>JASVEL010002582.1:0-86854 GCA_032618575.1 Nicotiana noctiflora
TGATAAAATACTAGGAAGAAATCGCATCCAAACAGTGGATAAACATTTTGCGCAGTTGACTGTCCACTTAGAACAAGAAAAAGACTCTACTGTTCAAAGCTATTAACTCAACAATGTCGTTCCGTCACTTTCTCCGCAGCGCCATTAAAACCAGCCGAATCACATCATCATCAAAGTTTGCCCTTTCATCAGCAAGATCAACACTCTTTGCTACTTCTAATGGCGATTGGAATCATCGACCCTTTTGTTCCGATTCCAATAATTCAACTTCTGTATCCGAGAAGAGTACAACAGCATCAGCGTCATCGTACTACCATCTAAGCGGTGGGCCATCTCATATGCGCGCTGCTGTCTTTTGGGAACCGGGCAAACCCCTCACCTTTGAAGACTTTCACATGCCCCGTCCAAAAGCTAATGAAGTTCTCATCAAAACTAAAGGTGATTATTTTTCTATTTGTTAACCCAATCAAACGTGATCTAAGGAAAAAAAAAAAAAAGACTTTTGAAATTTGTGATCTTGATAATTCTTGGATATTTTTATAGCTATAAAAGTCTCATTAATGGTAAAATGAAAAGTCTAAAGTAATTTTTTCTAAATATAGAAATGTATCTTTCTGAATAACTAAAAAGTATAGTACATGACAAGCGCTTGCTCAGTTGGTAAAGCACCTACATCATTCGGTCTTGGTTCCTAATTTGGGAGAGAATTCAAAAGAAAGAAAAGTGAGTGCATTACATTAATTGGGACAGATGGAGTTGTCTTTGGAAAATCGCCCCCAGAAAAAAGGTGTCTTTTTGAACTGCGTTGCAAGTTTTCTCCTGTATGGTTCAATTTCATATGCGAGTGCAATTCTATCTATCTTTTAAGGATATGGTAGTAAAGCTCATGACAAACCTGGTAACTAACCTACTATATAAGTTTAAAAGACACTGATAGTGCAAACAAATCTTTACACTGTAGTTTATATTACTTAAATCCATGATTAAAGAGTTACTGTGTTGTGTTTTTGAAGTGCAGCCTGTGGTGTCTGCCACTCTGACTTGCATGTAATGAAAGGTGAACTTCCATTTGCTAGCCCTTGTGTTGTGGGGCATGAGATTACTGGTGAAGTGGTTGAACATGGGCAGCTCACAGACAGTAAAATCATTGAAAGGTTAAAACAGTTACATCTTCTTGAGAAGTGCTGTGATCTATTGTTCTCTGCGAGTCAATGATGAGCAGTTTTTGTTATAATTTTCAGATATCCTGTGGGATCTCATGTTGTTGGAGCTTTTATTATGCCTTGTGGTAGCTGTTTCTTCTGCTCTAAGGTGACAATAGTTAGATTTGTTTCTTTATAAAACTGACAATATTGCTTATCATGATGCAGTCATGCCAAATCTTTGATGCCATATTTATCTAATGAACACAGGGTCAAGATGACTTATGCGAGGCTTTCTTTGCTTACAATCGAGCGAAGGGAACCCTTTATGACGGTGAAACACGGCTGTTCCTTCGCAATAGTGGTAAGCAGGCTGTTATTACTTGCAAATTTTTCTGGGTTCTATTTGAGTTTCCCAATTGAACCGTACGGTCTTCTCAAGCATTCAGGTCAAGCATATTTCATTAATGCAATGTGCATCAAATGTTCAATTAGCTGCCTTTTCGCTATGCTAGTAGTTTCTGTTAGCTACTAAACAGATAGCTTATCATTGTCCTAAAATCAGTATAGGTCTTTGTTGGAATTTTTCTTCAGCAAAGTCTCATTTATATGGGAATCAAACTGATTTCTTTTCTTTGCGACTGTCAAGGACTTGGTTTGGTTGTCAGATTTCTTTCCCATTCTTGCTGTATTACTAGTTCTGGCGGATGTTACTTTTTGCTTGAGATTGAAGACATCAATAGGTGGTCCAGGATTTTTGAATCCATATCACCTAGTTTAAAAAGAAAAAAAGGAGTTAAAAACTGCTACTTGGAGTTTAACTTTTTTTGAAGAATTTAGGACACAGGGAAGAAGTATGTATAGTTAGAGCTGCTATCACATACCGCAAGTGTTATTCTTTAGCATTGTGTAGGATGTATGTGAATGTTTCACATGCTCATTAGCTGGAGTTGAAGGTCTTGTTTTTGTGTGTGTGTCTTGTACGGGGGGTAATTGGAGGGAGTAGATGTGTTCGGTTTCGAATTAAGGAGCAACCTCTTACCCCTTATTTCTTTTTGATCCACTCATGTTGTTCCTATTTGTATAGAAGAATGGGCGTCGTTCATGAAAAATCGTATCTTTTGTAGGTTTTCTACTTTTTGTTATACTTCATGTATACTCTTGCCCAACAACAACAACAATAACAACGGCCCAGTATGATCCCTTACGTGGGGTCTGGGGAGGGTAATATGTACGTAGGCCTTACCCCTACCCGAGGAGGGGCAGAGAGGCTGTTTCCAGGAGACCCTCGGCTCAAGAAAGCGACAAGAGGAGATATATTAGTACTATCAATAGACTCATAATAAAATAACATAAAATAATATACATAACATAAAATAACGTAAAATAACAGCAATATATGAAATCTAGAAAATACGAAAAAGATGAAAGGTATAACAATATCTACCAGATCAAGCCCTGCATCAGTATCTGACCAGTAGTATCCTATGACTAACTCCTAACTCTCTAGTCTTACTCTAATGCCTTGCAGAAATATTCACAACTTTCCCTAACCTGTAACCTTAATTCTCGACCTCCATAGTTCCCTGTCAAGAGTCATGTCCTCAGTAATCCTAAGTCGCGTCATGTCCTGCCTGATCACCTCGCTCCAATACTTCTTAGGTCTCCCTCTACCTCTCCTCGTGCCCACTACAGCCAATCGTTCACACCTCCTCGCTGGTGCATCAGAGCTCCTCCTCTGAATGTGCCCAAACCATCTGAGTCTTGCTTCCCTCATCTTGTCTTCCATGGGGGCCATGCCCACTTCTCTCGAATAACTTCATTCCTATTTCTATCCATCCTTGTATGCCCGCACATCCACCTCAATATCCTCATGTCTGCTACTTTTATTTTCTGGATGTGTGTGTTTTTAACCGACCAACATTCGGTCCCATACAACATGGCTGGCCTAACCACTGCTCTATAAAACTTACCTTTTAATAACAATGGCACTTTCTTGTCATACTCTTGCCCAAATATTTTATTTTAAAAGAAAAGTGTTTGGTTCCAAATTGGACCGAAAGAAAGAGACCTTCATATGATGGTAATATATCTCCACTGCTGACATCAAGGTGATGTGTCTAAGCCTTGGAAAAGCATTTTTTTCCTCTTTAAGGAAAGACCTTATACATTTTTATCCTCCCCAGAGCCCTCGATGCAACAGTTTAGTATGCTGTACTTTTTATTCTCTTTTTAAGGGGACACGGAGAGGTCAGTTCTTTGCCTCAAGTGCCATTGCTTTCTCGGAACCTTGTGCTCCATTGTGATCCGCAAGACCGATAGTTTCCTTGGCCATTTCACAGAAATGGTTGATTGTTTGGAACCTTTTGCTTCATTTTGATCAGCAGTACTAATATTTTCCTCTCACCCCTATAAGGTATTCTGATCTTTCGATCAGTCTTATTGTAAAGCATTAGTGTTTGAAATTCTTGTAAACTGATTTCTTTTGCAGAAAAGCTAATGTGGCTTACTCCTCAGTAAAAAAAGAGAGGCTAATGTGGCTTATTTATCTGGATTCTTGTTAACCCACAAGAAAAGTAAAAAGAGTTAAATTTGGTGTGGTGGACAAAGGAAAGCTGACTTTTGTTCCTTTAGGCTGCTGCAGTAAATTAAAGATCATTTTTTGACATGGGAGATTCCTGGTTTTCTGTTGAGCTTTTTGAATTAAATAAAAGAAGAGGAAGTGTTGAAGAGTCCTAAATTGGTCCATAAAGGGATGGTGATCTCTTTTTGTGGTTGAGTTAGGCCCAAGGTCCATTTACCAGAAAGTAACAGGTACAAGTAATAAGTCGTATATACCCCTTGTTCATGGGTTCTTCCCAAAAATACATCAATAAAATACTTGCTGTTTCAAAAGAAAAAAATCACTGTATTTCAGAATAATAGTAATTATTAGTGAAAATTTGTTCACCTTCAAAAGCACACCCACATGCTTCGTGTCACCAGTTTCGATGTGTATTTTGTTCCTCTAGTTTTTGAGATATGAGGGTTCAAAAGCTCCATATAATGGACCCCAACTAGTTTGAGGATGAGGCATAAGTGATTAACTGATATGTATTATAAGTATGATCCTTTATGGACAACCATTTGAAAGCTAAGATGGTTGGTGTTCAGATCGGCTATTGGGCTGTCTTGGGTTGCTGGCATAGTGATACATGAATGAGACTTTTATCGTGTTTTTCATCAAATCATTATTCTTCTCTTCCAATGTAGTTGTCAATTGTCCAATGTTGTTAACATTAAGATATTTGGTACATGTTGTGATCTTTCAGGTAAGCCAGTGTATATGTATAGCATGGGAGGTCTTGCTGAATACTGCATTGTGCCAGCACATGCATTGGCTGTTCTACCAAATACATTGCCATACACAGAATCTGCCATTTTAGGATGTGCAGTTTTTACTGCCTATGGGGCTATGGCTCATGCTGCAGAGGTGCGCCCAGGTGATGCTATTGCCGTGATTGGCATAGGAGGTGTTGGCTCAAGGTAAAAAGTTATTATGCATTGGCTTTGTATTCAACTTCTGATTATGAACTCAGAAACCAATAGCACTTATAATCAAGTCAAAATAGGAGACGCAAATTTTCCAAATATTAAACTTCCCTGTCAAAAAAGAAAGATAAATTTGTTTTGTGTAAGCTGACAGGAGTATTAAGAATTAATCTCATAGTTGCCTTTGAATATTGGGGGCTGAGTGCCATAGGGGAGAATCGTTGAGATGAATCATATAGTGATTAGGGAAAATAAACTACTCAAGTTTCTAAATATTGAACTTATGAGAGTCGAAAAGAATTAGTTTTGTGTAAGCCGACAAAAGTGTTAAAGAATTAATGTCATTGTTGCCTTAGGATAATGGAGACTGTGTGCCAGGAGAATTGTTCAGATGAATAATATTTTGATTAGGAAATAAAACAGAAAAAAGAAAGAAAAAAAGAAATGAAAAACTACCATGGATGTGCACCCAAGGGTGTGGTCTAGTGATCAATGAAGTGGGTGAGAACTATGAGTTCTCAGGTTCAAATCCCAGCGCAGACAAAAAACACTTGGTAATTTCTTCCCTACAGCCGATTGTGCACAATGTTCTGTCAAGTGCATGACAATTGGGATTTGTTTCACATCAGATATATAAGACGCATAGATGAGTCACATCAAGATATGAATTGGCGTCCATTTGGCAATTCGTTCTTTGCTACCCTGTTACCGATTGGGTAGATCCCAAATTTAATATTCTGATCTATTTAGACCACAGTTCTGGTGGTACTTTGGAATGAAAAGAGAATTTCCTAAGGCATAGCTGGCTCCTCCACCTGTCAGTCTTTTGAACCCTATTTCTTAGATTACATATTGGACCCTATTATTCTGTAGCCATCAGGCCGGAAACAAAGGGGACTGGATTAGGCGATAGACCTAGCATGAGCATGGACCATCTTAATTTGATTAATGTTGAGAGTTAGGAAATGAGTAAGACAAATTTTTTAGTGTTTCTGACATACCCACATTATGCCATCGGTGATCGGTCTGAACACTGATGAGGCACTGAATATATCTGAATAGTAACTTCCATCTTAATTCAGGCAATTTATTCAATTTCATGTTCTGTTCTTCATTTTTATGCATTCACAGTTGGTTTCTTAGGATACCATTTTTCTTCTTCATACTTTATCTTTGTCCGTTCTTACCCGATTATCATGTGGGTGGGTTTTCTGTATTAAGCTTGGTACTTTTATGCTGATTTGCTTCTGTTATTTATTACCTGAAAACATGGTGCAGCTGTCTGCAAATAGCAAGAGCATTTGGGGCATCAGAGATTATTGCAGTAGATGTGCAAGATGAGAAATTGCAGAAAGCAAAAATGTTTGGGGCCACTCACTGTGTAAATGCATTGAAGGAGGACGCAGTGAAGAGAATAAAAGTATAGACTTCTCCACTTAACTCATTTGTACATACTATCAAATTAACTATCAAAAACCACACAATTTTTACTCTTTCTGATTTCTAGATAAATACGTGGATCGTTTGCTAATATACATTAAGGCCAAGTGTACAACTGTATGTGCTCTATTGTAGAAAATTATAGGAAAATGCTGCGCAACTGGACCATGAAATTATTTCAAGTGAGATCTATAGATTTTGATTTTGCGAGTACTTGAATTTTGACCTTGAGTTTATTAGCCAACTTGTGTATTCAGGAAGGGCTGTTTTCACACTAAGTTTCTGCCTACTGTTTACATGTTGGATTTTGTCAAATACAGGCTGCAATTCTTGTTTAAGTGAAATCTTGTAACCTGAATAATTAGTTATCGGTGAGAGTGGCTCTGCCAGAGCTTTTTTTCTGTTTTCCATCATTGTTCTAGCCAGTTTTATGTTTCTGATGCTTTACTTTGTCTGTTGGTATCTCCATTCTGGTTAATCTACTTGTATGATATTGCTCTATTTGACATTTGATAACTGTGTCACACACTCACACCTATGGGTAAAAGTTAGTACTACTACAACAACAACAACAAACCCAGCTTAATCCCATGAGTAAAATGATAGAGAATTCGGACTTTCAGGTGATTAATGGCAAGGCCGTCCTAATAAACTAGTGTGTTTTTTTGGTGGTGTCTGAGCCAGCTTGTACGTACCTCGACTATTCCACCGGGTACCTGTTAGCTCCCACCAGCAAGGTACCCTTGGGCAGATAGGAAGAAATCACCTAATGTGTTTTGCCTCCGTTGGGATTTGAACCTAAGACTTTAAGGTTCTCCTCCCACTTTATTGACCACTAGGCCACACCTTGGTTGCTAGTATTATTTAACTATTGGTACATCATTAGTTAATTTCTTTTGAATTGACCAGATATTAGCTTTTCAATCCTCAACCGCTGAACAAAAAGTGTGTTGCAAGTTGCAACTATCATTATGGTCCAATAGTTAAGAAAAGCTCAGGAATGTAAGACTAATTAAGACATTCTAATTATATCAAACAGCATGTAATTAGTAGCTGTTTGGCATTTTTTTTATTTGTGTTTGGATTTTTTTTCCTAACATTCTCAGATGTCTTACATGTGCGTTTGTTGGGAGATCCATAGTTTTTTGCTTTTCAGATTGTTTTAGGTTCCACTTCTTAAGCAAATGTTTCCCTTGGCATGTGAGAACATACCGACTGCTTAAACTAATGTATTCGAATTGTACAGGACATCACAGGAGGCATGGGTGTTGACGTAGCTGTTGAAGCTTTGGGAAAACCACAAACATTCTTGCAATGCGTGCAGAGCGTTCGGGATGGAGGCAAAGCTGTGATGATTGGACTGACACTATCTGGTGCTAAGGGGGAGGTGGATATAAACCACCTAGTGCGGCGACAGGTGTGTGTTTTCATGTGCAAGGAGGTCTTTTATTGGTTGTCAGTTGTCACCCTCAATTCCAATCTGCTAATCCTAAAGACACCCATTCCCTCTTTTGATATGTCTTAAATTGTTAAGCATTGAATGAAAATGAATGGGTCATTTTTGCTATTCATGTACATGAACATACTTCTGAAAACACATTCTGTTAGAATGAAGATATTAAGGGGTATATATAACTAAGGGTAGTATCCATCCAGTGCATGTAACTTGGACTGTAATTTCTACTGCAAGGTGATACAGAAATTTTAGTGAACCCCATAGATGGGATAGGTTGACTACAAGAATAACTTTGTATATACTGGTTGCCCATACATGCCAAGCTTAGAGTGAATTCAATGCTCGTTTTTGCCCGTAAATTGAGTGGACACTGGACATCACTTGCCATGTCAGTGTATGAATTTATTTATTTTTTCAAGATGTCAGTGACTCTGTATGAATTGACATGGGCTTAGTCTGTGTTCTGTTAGAAAAATATGCTGTATGTCAATTTTTATAACATACATATAGTTAAGTCATTAAAATGGTATATCAAATGCCATACTGGTGTATATTAATAAGAATTTTAACTCATTACAAAATGCGAAAATAGTCCATATATATTGGAATTTATTACTGTATTGGGAGCATGAAAATCCATATTATGTTCAGGTAAGGCCATACTACTAAATATTTCCTGAGCACAGTTGTGTTTTTGCTTTAGAGTTTAAGCAGCGCTCGTATTCTCACAGTTGATATTTGTTATGCCAGATAAAAGTAATTGGTTCTTATGGAGCCAGAGCAAGACAAGATCTCCCTAAGCTGATTAAACTCGCCGAAAGTGGCATATTCAATCTTAGTGCAGCTGTTTCAAGGACATGCAAATTCGAGGAGGCCGGACAGGCATACAAAGATCTTGATCAGGGAGCCATTTCTGGACGCTGTGTTGTTGAGATAATGTAATTTTGACATCTACAGCAAGCTCATCACCTATATAACATTCATGTGAACTTCAGTTTTCTTGTGGTCAAATGCTAGCAAATGTTGTTGGTGTTTAATGAAGCAAACGGTTAACACATGTACATACATGTAAAGCAAAAATAAAGCGAATTTGAAATGCGTGCTGTCCAAAATCATAATTCTCAGCTATGTTGCTCGGACTCTCCGAAAATGTGGTCGGATACGTGTCGGATCCTTCAAAAGTAGTGCATTTTTTAAGGATCCGACACGGGTGCGGCTACATTTTGGAGAGTTCGCGCAACATAGATTCTCAGGTAAAATTTACCGGTGTAGAGTGGTTTTATCTCCAGTTATGTCCCAATAGGTCATGCTTCCCTGGCGATGCCTATTAATGTAGACTTATTTAGAGGGTGTTTGGTTAAGCTTATACGCTGGTCAAACTTACTTATAAACACTTTTTGGCTTATCTACACGTTTGACAAATTAAAAATATTTATAAGTTAAGTGCTTATAAGCAAAATAAGCCAAAAGTGATAAGTTGGTTTCCCTCAACTTAGTAAATTTCAGCTTATAAGCACTTTAAGTTTGACCAAAATATTTACTATTCTATCTCTAAAATACGTTTTTTTTTTAAATAAAATTCTTCGTATACCCAATTCTTCAGCTGTTTATTATTAATTTCAGCACTTTTATCCAAACACGTGATTGTTTATTTTTAAAATTAGCTTTAGCACTTAAAATTGCTTTGTAGTATCTAATGCTTATCAGCTACTCTAAATCAGCTAAGCCAAACGGACTTTTTGGCGAATATCCCTTTTTTAGACCATTGTTTTGATACACCTTTAGCCCTTGCAAAATTACCTATTCCGGACAACGTTTCGGATATAATGTATGCACATATACGTTTCAATATGCTAAAAGATTATTGGATTATGCTAACATTTGCAATAACTTACAAATTCTTTGACCGCGATGATGATATTTTCTCGTAAGATTTTTAGCTTGCTTAGCATTTGTCTCTTTTCATCTTGAGCCGAGGGTCTTTCGAAAATTTAACACTAGTGTACTTTCATAAGGTTGAAGAAGTTAAAAGGAAGTCCAAACAACATTATCAATAACGTCTTTAAAGTTATAACCTTCCCCCAGAATGTTGCTGGTAAGTTATAACATCGACAATTCTTTTAAACCCCGCTTGGCCATATATTTTGGCAACATTTTTTCAATTTTTTTTTGAAAACATTGTTTGTTCATAAATTAATGATTTATTTTTGAAAAATTTCTGAAATTATTTTTCAAAATCTCAAAATTTAGTTTAGGGTAGATTTTGAGTGAAACTTATTCTTCCACTCACAAAACTTCAAATTTTTTTCATATAAAATGAATGTCCAAACATAATTTCAACTTTAAAAAAATTATTTTTCAAAACTACTTTTCAACTAAATCTATGTCCAAACGTAGCTTAGTCTAAAAGAGTCAAAATAATAGAGGTCCCTGACTTCATTTTTAAACGTCAATAATAGTCATTTAAACTGAATTTTCTTGTCGAAGATGTTACTTGAAAATAAAACACAAGACCTCTAGTGCTATCTCACGTTTTTTATGGCCTCTACTTGCGTATTTCAGCAAACCAATCATCTTAAAATGATACTTTCTTTTATACAATAAGAAAACTACCAAATTATTAGACAAAATATGATCAAATGTGGATAGACAAAATTATTAGAGGAAACTAGCAACTTACATTAACAAAATATCTACCAGCCGATGGGCACTGTATACAAAATTGGAACAGTAACCTTACATCTTGTACCATAATCACAGGAATGAAGAACAAAATTTCATTCCTATCATGGCCAGCGTTCAAATACCAAAATAAAATTAAACTGCTATTTTAACAAATGCAGGATGAATTTCATTTTATATTCATCTCGTATTGATGGTTAGCTGCAATTTCAATACAAAATCTGAATAGCCATAGCCTAACTTCCAAGTCAGTCTTCTTTCCATTTGTTAACATACTTCAGAAAGGCAAGAGCAGGATTATCCCTTGGTGGAGCACGGACACGGGTTGATCTCCGAACCACATCTTCATCCGATGCTTCCTTATGAGGCACCTCCTTCGATCTCTTTTGAAGTTCCAAGCTGCAATTAGTTAAACCAAACACATTCAGAGATGGAGAGGAAACCACTCAGCGATGTCCAGATAAGCAATATTAGAAAGGTCAAGAGCATAAGGAGAATTTGATCCTTTTCTCAAACTTTAAATCGATAGCGTCAACCTTTTTCCCATAAGTGAGCATGCACAAAAATCCCTGAAATATCCACGTTAAAATGTGGTAACAGGGGAGGAAAAACACACGCGCAAAAGAAATTTTTGGAATATCTTCACAATTTGGAGAAATTTTTGGCAGATACAACTTCTAAAGGAACAACTATAGACACTAAAAACAAACCTAATGAAACATTCGTTAGGGCCACTGGTAGAACCTCTTTTAATAAAACAAACTTTGTAGTTTGCACTTTACAGATAAAAGTCCAAAGAGTATTTGTTACTCAGTAAACGAGAAAGAGAAGACTATGAAATTAGGTTAAACAATTAGAAAGGACCTATGACTTTTGAGTTCTTTTTCTTTTTGTTTAAAAATTTACTATGAGTTAACTTTAGAATATTGAAGTATTTTAAAAAGGATATATTAAGCAATTTTAACTCAAAATTGAAAAGATCTCTGGGTTTAAGCCCCAAATGAACACCAGAACATCGGGACTTATGCCTAAGCGATTGTTTGATCAATTAAAACTGAATCCAACTGTTGTAGCAGTTGCAGAAACCCTACACCTCTCAGTCCTTTAGATTCCTTCTGAGTTATACTTGCCAGCCTGTATCTGAATAAAAATCTCAGACTTTGCCATCCTTTGCTATAGTGTTGTTAAATAGATCTGGATCTCTTCAAACTACTACTCCCAATCCAAATGCCTGTCCAGAATTTAGTACAGAAACTCTGCTCCAGGAAAGGACTACTTCATGAATACCGGAGGACAAAAGCAGATTGTTGGATATACAGATACAGCTTGGGTAAGGTCACCCTCCAGCAGACGATTCTGGATACAGCATTCTAGTTGGGGAAACTTTAAGGTCTCCGAAAAGTAAGAAACAAAATTAATTGCGAGATCAAGTGCAGAAGCAAAGTATTGGGTTATGGCAGTGTCTAAACCTGAACTAATATGGATCAAGCAGTGCTAGAAGTATCGAAATTTGGAGAGCTCAGTCAAATGGAACCTGTGCGTGATAATCAGGCGGACTTCACATTACAACAGCTTAAACTTAATTAAGCAGCAAATGTCAAACATGCCAGCAGAAAGCACACATCACAAAAGTACTATTTACAGTTTCCCAGATGACATAAAAATTGCTTAGCCTGAAACTAGGACCAAATATAGACCACCCAACCAAGTTCTCACATGAGTTTAGTACCATGGCCTCTTTACTAAATTGTCTCCAATTTTTTTTTTTTTTTTTTTTTGAAAATGGTAACATATGATGTCTCCAAAATTCAAATCAAATACAACAAACAACAACAACAACAAACCCAATATAATCCCAAAAATTCAAATGAAATGAAATGAACAAATCAAAATGTTTCATGGATGTTCAACTAATCTTATTTTTATTTTGATAAGTTCAGGTCACCTTGTTGTGTTTTCCTTAAAACTAATACAAGTACAGGATTTTTTTTTGGGAACTGTGGTCTCCTTCCAAGTCACATTAAGATTCCAATTAAAGAATATAAGGAAATCAAAATGTTACATCTGAAGTTTAACTCACCTTATTTTGTCAAAGAGTTTTTCCAGTTGCATTTTAAGATCCCTCTCTCTTACACCCTTCACATTCAGCGATCCAATCAGAGCATCAAGCTGTTACCAGGAAAAGCTGAAGATTATCACAATCTAAGAGAAAACCATAAGAGAAAGTGTGCTAGTGCGATGTAACATCAATACCTCTTCCTTGGAAGAGTAATAGCCCCAGTGGACAGAATCTGAACTCTCAACGAATATCCTTCCATCACGGCGGAAAAACCAATACCTATTATAATCTCTGTCCTTACCCAATGGATTGGTGCGTATTACTCTCTTCTCTATTTCCCGTTCAAGATATTCTTTCTGCAATTTGAAGATACACAAGGAACTTGCTTAGCAAATAAATAGGTACAAGACATTTATGTCAAGTGAGACCATGAAGCTATTTAAAAAGATATCTAGGTAACAAAAATTCTCTTTAAACACAAGACTACATGCTCGCGAGTCAAAGAAAGAAAACCAGAGAACTAGATCAAGAGAAGCGAGGGGGCTCACCCTTTGCTCTTTACTCCTGTTTTCAAGATGCTCCTTTATCTCATTCTTCCGCATTTTGTGAAGAGCTCTTTGATCCTTACTCTTGATGTCTAATGTTTCTTTCCCTTCATCCTTTATCAATTTGTCAGAAGCAATCTTCGAGGAACCATTCATCTTTTCTGTAGCATTTTTGACTTCAACCTTTCTCATCTTAGCTCTTTTAAATGAGTCTGCTAATAGCTCACTCTCACTAGCAGACGTCAAAGAGGAAGCAACAGGAGACAGAGAAAGAAAAATAAGAACTGACATCTTTAGGTTATCATCCAAATTCCAGAAAAATTTCAAGTATGTAAAAAAGAAACCTGTCTTCTAATGAATGTTTTGATTGAGATGATGTTCGTTTGCCGTTCCTACTTGGCACATCCCCATTCTCTCTGAGGTGGTTATCGCTCCCAGTATCTGAGGAGTTGCCACACCCTTTTGTTGCTTCCTTCCCATTAGACTGTATTTTCAAATGGTCTTCTTCTCTCTTCTTCCTAGATTCTTCCAAAATTTCATCTCTCCTTGTTGCTGCAAGTGCCTGCTTCTTTTCTATCTCCTCATCCAATTTCTCCTTAAAATACTCTGTCTCAATGACTCGACAGACAAGTTCACGCAAGATTGCCAATTTGGCCTGAATGTCTACAAGGCCATAGTGGCCCCTCTTAATCGTTGCAACATGATCAGACAAGTCTATAATACCAATCAATTCCAAGAAATCAGACAAATACTCCATCCAATTGATTAAAGTAATCTGAAAGAAAAATAAGAAAGGTTTAAAACTATGATTAGTGTTCAACAAAGAAAGTATAGCTAATATCATCAGGCTGCAAAACAAGAATGCACAGAAAATTGTTACTTGCCTCACAAGAGAGAAAATATCCCATCAGTGAAACATGTCAAACACATGCTGATTTATGAGTCGGTTTGCATATATATAAAACAAATATTTTATTTCAAAAGTGAACTTACAAATTCAAATTCAACCATCAGCTTTAATTTATTGATTTCCGGTCATGGGCATTTTGCCTATCATGGGAAAGAGGTCATCCACGAGGAACATTTTCATATAATTACTTACATTAGAAGTAGCAAAAAATATTTCTAGAAGTGGAAAATACATTCAACTATATAAAATTCATATCATTATAAATGCCTAGTATAACATCATACATACATTACATTATACACATCACCAAATTCTAAGAAATGGCGCATAAACATATTATACTAGATATAGCCAAAACATAATAAGCTCAAGAGAGAAAATGCTCCAACACACCAAACTTTTAAGCCACAAAGCACGCAGGAGACGTAAGTCCCAAGAATATCGGGGCATTAACCCTTGACACTTTTTCCCTCCAATAACTCCCTCGGGATTTTTGGAGCTTGCGTCACATCAGGACAAGTTCCAACTTCTCCTTTCAAAGATACTCATCATTATCATCAGAGTTTACAAACTATGTACTTGATCAGATTGTGTTGTTACAGAAGAAGGTTAATGAATCATATGTCCAAAATAAACACAAGCCCTTGAAGAGTTAAAGAAGTCATGACCTTCAAAAGAAAATATAACATGATTCAAATATTACCTTCAGCTTCTGCCTTTTCTTCTGTACAGCCATGAAATACTCGCCGTTATCTTTCAAAAGAAAGCGAAGAAGGGCTGAATGACATTCAAATATGAGAACAATGTTGCTGCCTTTATGACAGACAGCACTTTCAAAATCTTCAAGGGAGAATGGTGACAGGTGGAACAACCTGCCAAACGAAGTACAAAAGTCCCATACCATCAAAAGATCCCCTATGCATTCCATTGGGACGTTAAATTCCCTACATGGAGAAGGGCGTTCAACCAAGTGTTTATCGGACTCTGCACATTGCACCAAAAGATCGTCGATTGGATATCTAATAGACTCTGCGTTCAGGTTGTCTTCTGTATATGCCAATGCAGTGAAGAGGAAGCATTAATACGGAGCATGAGAAAATAGACAGCAGAAATACCGTTTCATATCATACTACCACCAGTTCCAAAATATACAACATAAAGGTGGAATGAGGAGGTATGTATCTTTAGATAAAAGATTCCATCAAATAATAAAATCCCAAATATGTAACACTTTCAAGTAAAGATATAACATTTCTAAGTTAATTAACACTTTCCACGTAAACATGGAACATATTCAAGATGTTAACAATTTGTGTCTGGGAAACGTTTTAAGTAAATAATGTCCAATGTGTGTGATTTTTTCTTTTCAAGTTTTTCCATATACATAATTACTTAAATTTCTTATTTTGTCAAAACTGCTCAATGTGTTGCTGAATAATTTGTCACTGGATCTAATCTACCTAAGATGTTACACTTCAAGTAAGCATGTAACATTTACTCCCTCCGTTCCAATTCATGTGAAGTTGTTTAAATCCCAAATTTAGAAAGGGTTCATTCTTTTTGGAACGGATCAAAAAGGAAATAGGTTCACATAAACTGGAACGGAGGGAGTACAAGATATGTAACCATTTAAAATTTGATGCAACTTAGTTAAGTTAATATGAAATCATCTTATGCTACCATTAGAACTTAATTGAGACGAAGAACTTTAGATCTATACACATAATAGAAGCTTTTTCACTGTGTAAGTACCAATAAGCAGAAGAAATAACTCAAGTAAATAACAAGAAGCCAACATTCAACAGCATTACCTTTTCCTATCTCATTTGAGTCTTGGAAGCCATTCTCTTTTGCCTCCTGAATAAACAAGACTGTTAGTACATGAATAACAGTTTACAAAGTGATAAAATTAACAGGACAATATGCCCACAATTAGCAAAGCACTTACTCTATCTTCACTTTTCTTTTTCTTCCTATTAATAACAACAACACCATCTTGCATACATATTTGATCCTTAAGCTCATCCGGAGGACCAGTTGGTATTCCATGCTTCTTTGCCAATTTTTCATGTAAGACCCAAGGAATGCTTCGATATGTAGATTCTCTGATAAAGGACCTTAGAAAAGCTCTACTGAATCGCAGTTTGCACCTAATCAGATCTTCTTCATTGATGACTGTATTCTCAGGCAGTCTTTCATATTTGTCTAGCCAAGCAACCTCATAACAGGTTTCCTCACCATCCTTCACAACTTTCTCAATTTTGCAGGAATATACATGATTGTTTTTCCTCCCATATGATTCACTACCTTCTGAAAGACAGCCCTGCAGCTTTTGAGCAATAGCATCCCCAAGATCTTTTAAACTGAGCATACCTGCAATTTAGTCATTGAAAAGGACCAATGATCATCAAGAAAAAACACCAAAAGAGAATGGATGCGTACGCAGCAGAATTGTAACAGAAAGGCAAAACCCGATCACATGGATAACCACATTTATTCGAAACAGTAGCTTGCAAAATTCTTAACCTTAAAAAATACTGAACCATAGGTTCATTAATGATAACAAGCTAAGCTAAGATTGAAATGAGGCTATGAACGAGTTCACTGGATCATTTAAGGAAGAGAATACTGCTGGAAAGGTTTGCATGTATTCAAGCAGAAAAACCAGTGTTCTCCTCAAACTGAAGCAAAACTAAAGCAAGAACATGTATAACATAATTACACTAGCAAAGTGTAAGGAACATTGACAGGTTGAGTCTTGAAATTCCATGATCTAGATTGCAAAAGTGTAACTCAAGCAATTTGCTGTTACTCCTCGTTATTCAACTATGTTCAATGAAGTGGTCACTCTTTAGGTACTAAGCCAGGTCTGCTCAATGATAAGCCCAATATTGGTTGTTTTATATAAGTTGGAAAAATCTATTTCTAGTTTGACAAAGGAGCGCTTAAAGCGCGCTTAAGCCCTGAAGCGAGGCTCAAAACATGTTGAGCGCTTCACCTCGCTTGGTCGGCGCTTTAGTGTCGCATCAAATCCTTAAGACATACTTTTTCTTGCCAATGAGTATAATCCTCAAAAGGCAACATTATACAATTGATATTTCACTTTATCGTAAAAATTTTGCAATTTCTTTGTACATCTATTTGTTATTCATACAAGTAATTATTCGTGTTGGACTACATATACATATTTTAACTTTTTCTCCAGTTGCACCTTTTTTCATTAAAGCCCACGCATTATTTGCGCTTTGCGCTTAAATCCCTAACTGACCTTGGAGCTTTTTTGCTCTTTTCGCCTTTGATAACACTGAAAGAGGATGGATGCGTCAAACTGAAGCAAAACTAAAGCAAGAACATGTATAACATAATTACACTAGCAAAGTGTAAGGAACATTGACAGGTTGAGTCTTGAACTTCCATGATCTAGATTGCAAAAGTGTAACTCTAGCAATTTGCTGTTACTCCTCGTTATTCAACTATGTTCAATAAAGTGTTCACTCTTTAGGTACTAGCCAGGTCTGCTCAATGATAAGCCCGATATTGGTTGTTTTATCTAAGTTGGAAAAATCTATTTCTAGTTTGACAAATTTTGCATCTAATACTTGGATGCTGGAACTATTTGGCATGTATTGAAGCAGCAAAACCGTAAGGCAAACAATTGCAACGAGATAGAGCTCACCACTATCAGACGCAAGGCTAAAGCACGAACGTGATAACATAACTACATCAATGAAGTGTTTGAACTCTTTTTTTAATCAACTGAAGGATTCACATCGTTGTTCACCCCCCAAAAGTTCTTCACACTCTACTTGGAACGTTGATGTAAGTCTTATCTTGCTCAATCCAGAATTAGGAAGTATAATTCCAAATATTTACTACTCCTTGAATTGCACATATGTTCAATTAAGTGTTATCTGTCTAAATTCTGGTACTGTTCATTGATCTTGATACAACAAGAACAAACCCAGTGAATTTCCACAAAAGTGGGTCTGGGGAGGGTAAGATGTAAGCAGCCTTACCCTTACCTTGGAAGGCAAAAAGGTTGTTTCCGATAGACCCTTGGCTAAAGAAAGGACTTTAATTCTAATTCATGCACTTAATCCTTGTTATGCTGGATTTAATGCCAAACGGCTTGACAGATCTATTTATCCATCGTCATAATATACAAAAATATATCATAAAAGATTGTTTATACTCTGGAGTACAGAGGGAAATTGAAGAGGTTAAACAGAATAAACAAAGAGAGTATTCTAGAGTATACTTCACTTTTGGATCAATGCGAAATTGATTCCCTCCCCCCCCACCCCCCCAAAAAAAAGGCATGAATTGATATATTCAAAGTCTAAATTTCACAGATTGGAGCAGATCTAAACATTTCCAAAGGCAAGAAAATATTAGCATCTAATAGTGTGGCTTACAGGTGAATAAGGTGGCTGAAAACTTTGGCAACTAGGGTTCAATCCCAGCATAGACAAAACACACTAGGTGATTTCTTCTCATCTGCCCAAGCCTTGGCGAGTAAACTTACCCAATAATTATACTACTTTAAAGTAGCAGGTACCTTATGGATAGTCAAAGTGCTCTCAAGCTAACCCGTACACCTCCATTTTAAAAAAACAAGGCAAAGAAGATAAGATAAGAAAGTGATATAAGAATAGCTCCAAAGTTAGTGGATTTCTCAACATTATCTTGTAGTATCTTCTCGATTACGTAAAGTCTAACCTAAGCAACGAAAAGAAACTGTAGGCTGCCTCTCAGCTTGGCAAGCTTCACCAGGTTTCCAAGTTCATACTCCCCTTCCCTTGCTTAATCTACATACATAGTCATTCCCCCTCTCTACCCCTCCAAAAATATAAAAAAGTAGCGAATCTCAAAAGTAAGGTTCCATGTCTACAGCACAGGTAAACCTACCATCTAGGATAGAATTGCATACAAGCAAAATTTATGTGATGACCATGTAAGCAAAATCCAGGATATTGTATCTTTATTCTAAATTAATTAATCATACAGAATGTATCCATCGTCTAAGACCTTGAAACTAGGTAATAAGACATATAATCGTGATTGATTTCTTTTACTTCTTAAACAAGGCTGCACTACAACAACAATAACTATGCTTCAATCCCAAGCTAGTTGGGTAGGCTGTATGAATCCTCACTATCATAAATGCAAGGCTGCATTACAGCAATAATCTTCTTTAGAACGAAAATGTACTGATATTAGAACCTTAAACATTAAATTCTAAGAGATGAAGTAATTAAATTTAAAAAAGAGAGCAAAATTAAGATCATCTCTGTTACTAACAACACTAACAAAATTTCAGTAAGGTACGAAAACAAATTCAGTTATCCCACTGTTTAAATTTAATGTAACACAAAGACAGCTAAGAAAGTTTATTAACGTACTGAATTGAACATCACGGAGAACTGGAGCCATTAGTTCCTCGGGGAACTTCTGAACTTCTTCTGCAGCCTTCTTCTCTGAAACCAATGCCTCCTCATACGTCAAGTTATTCTTTCCTGTCGATTTGCATGACCATACTCTATGGCGATACAGGTTCATACGTCTCAGATATTCACTACATTTTTTTAGCAAAGTACACATTTCATTACATCAGAATATTACCACAAATAAAAAAGAAAATATCATCAATTTCAGTAAAAATCATGACTTTCAAGGGTTACCTATAATCCTTAAATATCTCTTTAGTAAAACGAACTTGGAACACGAGGTCATTAGGCTTCAAATCCTTTGGTTTTTCCACCAAAGCAAATGGCTTTCTTTTATATAACGGCATTTTCAAACCCTGCAATACACCAAAAACAAAACCCCCACATGACACAAACCCTAAAAAGTCAAGATTTACGAATTCCGACAAAATGCAAAGAATACATTCACATGCATATATTCCAAGACACAACATTTGTAGCACTAATGCTGCTGTAAGTAAATAACAAGCATTACATTACAGAGAATAAGCAGGAAATCCACATGAGAGAAACCCTACAAATTCAAGATTTATAGAACCCAAAAAAAGAAAACTGCAACAAATAAATTCACTACTATATGTTCCAATACAAAGACAACAACTCAGACATTAATGCTAATGTAGTAAATAAGCATTGCACTGAAAAGCATAAACCCAAAAAAATACACATGACACAAACCCTATAATAAAATCAGAATGAAAAAAAAAAAACACAAAAACAGCATCCAACAAATTCACTGTTCGTAATTGCATACATATCAAGACACAACATTTCTGGCAGTGATACTAATGTAAATAAACAAACATTACATTACAGAAAAAGTTGAGATTATTATTTCCGAATTAAAATATTGATATATTAATCTCATTAGACAAACAAAAAAGTTGAGATTTTTATTTCCCGCCAGGTAGTGTATTCAAGAATTTGTGGGAAATAACAGAAAAAATGAAGAAAAAAAGAGTTTACCAGATTCAGAAGAATATTGTGAATTTGGGTTCTTTTTGAGTGTTGAAGTTGATGGTGAAGAGAGAGGAAGGCGGTGGTGGTACGCTTTCCTTTGGAAAGTGTTTGCCGAGAGAGTCTCTCTCTCTGTTCTTGAATTCCCTCGTTTTAGGAAGACAATTTATAGTAGATGCTGTTTTACATTTTTTATTTTTTAAGTTACTTTACAATAATACCCCTACTATTTTTGGATTCCTCCAATTGTTTTTTTTATACTGTTATGGAATGGAAACATAAGAAACCTGAAACATCTAAAATAAATAGTTTATTTAATAGTCTGTTTAGTCAAGTTTTTTTTTCAAGAGAAAAAAGTGCTCTTGGAAAAAAATAGAAGAAGCAAAACTAGTTTTGACTTTTATTTTTATCAAAAATACCCTTAACAAAATAGAGTATATACTAAAATAACAGTTAAACCTAATACTTAGGATATTAATGTATAAATATTTCTTCTTATTCTTAGGATAACGTTCTAATATATAGTGACTTTAAGGGTGACTGCTTTTATATTTGCAGAATTATTTTAATATGTTTAATTTATATTAAAAGAATTAAGTACTTTTTAATTTTATTTTCATATTTTACTTAAATAAAATAAAAAGATTTAATTATTGCATTTAAAAATTTTTGAGATTATTTATTTGCTTATAATATTAACTATTAAGTAAATCTATTCGTGTCCTTATTCATAATTTGGTACTTAAAAGCACTTTCTGAAAAACTTGGCCAAAACAAAATATTACTTAAAAGTGCTTTTCAAAGTAATTAACCAAATACAAACTACTTTTCTCTAAGAGTACTTTTTTCAAAAGCACTTTTAAAAAAAACCTTTTCAAAATAAGTTAATTTTTGCATCTTGGTCAAACAAGCTATTAGCATTTGTTCGGCAAATATGTGGGACTCCACATATTATTTTTTATGTACAATCAAATCTCTCTATAATAATATTATTTATTTTATATTTTTTGGCTGCTATAATAAAGTATTATTATGGAAGAGATATATTATAACATAACATAAAAATCAGTTTTGAAAAAAATTTAATTTTAAAGTGAATGACTGTTAAATTTGAAAACCTTTTATGAAAAGAGTATTTTGAGAGCTTATAACCTAAACTACTACTAAAGGATTCTAAGTGAAAAAGAGAGTTAATATTATAGTAAGTTGATGATAAATATTCAGTTTGTAAAAATAAATTATATACTGATATGGTCTATTATGTGCTTAACTTTTTTAGTATTTAAGAAACGTCTTTGCTTAAATATCTACAATTAAGAGTACTTCTTTTAATTTTAAAGGGAGGACAAAATTATTCCATTTTAAATAGTTCAAAAAGTAAAATTGAGTCTTTTTTATTTTTATTTTTATTTTTATTTTGAGCTATACTTGTGGGACATCTTTGGCTTTTCACCTCAAAGAACAGTAAAATAGTGCCATTTGGGTGGAAACGTAAATATAAGACTTTTTTTTTGCCTCTGCTACAAAAGAAGGAAAAAATAAAAGAGCACCACTTTAATACGGCGAGAGCCATTTGTTCATCGTCTGCGGCAATGTCGAACATGGAAACCGAGGAGGAACTTGAGCGGAGGAAGCTTGAAGAAGCCCTAGAAGTCAAATCCCTCCGCCGTATCATTAGCGCCTACCTAAAGTAAGCGCTCGCGCACACACACTTCAGTTATTTTTTTCTTTTTCCTATGCGCCTTAACTTGTTGTAGTATAAATTAATCTTCTTGTTCAGTATTGGAATGATATGGATTTGAATAGAGCTAAGCGGATACAGAGGATTCATATAGTCGAATCTAAGTAATTTGGGATTGAGGTGTAGTTGTTTGATTACATTTAGTTCGAGTGCTACTTTCTGCTTTTGTTGGTAGCATTTGGTTTGGTTCACTGTTCTTTGAGGGTCTATCGGAAACCACCCCTCTATCTCTTTGAGGTAGATGTAAGGTCTGTGTACACGCTACCTTACCCCATTTATGGGATCAAACTGGGTTTGTTGTTGTTGTTGTTGTTGCAGTTGGTAGCATTTGGTTTGGGCATATATAAATACGATAAAATAAAGCTTTTCAGCTTGGAATAGCTGATTTCATCTCATTTACCTACGCCTTGGTGAGTACATTACTGTTATTTGTGCGGATGAGAATTAGCAAGTAGCAGGTGGGATAGTCTAGGCGTGGGCAAGCTTAACTGGCCACCACAAAAAATTTAAATTAGCTTTTCGGTTTGGAAAAAATATTATTTGAAAAGTATATTCTGATTATTTGTCTGAATATCCTACAGTTATCCTGAAGCTGCAGAGGAGGATGTGAAAAGATGGGAAAGATCTTTCAGAAAGCTGCCGTCGCAGCATAAGGTATTCTTTATCCCTGATTGATTTTTTGTTCCATGATAGTTGACATTGCAATTTTAGAATTATCCCCTTTTCATGCTTTGTCATTCTTATGGACTGACATGGTTTATGTAGCGAGTCCTTGATGTCCTCAAATCTCTTTGTATATGCCATTACACTTCAGCTGACTCGTGCTATGTGCTCTGCAGGCTCTACTATCTCACCTTCCCTTGAAGTTTCAGAAGCTAAGATGGTACATTTATTCAATTGACTATACTGCTGATTAGGGTTTGTTGGAACCTTACGCATGATGAATTTGATTCCATTTTCTTCAAAACATTGAGAAAAATTGTGCTTGTCGAACTCTTAGAATCTGCTGGTGGCTATTGTATAAAATGTATCAAGTTTAACCTAACATTGCCAACCTGGGTTTTGTTGTGAGACTAGCTATGCTTGCATATGGCTGCTGATGATGTGAGCAGAACTAGAACTGTAAGTTTGCATGTCTTATAGAGAAACCTTATTCTCTTTCACTCCGTGGATTAATTAGCGGGATATAAGCTGCTGACGTGAACCACTAGGTACCCATTGAAGAAACAATGATTGATATGATGATTTAATGGAATTATCTTTTGAGTTTTGATCGTTAAAGTAATGAAATTATTTAATTCCCAGAGTTACTGAAAACTAGTTAAATGATAAGATGGACTTTGAAAAGGTGAGGCTACTTTTGAAAAGAGGAAGAAACTGAGGTGGTTGCCTATAGAAACCTGAATTGGGTTGAAGTTCTTCATGGTTAAATCCCTGTGATAAACTAAGGCTGGACAATGGTGTGGTGTATTTGCTAATAAAGTGCACTGCTAGCATATTCCAGGATTAAAGTTTGCTTCGAGCTTTAGTTTGGGAAAGGAAGTAATTGATTAGGTAGGAGGACTCTTTTCTCGGATAGCGTTAACAGACCACCAAAGCAACATTTTTTAAGAGCTTTCGTTCTTTCTTATCTTTTTGATATCTTCTTCTCTTTCAAATTCTTTATTTACTTTTAGATATATTATTTTTTCTCATAAGAAGAAAATTGGACAGTGGATGTCATCACTAGATAGAACTTCTTTTTTTTCCGAGAAAGGTAACAGTTGATCGCTAGATAGAACTCTATGGTTGTTTTCGTTTCTCTTGATCATTAACAGTATTTCTTGGGGCATCGGTGCTCAATATCCTCCTAAAGTTGTCGCCTTTACTCTACTTGAAATCAGCCTAGAACGATAAGGTACTTGTGTTCTCCCTTGTTTTACTTTGTTTGGCAGTAGTATTACTGTTTACGTTGTTTTAATTGGGGTTCTCTTTTAGTATATCCTCTCCTCTCAACATGAAACAAGGATATTTTTTTACTTTTGATAAGGTAAAGTATTATTAATAACAATGTACCAAGGAGGTACGCAACAGTACAAACAGTACATGCAGCACGTAAAAAAACTCCCTATTACTTGTTTAGCAGATCCGAAAATTCCAGATACTGATCCGTGCTTTCTAAATTCTAATAAACAAGTATATATTGTGAACCATTTTTATTTTAGTAACGTAAGAGTGAATTTCGTGACAACGTACGCTAGTTATGTGACAATATACTCTAATTATGTGACTCAATTAAGTTAAGCCCTATTGAATTTTATACTCTTCCACTCCATTAGCAATGAACCAAACAATCTGATTACAAACTAGGAGCACGTTAGTGCCATGAGGCTGATAGGTTGGCACAAAGTTTGTTTCCCTACATAAAAATGTTAGGGGTTGTTGATGGAAAATCGGTTTTATGATACTCTCAGAAACATTGTGGGCATTTTCTTTTTCATCTTGATGGTGTTCGAACTAATTCAATTTCACCCCACTAGTCCAGCGGACAACCTGCTGTAGCCCACAAGCACAAGTGTGGGGTAAACCTGCCCACCAGACTCGAAGTAGATGGACTGACACTATGTGTTATAGTTGAAACTTGAACCTGGGATGTTTTTATGTGTATGCCTCAACCACCAAGTCATCCATTTGGGACAAAACCATATGTAATTTAAAAGTGCATTGCCACCAAGAACCCCTTTGCATTTTTGCTAAATTCCGTTCTCACTATTATTCTAAATTTTTTTGATAAGGTTATTCATTATAGTATTATTTTATGATCCAACATGGACTATTTTGTATATGTAAGAATTGGTTGAAATAGTAGTCGTTACTTTCTAGCAATGTCTTTTTGTAATCCAAACCAATCATCCCTTTTGTGGTGCAGGTGTATCGCTCAAAATTCATACTTCATATTTGAGATGCTGAAGGTGATGATGGGCTATTTATAATTTTTTTTTTCTTTTTAATATGTTCATGCCATCCTATTGGGTAACCATAATTTTCTGCCATTTCATAGTCCTTAACTAGTACGAAGCAGTTTGGTTGTACGATATGATACGTTTAGGTCCAATTTATCATTTGTTATCTTGTAGGTGTTTGAGCCCCCGCTCGACATGAGCCAGGATGTTGATATTTGTGAAAACCAACATCTAGATGTTGTGTCAGATAATCATCACTCTTCTAAATCAAGGAATCCTTGCTTATGTGAGTTAACGTCAACTAGTGGTGGAGTAGATTGCCACAGCTTGGCTGAACCAATGTCTGAAGAAACCTGCTGTAGAAAGTTCCGAGCACTAACAAATGTTAATGAGGTCTCCTTCTGTGCAGTTGTTGGAAGTTTTTGATGTCCGGTGATTACCTTGTTTCTCTTATTTTGTTTATACCATGGAGTTTGACCTGTGTAGATGACAACAGGAGCAAGACATTGGCATTTCAACAAAATCCAATGCTGGGAAGTGCTCCATCAGTTTAGAGGATCATGAAAGTGCCGATAACATTGGTGGTGATGGTTGTAAGAGCCTTCCAGACCGGGACACATTATATGCTTCTGCTTGTTGCAACGGAAATGTAAAGCATCTGCCTGAAATTTCCAATTCCACCATCCTGAGCACCTCTAAGGAGGTTTGAAATTTTATTTGGAGATCTTTCCCACTAATTGGTTATCCCAAAAAAAAAAAAAAGAAACTCAAAGATATGTTATACGGGTTTGAGTAGGAGAATTAAAAGATCAGGTGGGACCTTATAAAAAAAAATAATAGGTGGGTGATAAAATCTTATAAATCTAATCACAGTGGTCAACCCATTCCACTTTTTTTATTGTGAGGGGGTGGTTGTTTGTTGATCACTAGTTAATTGTAGTGAATGGAGTTTTCTGTCCTTGATGGACTACAGGAATCGACATAATAGTGCTAAATCCTTTCAAGTCAAGAAGTTCATCACACGTGAGCATGATGACCATTTAAAACAAGATACTTTTAGAAGTCCATGAGGAATGTCTTTTTTCAAGTATTCTTACATAGTTACTCTATACAACAACAACAATGACCCAGTAAATTACTTAGTTACTCTATACCTATTACATAAATTGGTCTAAGTAGCGTCTTGGGGAAAGACCCATACCATAAGACATATATTGATTCTTAAGCTTCTGAAATGATATTTGGTAATTTGATTGGAAAGAGTAGCTACCGTTATTGTCCCTTTCTATCGTATTGCATGATGAACTACCTAAAGGAGAAAGAAATTGTATTTTCCCTCTTTCCCCTCTCTTTTATCGCTATATCCTTTGGCTTCCTTCTAATGATTACCTACTCATGGAGGTAGTTAATTACTTAATTTTATCTGCTAATACTTGTTTCCTTGCCATCTGCGGTTTCAGGTCTCTTCATCATCTCCTGACTGGTTGGACCCATCTTTGCAGCTGCATGTTCCATTGGTTGATGTGGATAAGGTATCTCGTTGTTTTTGGTAGTGCTGTTTGAAATGTGTTAAGTACCCATCCTAGAGAATGCTTAAGGGAGTCTGCTATTAAACATGGTTTTCTCATGCAGTTTAGTTGCACCTATTCAGGATGACAGTTTCCTGTTTTTTTGGTTATGTGGAATATTTCCTTTTTCCAGTACCCAAATTGGTCTTTCCCATTCCATTATGCCTAATAAAGCAAGAATTAATGGAAGTTGGTGCAATTCCATTCTCATGTCAAGATGTACTGTAAAAATGTTATATAACTTCCACTAAAATTAGTATTGGAATGAAGACCTAATGGAGTGGAATGGATATAGAGGGTTCATATCGCCGCCAACTAGTTTGGTATTGAAGCGAAGTTGTTCTTGTTGTTTATTGTTTCAGCTAAATTGTCTTTTTCTTTGTTATGTCGGCATACATATGTGATGTTTGTGCTTTTTGAATAGTTTGTTCATTTTTTGTCCAGGTTCGTTGTATCATCAGAAACATTGTAAGAGATTGGGCCAAGGAGGTAGACATGGTTCTTTGTTGGTTTCTTCTTTACTGACGAGTAAACTATCTAAGAACGCCCGAACAGGGGCAAAGGGGGAAAAGAAAACAAGAAAATAAAGAAATCAATGCTTTATTATCTTTGTTGTACAGGGTCAACAAGAACGTGATCAGTGTTATAGGCCCATTCTGGAAGAGCTTGAATGCGTATTTCCTAATCGATCCAAAGAAAAGTGCGTCACTTCCTTTTGCAGTTGCCATTGCCTTTAATATTATGTTATATGTTATTTGTTATTTCTGTTGTCAAATGGAATATTCTAAAGTTTTAGTTATTCTTGAGTAGTCCTCCAGCCTGTTTGGTTCCTGGTGCTGGACTTGGAAGACTTGCTCTAGAGATTTCATGTCTTGGTGGGTTTAGTGTCTTCTGGAATTGAAATCTTTCCTAAACTGGTTAATATCCCTGGTTAACCCAATACTAATCCTTGAAAACAGGTTTTGCGTGTCAGGGAAACGAGTTCTCATACTACATGATGATCTGCTCTAGTTTTATTCTTAATCAGTAAGTTTTTAAGTCAGTCATTTCCTTAAAGATTGTGAACCGTGGTTCTGATCTTGCTACCGTTGTTACATGTATAGTGCCCAAGCTGCTGGTGAATGGACAATCTTTCCATGGATACACAGCAATTGCAATTCGGTGTCGGACAATGACCAGCTTCGGCCTGTCTCTGTTCCAGATATTCATCCGGCTAGGTATCCATCAACTTGTCTATAGTGTCTTGTTTGTTCGACTGCTCTCATGCATACCATGCTTATCAAATGTTTCTTCTTGCTTAATATGAAGATTTGGGGTAACCATTGTGGGTCAACTTGTTAAGTTATCTGAAATGGTATATTATTAGATTATTGAATGTGGCTGGATGATGGAGGCCAACTTCTGAAACTGTTTTTAGTGGTCTGTCTTGCAGGGTATCTTCTCTAAAGGTTGCCTAGTTCCCAGTCCCATAAACACGTATTTATGTTAAAGTTTCTGCTTTTGTTTACATTTCCTCTTTCGACCACCCTGCTTGCCGCAAGTTGAGTTAGTCTTCATTGGTGGATTTATGGATTTTAGCTTCTCATCTGTCGGGAATATTGCAAAGACAAACTTTTGGTCTCTGAGGTGGTGACTGATTTCAAGATGTGTTTTTTGTTCATCCAGGAAGATGGTCCAGAGTGACATCTCATTTAAGTTGTTTAATGACGGAGCATAAATATAGCGATAACTAGTGCTACTAGGCAACACTCACAAACAGAGCATAAAATATAATATTGAGAATGGATTATGTAACCCTATGCATAATCTTTGTGCTATTTTTGTTTACATATAATGCTCACTATATATATATATATATATATATATATTCTAACAAAAAATAGAAAATGTATGTACACAGAGGGCATCCATGTGGCATTTTAAGATCTTGGTGAGGGACAGCCGTTAAGCTTAGGGGCATTGTATACAGCTTTGTTAGGGTTCTTTTTGGACGGAAAGTATTACGGAGGATATATGTAAACTACTTTCAAAAGTAGAGGGGTAAACTTGATCCTTATATATATATATATATTGCTGTCTTTCATAAACAGTAATTTTCTTTTGTATATCATTGCTAGGTGCAGCAAGTTAAACTATGCTGTGTGAGGGGAAGTAGTCTGTGTTACACGCGACATCTTCGTATGAATGCGACCTGTTATTTTTGAGGAGTCCTGCAATTCACTCAATGTTCGTAATATTTACACTTGCTTCTATATGGTCTAGTTCTGATCGATTCCTTTGGAAACAGTGCAGGAATTACTGAAGGCTTTTCCATGTGCGGTGGTGATTTTGTCGAGGTTTATAGTGATCCAAGCCAAGCAGGTATGGTAGCTTGTAGTATCTCCTTCGTCTGAGGAGATAGTAAATTAGAGACGAATCCTCCAATCCTGTGGCTCCCACTTATCTTATTTCAATTAATGCTACTTCAAATTTAGTCAACTGCTTATGTTATTTGTTGTTATTTTTGTGTGACGTTTCATGTAGAAATATGTACAAATATGCACATATGAGCTTCAGGAACTTAATATATTCCTTCTAATCTTTTCACTCCACAGGATTTAGACACAAGATAATGCTCTTTATATTGACCTAGGTTATATTTTAGCTCATACGAGGAAAATGCATTTCGACATTTCATCTATACCTTGGGGAAATGAGAGCTGCAATTTATACATATACATGCATCTTAATGGGCCCCAGAGTTATGTTTCGTGGTCATATATCAGCTCATTAGAACCACTATTCATGTTGATTGTTTCATGACCTTTTGTCTTATGCTAACTATAATCTGTTCGTAAAAATAATCTAAAAGGAGCTTCAGCTAATAGGGGATTGTCCAGATGTTGGGATATTGTAGAAGAATTGCTCCTTTAATGTTTCACCATTTGTAGAAGTTAGAAAGTGGTAACATTCCAGTGCAAAAAAGAAAATGAGGAAAACCCTCAGCCTGGTGGCAATTGACTTGAGCCTTGGGGTATGCTCCCTTTCAAGGTCTCAAGTTCGAAACCAACTGGGTACAAACAATTTCTGAGGGCCATCGGACTGAGTAAAACCTGAATTAACCGTGGTGCACTTGCGGGAAAGTCCTTGCGTAGGGTCTGTGCACCCCCGGTATTAGTCGGGGCTCATAGAGACTCGGACACCCGGTGCAAAATCGAAAAAAAAGAAAAGAAATTAGGAATGTAGTAAAGTATTAACAATCGGAGCATCAACTATCTTCTTGTACTCAGTGAAAATCTCTGCCTTTTGCTTTCTTTGTAGCATGCATTTTCTTCGATTGATCACCATAAACTCATTTATCTAGTAAAATTGTCATTATCTATTTGGTTCTTTTCTTGGGGGTTTTTTTTGTGTGTAGTGGGGGTTGGGGGAGGGGGGCACGATGGGTTCAAATATAATTTGCTATTCTCTAGCATGATGTGTTCTTTGTAGATATGTTTTAGTCATTATAATTCGTTAGCTGGGTAACATTTATAAGGGAAGCTGTTCTTATCAGATTAATTATGTGCAGGAGTTTGGGATGCAGTTGTCACTTGTTTCTTCCTAGACACTGCCCATAACATTGTTGAGTATATTGAGATAATATCAGAAGTCCTGAAAGATGGTGGAGTAAGTAATTTAGTTCAACATGTTTTTCAAATTTTTTGATCATTTGTTTTTCCATTTCTGATGTACTTCTTTTGATGCATGATCCGCTTGCCTTACAGGTCTGGATAAATCTGGGGCCCTTGCTTTATCATTTTGCAGATATGTATAGTCATGAAGATGTAAGCTCTCTGTCCACAAAAGCAAACAAATGGCTGTATGTTTTATTTTTAAATATGGATGATATACTTGTTTTTCTGCTCCTTCTCCCCCCAACCCCAAAATATCCAGGAAATGTCGATCGAACTGAGCTTGGAGGATGTGAAAAGGGTTGCTCTTCAGTATGGATTTATCTTCGAGGTAGTCTCAACTTTTTCTGAATGGTTGCATGGCTTGCATCATATTTTTGTTAGGATTGAGCTCTTCATTTTATATTGCAGAAAGAATCAACTATCGAGACAACATACACAACAAACTCACGGTCAATGATGCAAGTAAGTCTTTGTAGTTTTGACCATCTGCACTAAAGATGAAGCAAATATGTTCTCGTCTTAAAACAATTAGTTTGTTGAATCTAATACTCTTTATCAAGAAGCAACCTCCACTTCTAACCAAGACGTTGTGAGTTCGAGTCTCCCTAAGAGCAAGGTGGAAAGTTCTTGGAGGGAAGGATGCCGAGAGTCTATTTGGAAACAGCCTCTCTACCCCAGGGTAGGGGTAAAGTCTACGTACACACTACCCTCCCCAGACCCCACTAAGTGGGATTATACTGGTTTGTTGAATATTCTTTATCAAGAAAGGGAAATTCATGTTTGACTCAAAACACGGATAATGAGTTGGTAGTTTGCTTTATTAACAGTTCATAGATAGATGGGTGGGAAGAAAACGAAGGGAGAGAAACTCTTATTAAAATTGGTGATTCACAACATACAAGAGGACTACCTATTTAAAACAAAGTAAGGTGTGCTCATATGGGAGATTCAAGCTACGTGAAATTAGAAATATATTAATTCTTGGGATTCTTAATAATGGTAAGATGATCATTAAGAGTATTTTACATGATATTTTTAGTGATTCTCTTGTCTTAAAACAATAACATAACGATTGAGAATATTATGCATAATATTAGTTCTCTTGACGCATCATATACCTTATTTAACTTACATTTTAGGCAAAATATATAAACAACCCCTTTAAATTGTCTGTAACGATTAGATAGACAACTCAACTCAACTGAGCCCTTCTCCATTTTGATACTTCAAGTGGCTATTAAGTTAGATCAAGTAAGCACCCAAGTGCAGTAGATCATATGCGTCAGTTACACTTGCCAATTGACAATGAACCAATTAAAAAATGACACATGTAATTTCGCCATAAAAATTTGATACTCTTAATTAACAAGAAAAAAGGACAATACATTTAAAGAAGAAAAAAACCCTTTTACTAACCCCCCTCCCCCCCCCCCCCAAAAAAAAAGAATCTTCTTTTGCCCATTACATTTTTTTTCTTTTCAAATTCACCAGACTGTCCTAAGATACTGCATTCAGCCCCAGAAGATTAGAGACTAGACAATAACCAGTAAATTGTAAATTGATAATTAAGAATCAATCCCAACCAATAATCTGTCCAATTGGGATGACGTAAATGTCTCAAAATTTATTTAAGAAGCAGCCAACTAGTGGGTTTCTTCCAAATAATTAATCATCGGATCCCTCTTGATGTTCTTGAGAATTTGAAGGAAGCTGGCTACAGGTTCTTTGAGTTACCAGTTGAAGAAAAAAATCAAATATTACAAGGGGAATGCTAGACTTGATGAATCTGTGTTCTTGTTTTGGAACAGATTCTTTGTCCAATGACCTAAAACTGAAGAATTCTTTCCAATTGAAAGAAATATCACCAACAATGGAGGGGAAAGGTGCGACTAGCAGAAGAAAGATCGATAAATAAAGGATGAAGTGAAAACTAGGGTTTGGGTTTTGGGCTTAAATTAGAGATTTCATTAAGGGTTTATTCGGAATTAAACACATTAATATCGTTTATTACTGTTCGGGATGGGTAGGCAACGTACGTCTCCGAGAGTGTATTACGCGCGAGAGGAGCTGACCGGGTCGGGTGTTTGCTTGAGGTATCTATCTATGTCGTTTAGGACAACTTAAAGGGACAGTTTATGTATTTTGCCTACATTTTAAAAGCAGCCGTCTCCCTCTCCTAATGGGCCTTGATGGATTGTGATAGTGGTTCAGATAATCATTGTAAAGTCAATATGTTGATTGAAGGACAAAATAATTGACAGATTTGTCTTATATTAATCAACTGAGCATCAGTTCCAAACTAGTTAGGATCGGCTAGATGTGTCGTTTATGTAAATAATGAGAAAAGAAGAGATGTTGAGAATGAATTGCTTGATTATTCCTTCAAGCATGTTGGGGTTTATATAGTGTCTACAAGTATATCTTGCAAGGGCGGTCATCACTGATTATTTCCTGGTGAAATGAGATTTTACAAATGAGAAAAGTTTGAAGGCTATATATCAGAACTGCAGTAAATTAAACTCTAACTGCAGCATGTAAAGTGTAAGTACAGGATCAAATTAGTGTAGACATATTCCGCAAAGTTTAGACAAATTCATAGTTTCAAACCCATGCTTGATATATTTGGATCCCTTAGTGGTTTAGTGGCAGAATTTCTTAGATCACAATCAAACTAGCCTCTCGTACTGATGAATACAATTTTGACTTAACAAAACCAGGTGTGGTATTATTAGCCATGTTCTGTTCAAGTGTGTAATACTGTCTCTTACTTTTGATTGTAACATTTTCATTGTTGAATTTGTCATTCATCTTCTCCTTTAATATCCTCCTGTTATGCCAGAGCATGTGGGATTTCCTTAAAAGTTTGTGGCAAGTTCAATAAAATCCTCACTTTCATTAACTTTTCTATGACTTTTTATTACAGAACCTTTTCATTTACATTGTCGTTATATACTAGATTTTGCTGTTTTTGTTTTCTTTTGAACTTATCCTTGCTTGTTCTTTGGTAGTTCTATAGATCTATCCAACATTTTTGTCTTTTTCATTGCAGAACCGGTACTATGCAGCCTTCTGGACGATGCGGAAGAAAACAGCTGCAACCCTGTAGTTGTTAAGCTGTCAAGCATCAAACTGTTATCATCTTTGTGTTGCAGCATACCAAAGAATAGCTTTGATACACTTGTATGCTATCCTTGTCAAGGCATGCGATTTCAAGAAAGCGGAAGAGTTCAAAGTTGCAACTATACGTGTCAGATTTAAGAACTGTTTATTCATTGACCAATTTAAAAGGGATGGTTTGAAATGGCTATTAAATTTGAGGTTATTCGAGCTTCATCAATGTATAATAACTATCAGTGTGGTTCATCTCCAAGTTTTCAACTTAACATGAATTGATTCAATTTTATAGGTTTGATCTTTTACTCTTCATGGGTTGATTTCACATTGCTTTGTTCTAAGCAGATAGTTTTGACTTTGATCAATTCCAGGAAGCAATCTTTGTTTGTCCTTGATCATTTCTTTCAATAAAGAATGAATAATTGGTATTTGTTGGTTTCATGAGAGACTGGCGGAACGTTAGACTAATTGATGGGTAATTCGGCAGAGTCGTCGGTGGATGGAGTTCGTTGGAGCGCCTGCTTTCATACGTAGGTAGATCGGTTTCTTGTATTTGGCATCCATCTCTTAGAATTCGGTTATTTTATAAAATTTGTACTATACCAACTTTGCGGTTATTTTATTATGTATAATTAAAATTAGATTTTTCGAAAATTGTTCCATTCATGTTGGTTTTTTTGGGTATTGGTAAGGTTCGGTAAATATTCGGTATTTTTTAAAATGTCATGTAAAAATTATTAGTAGAAGTAGAATGCAATAACATACGTACTTTTATAGGACTTAGCAAAATTTTCTAGACATATTTACACTTTAAAAGATGATAAATTAAGAAAACGTAAAAGATGGTAGAGTATAGATCCATCAACTATATGCGTAAAAGAAACTAAGCAACTACAAAAAAGTATAATCACATGAGTAAAAAAATATTAACCAAGTTGGGTCTCAAAAATAAAGTCTATAGAAGACTAAATATTTAAAAAGATAAATCTAAATCATACAAAAAGAAACATATCCGTACATTGTAGTTTGCTACTCATAATTGTTACAATATCTTGTGTTTTGCTAGTGAATATGTTAGAAATAATTTAGTTTCAATAGGAGTAGCATAATAGATTTGGGAATTAGAATTTAAGTTTAATTACTTGTTGGCTTGTAACTATTTTATAATTCCAGTGCTCCATAAAAAATTTAATGCTATATTATTTTTAGACTTTATATATAAATATATTATTCACATTCTAAATTTATTCGGTTCGGTTGGGTATTTTTTCAGACCTACCTTAATTGTCGGTTCAATTATAGATTTATATAAAAACCTACGATTTTATTAAAAAAAAAAAAACTAAAAACCGATTCAGTATGGTACGATTCGATCGATTTAGTCCATTTTTAAATATTCATTGACACCCTTAAGTGCTCTTATTAGTACTAGTATAGAGGCCAGACGAGGAAAAGGGGTGTGTGCGCGCGGGTAACCCTCTGCAGCTCTACATCTCAGAACCTGTGGATTGCAAGTCACCAAAATCCAATTGAGGTGCTCGTAAAATTGACAAAGGATTTGAGTCTCGCTGTGAGGCATTTTCGTAGTTTAAATAAATCAGGCTCGCACATGAGAGGTTGTTGGGTCTTAAAATATTGAAATAGATGAACCCGTTCCTCTGCAAAAAGATACAATTATAATATCATCCTTATATAACAATACTTTACTATAAAAATAAAGCTTTTCCGTAACTAATTTCACGTTATGTTATAATATATATTCTATATAACAACGCTTCGCTATAACATTCAAAAATATTTGGAACAAACAAAATTATTATATATAACATGCAAAAATATTCGAAACTGCTATAGAGAGGTTAAACTGTATATCTTTTAAATTTGATCGGTGGCACAATTCTTTGTGGTATAAAGAGTGACTCTATAGTTATGCTACCTCGGTGTGGAATCAAAGGCCTATGTGGATCGTGCATCGTAGACTGTCAAAAAAGAAAGATGCTGTTGTGAAGAAGGAGAAGAAACGGAAGAACGGAAGACACTGAGAAAATGGCTCGCCTAAGATTTGTGAAGAAACCTAAAAGCATTTTGATCGAGATAATTTTATTCATGGATATTGAGCTTTTGTATTTGTTACTCAAAAGTTATTTTTCTTTTTATTGTTACGCAAAAATTATTCAATTTTGTGATTATTACACAAAAAATCACTTTTTTTTCTTTTGTTACACAAAAATTATTTTACTTTGCTCTAGTTATCACAAAAGTCATAATTATGCTCTTGATATTATATAAATCTTCATATTTATGTAATACCTTCTATATTATATGCTATATAATATATTTTTAACTATATATTTTATTTATAAATAAAATAACTTAATATTATTTTATTTATTATTTTTATAATATATTCGTATATTTAATTTTTTCTTAACTTTTAATTTTCTAATATTTTCTGCATAATAAATTTGTCATATATATATATATATATATATATATATATATATATATATATATATATGTATCCGTGAGAAAGTTTGCAGGTAAACAAAGAAAGAAAATGAGTACCATATGTTAACCTAAAGGAAAACCCTAGGTACTACATGCAAATTTAGTTGGGGATATTTTTTTAGGAATTTACCTGGGCAATTGGTTATTTGAAAAATTACACTACTAGAAATGTGGGAGAACCTGTCCAAAAAAATTGACCAAAGTTGGTCGGTAATGGCCAATAACTGTCCAAAACACGATCATTAATGTGTGATCGGCATTTTGAAGGTCCAAAGGGCATACCGACCAAAGTTAGTCGGAAATTACCGACCAACTTTGGTCGTTCAATTAAATTAAAAAAAAAAAAGAATTGCTGAAAATGTTGTTTTTAACGCTACTAATATATCTTGAAAAATTATAGTTAAGAAAAAAATTAAATATATGAATATATTGTCACTACCCTAAACCCAGACCCGATCGCGATGACGCCTCTCGTGAAGATAAGGCCAGCCGCCACATTTCAAATCTAGTTTTTAAGCAATTAAACAATAAGCATAATGTCTAAAATATTATATAAACTCAGAAGTAACAATGACAATACAAAATAATTTTCGGAATACAACCCGACTCAGCCCGATACCGGGGTGTCACTAGTCATGAACATCTACTAAGGTCTAAATACAACTGACGAAGTTTGAAATATACTAAGTACAACCTAACAGAATAAAGAGGGAGAAAAGTAGTGCTTCAAGCGCCAACAGCTACCTTGCTAAACTCTGGTGACTCTGCCTCTGATAAACCAATAGCCGCTGCAGGGTTTAGAAAATATTTTAATCTGCACACAAGGTGCAAAGGGTAAGGTGAGTACTCTGTCTCAGTGAGTACTAATCATAAATAGAGACTGAGTGATAAGAAATAACAAAAAATGCATCAACATATTGTATAGAAGTAGTACAAAATCAGTAAGAAAGCAATGAAGTTGTGAATCTCTTAAAGCATCTTAGCTCATTAAAACTTCTTCAAAAATGACTTTTTCAACAGTTGTGCAAATGAATGCAGAACAACTAGTACAGATAAACACAGAAATCTGCCTCTCGGGCACAAATACACAATTTAAGCAGGTAAATGACAAGCAAATAAGAAAGATAAGCACATAAGGTTCGCCCCTCGGGCACAATGTCAACAAATCTACCCCACGGGCAATATCTCTGTAACGACCCAGTCGGTCACTTTTAGAATTTACGCCCCGATCCCCAATTAACTGCTTTCTCTAAGTTCATTTCTGCTATTTTGGTTTGCTGGGATGTTCGGTTCCAGAATTCGAAGTGTTTTAGGACACTTAGACCCTAAATGAGAGCTTAATAGTTGAAAAATGGCTCGTATTCGGAACAGTGTTAAGACGACCTTGGAATGGAAATTTGATGGTTTTGTTAGCTCTATTAGGTGATTTCGGGACTGAGAGCGTGTTCAGAGTGTATTTTGGAGGCACGTAGCTTATTTAGGCTTGAAATGCTGAAGTTTGAAATTTTTGAAATTCCGGTCCGATAGTCATTTTTTGATCTGAGGATCAGTTTGGGATTTCGGAAGTTGTTGTAGCTTCGCCTTGTCATTTTGGATTTGCGTTCAAAATTTCAAGTCATTCGGACAAGTTTTGGATAGGTTTTTGATCGAAAATGTGTTTGGTTAGAATTCAAAGTTCATAAGCTTGAATCCTTGGTTAATTCGTGTTTCCGGTGTTGTTTTAGGTGGCTTAAGGATTTGAACAAGTTTGAACGATGTTATGGTTCATGTCTGTGGATTTAGTTGAGGTCCCGGGGCCTCGGGTGTGTTTCGGATGCTCAACGGATCAATTTCGGATTTATGAGCACTACTGGTTTTCTGTTGCAGACATTTACTCTATGCAATCGCATAGGTTCCCCTGCGATCGCATAGAGTATGGTGAGGAGTCCAAAATTTTGTTCTATGCGATCGCATTGTCCTGTCCGCGATCGCAAATGTCTGCTTCCTTCTTCAATGCGACCGCACTCCTTGTTCGCGATCACATAGTGTATTTTGAGTATGTGCCACACGTGTCCCTTTTCTTCTATGCGATCGCATTGGCCTTCATGCGATCGCAGTGTACAAATTCCTCATCTTCTGCGATCGCAAGCCTTAGGCTGAGATCGCATAGCATAATTTTGGGGGCTTCAAATTTTACTCTACGCGATCGCAATCCCTTGTATGCGATCGCATTGAACAACAGACCTGGGCAGAATATAACATTTCAAAACGAGGGTTCTTCCATTTTTACTCAAACTCAAGCTAGGAGGCTAGGTTTTTGGAGATTTTTGAGGGTTTTTCATAGGCAATTATTGGGTAACGATTCCTTAATCCCTTATGATTATTATCAACTAATCTAAACTCGAATTCTTCCATTAATTTTGGATTTTGGATGAAGCTTGTGGTAAATTTCTTAGAACTAATTTTGATGATTTGAGGGGGCATTTGACCTCCGATTTGGGAGATTTTTATATAGTTAGACTCGTGTGAGCACGAGGGTTCTTAAAACATAAAAATAGTTCAATTTAGAGCCGATGGATGGAGGGGTATTTTAGTCATTTTATCCATTTTCGCGCCGTAGCTTTAATTTTAACAGTGTAATTAGTTACTTGCGATGTTATTTATACTATGTAATTGGTTTGAATAGATTTGAGCCACTCGGAGTCGGATACTCGTGGCAAGGGCATTATTTCCTAGCGGTTATGTACCGGAATTGAGGTAAGTGGCTTGTCTAACCTTGTGTGGGGGACCTATCCCCTTAGGATATATTATGTGGTGATTTACTTGTACGCGAGGTGACAAGTGTGTACTTGTGCAAATTGTTGAAAATCCACTTTAGTTGAATTGTTTAATCGGTGTTATCTATGTTATTTGACTGGTTTAATTGCAAGACTTATCATGTGTTAGTTAGAGAAGCATGATTAGATAGGATTAACTATCTAAATGCCTATTTGTCTTAATTGAAATTCGTGGAACATGTTGAGATTGAATTTAAATGTTAATCGTAGCAGTGTATTTCATTTTTCTCTGCGTATTCCCCTTGTTTGTTTGTGTTGTGTTCTATGGACTGCGGGTTCCATTCCCGGAGATCCGGTGCTACTAATATAAATGAACTGCGAGTTCAGTTCCCGGAGATCCTGTGATGATGATATAAAAGGACTGCAGGTTCAATTCCCGTAGATCTTGTGATACTGATATAAAAGAACTGTAGGTTCAATTCCTGGAGATCTTGTGATGGTGATATAAAAGGACTGCAGGTTCAATTCTCGGAGATCCCTGATACAAATGGACTGCAGGTTCAATTCTTGGAGATTCTGGTTACTGATATAAATGGATTGCGGGTTCGATTCCCGGAGATCCTGTGCTGCTGAGTTAAATGGACTGTTGGTTCAATTCCCGGAGATCCTGTGCTATTGATTTTGTACTTGTTGTGTTAATTTTTCCTTGTTAGCTTAACTGTAGATGACTTGTAGTTTCTATCTTATTTTGCTGTTATTTCAGATTTACTCCTGCTTTATTATTGTTATTATTATTATTATTCTCGGTAGGGTAATGTCCTTCCTCGTTATTAATGAATTTCGGCATAAATAATTATTCTGCCATATTTCGCTTCCTTGTTAAGTTGTAGTCATATACTTATCCTATTTGCTTTATGATTTGGTGGTTACATGACTTAAACTATTCATGTTAAATGTTATAAAAAGACTGTTGAGTGTGAAATTCCTTATTGAATAATTCAAATAATTTTAAATACATGATAAGGTATAGCCATCGTTTAGCTAGATGGATTTTTATTCACATTTCTGTTGTTATAATCCGTTTCCTCTTAGTTATTTTTTTTTCGTACATATATTCATGAGTTGGAGAGTTAGATACTATAAAGGTTAAAGAATTTTAGCACCAAACCACTTACCTCGAATTCGCTCAATATCAACTCGACACCATGTCTTTGCCACGAGTAATCGACTCTAAATGACCCAAATCTATTCAATTCAATTGCATAATGTAAATAACACTTCAAGTAACTGATTCTACAATTAAATTCTAAGCTAATACGCAAAATTATAAAATGACCAAAATACCCATAGGGCCCATGTCTCTGAATCGGGTAAAATTTATATTTTTAGAGATCTCGTACTCTCACGAGTCTAACTGTACCAATATTATCCAAATCCGATATCAAATCCCCAATCGAAACTCAATTTCTAAGAACTTTTTCCCAATTTTCATACAATCTCCGAAATTAAAGGATGAATTCATGTTTAGATTAATGGGTTGCAAGCAAAAAGGAGTTTAGAATCGTTACCAAATCGATACCTCTAAAAATCCCTCAAAATCTCGCTCAAATCCGACCTCCCAAGCTTATGTTTTGATAAAAATGGCTAAACCCTCGATTTTGAAATCATATATCTACCTAGATAATTCCTTCTTCGCAAACGTGGTCAAGGCCTCGTGTTCGCGAAGCATAAAATGTCGTTGACCAAAATTCCTCTTACACGAACGCGACACTGCTCTCGCGAATGTGATGCTTTCGCTGACCAACCCTTAGCGAACGCGCCACATATCTCGTGAATACGAAGAACAAATTCTACCTCGAACCCAGCTGGCCACTTTTTTCTACACGAACGTGATGCTCAAACATCACCACCCTTCGCGAACGCGAGCCTTCATCACAAAGGCGCAACAGCTAAACTAAAAACCTACAACTTTTAACAACTTAAAATGCTCTGTTGAGCACCCGAAGCACACCCGAGGCCCTGGGACCTCAACCAAAGGCATAAACATATCCTAAAACCTTATTTAAACTTGTACCAATCTTCAAAACACTTCAAACTATATCAAATTCCCCAAAACACATCGGATTCAAGCCTAAGTTTCTAAAAATATTCTGAATTCCATTTTTGATTAAAAAAAAATCCCAACCAAACCACCTCCGAAACAACAACAACAACAACAACTACTCAGTATGTTCCCACAAAGTGGGGTCTGGGGAGGGTAATACGTACACAGGCCTTACCCCTACCCGAAAGGGTAGAGAGGCTATTTCCGGCCGACCCTCGGCTCAGAAAGAGAGAGAAAATCAACAAACAAAACAAAACAAAACAATGTTAGTAAATCCGGGATAAATCAAATAAATAATTATCTAAACATAAAACCAAAAGTAGAATGACATGCAATAATACCAATCGGTTACTACCATAAGAGGCACAACACAATACATTAATTAACTATAGAGATCGCTACCAAACCCCACTCATCCCCTAACAGAAGTACTAAGAATTCTATAAGGCCCTACCCTACAACCCTAATACTAGACCTCCAAACTTTCCTATCAAGGGTCATGTCCTTGGAAATCCCCATTCTAGCCATATCCTGCCTAATCACATCACCCCAATACCTCTTAGGCCTCCCTCTGCCTCGACTCGCGCCAACCACCGCCAGTCGCTCACAACTCCTCACCGGTGCATCAGGGCTTCTCCTCCGCACATGCCCAAACCACCTGAGTCTCGCTTCTCGCATCTTCTCATCCACTGGGACCACCCCCACCTTCTCCCGAATAACTTCATTCTTAATCTTATCTAATCTGGTGAGCCCGCACATCCACCTGAGCATCCTCATCTCCGCAACTCTCATTCTCTGGACATGAGAGTTCTTCACAGGCCAGCACTCCACCCCACACAACATGGCAGGTCTAACCACCGCTCTATAAAACTTCCCCTTGAGTTTCTGTGGAACTTTCTTGTCACACAAGACTCCTGATGCGAGCCTCCACTTCAACCACCCCGCTCCTATACGGCGAGTGACATCCCCGTCAATCTCTCCGTCCCCTTGAATCACTGATCCAAGATATCTGAAACTGTCCCTCTTGGCTATGACCTGAGATCCCAGCTTCACGTCCCAGCCTACTTCGCTCGGCTCGGTGCTAAACTTGCACTCCGGGTATTTAATCTTAGACCTGCTTAGTTTGAAACCCTTAGACTCGAGGGTCTGTCTCCAAACTTCCAACCTCTCATTAACACCGACCCTCGTCTCGTCTATTAAGACTATGTCGCCAGCGAATAGCATACGCCATGGCACATCCCCTTGAATATGGCGAGTTAGAGCATCCATTACCAAGGCAAATAAGAGAGGGCTTAGCGCAGATCCTTGATGTAGCCCCATAACCACCGGAAAATGGTCCGAGTCGCCACCCACCGTCCTAACCCTAGTCTTGGCTCCATCATACATGTCTTTGATCACTCTGATGTAGGCTTCTGGCACGCTCTTCGCCTCCAAGCATCTCCACAGAACCTCTCTAGGGACCTTATCGTACGCCTTCTCCAAGTCGATAAACACCATATGCGGGTCCTTCCTCTTATCCCTGAACAGTTCCACCACCCTCCTCACAAGGTGGATAGCTTCTGTAGTAGAGCGACCCGGCATGAAACCAAACTGGTTCACGGATATAGATGACATCTCCCTCACCCTCGCCTCGATCACCCTCTCCCAGACCTTCATGGTGTGACTTATTAATTTGATACCCCTATAGTTGTTGCAACACCGGATATCCCCTTTGTTTTTGTACAAGGGAACCACTGTACTCCATCTCCACTCCTCCGGCATCCTCTTGGTCCTAAAGATCACATTGAACAACCTGGACAACCACTCCACTCCCGACCTACCCATGCATTTCCAAAACTCCACCGGAATTTCGTCAGGCCCAATCGCTCGACCCCTTCTCATCCTACGCAACGCCCTCGAGACCTCCTCCTCCTTAATGCGCCTGCAGTGCCCGAGGTCTCTAGGACACTCTGAATGCCCCAGCTCCCCTAGCTTTAAGACTCGATCCCCCTCTTCGTTAAGCAGGTCTCGAAAGTATTCCTGCCATCTCCGCTTGACTTGCGACTCCCCCGTCAGAACCCTACCATCCTCGTCCTTGATGCACCTAACTTGGTCTAGATCCCGCGCCTTCCTCTCCCTCACCTTAGCCAACCGGAATAACTTTTTGTCCCCGCCTTTCTCCCCCAATTCCTCGTACATGCGCCCAAACGCTGCATTTTTAGCTTCCGTGACCGCCAGTTTCGCTTCCTTCCTCGCCACCTTGTAGTTCTCCTTGTTCGCTCTCTTTTCTTCTTCGCTTGAGCTCCCTGACAACTTAGCAAACGTCGCCTTCTTCGCCTCCACTTTTCCTTGGACTACCTCATTCCACCACCAGTCACCTTGGTGCCTGCCTGAATAGCCCTTGGCTACCCCAAGCACATCTCGCGCAGCCTCCCTAACCAAGTTCGCCGTCACTGACCACATTGCGTCCGCTTCCCTAGAGCTACTCCAAGCTCCCCCATCAACTAGCTTCCTCTCCAGCTCCTGGGCTTTCTCCTTAGTCAAAGTTCCCCATCTAATCCGCGGACGGCCCCGAGAACCCCTCCTCTTCCTCTTCACCCAGAGACCTACATCCATCACTAGGAGTCTATGAAGAGTTGAAAGAGACTCTCCCGGAATAACCTTGCAATCCTTGCACAACCCTCTATCGCTCCTTCTGAGGAGGAGGTAATCAATCCGAGTCCTCGCCGTGGAACTTTTGAAAGTAACCAAATGCTCCTCCCTCTTCTGAAATGACGAGTTCGCGATCAAAAGCTCCGAAGCCCTAGCGAAATCAAGCAGCGAAGTGCCCCTCCGTTCCTAACCCCAAAGCCAAAGCCGCCATGCACCTCACCGTAACCACCAGCCTCCGCCCCAATATGACCATTAAAGTCTCCTCCAATAACTAACTTCTCAGATTGGGGAATACTACTCACCAACTCATCCAAGCCCTCCCAAAAACGCCTTTTAACCTCCTCAGCTAGGCCTGCATGCGGCGCGTAAGCGCTAATGACATTGAGAACACTACCGCCAATAACCAGTTTAATAGACATTAACCTATCATCCACTCGCCTAACCTCAACCACGGACTCCCTAAGATTCCTATCTACCAAGATACCTACTCCATTCTTACCCCTCTCAACCCCGAAGTACCACAACTTAAACTCATCTGCATCCCTCGCCTTCGTCCCTTTCCACCTAGTTTCCTGCACACATGCTATGTTGACCCTCCTCTTCTGGAGAATCTTTGCCAACTCAATGGACTTACCCGTTAGTGTGCCTACGTTCCACGGCCCGATCCTCAATCTTTGAGCGCCCTTTAACCTCACCCCACCCAAAACTCCCGCCCTACCCACAGGACCGCTCCATGCCCCCCTGCTCACCTCCACCCCCACCCCCCGAGGACATGACCTTACAGTACCATCCTCCGCCGCGGCCACTATCCCTCCAACAGACTACGGTAAAAGAGACGAACTTTAATAGAATTACGCAAAAGGATGCTTGCTAGATAACGATAGAGTAAACCACACACAAGATGCTAGTTAAAATACGTAAAAGGACGTATAGAATAAACAAGAGATCGGGAGGTACCAACTCCCGGTGGAAAAACCTGAAAGTAAGCTTTGATGCGCCCGGGTCAACTGCCGCCAAACCTACTCGTTTTGGCCGATGTAGCTTTGCTCCTCGCTTCCAAATGCCAAAAGCTCGCCTCGTCCGCCGCCTCTAGTACCTGCAAATCACACACAAAAAAGGGGAAAGGGGTGGGGGATGGGGGGGACAAGAGAGAGAGTCGGAAGAGAGAGAGAAGTGGGTGGACTTACGGGGGAAGTCGTCTTTAACAATTCGTGAATACCTCGGCGGAACCACTAGGCGGACCTTCAAAGAGAACCTCAAGCGAGAACTCAAAAACTGACACTTCCGGAGGGATCTCGAAATCAAAGCAAAAGGGCTGAAGGTGCCGGACTCTAACTGACTAAAGGAATAGAAGAAACAGCTATTTGGAGAATAGTTTGGACTGTGTAGGGATACCGAAAATGGTGATTACAGGGCGAGAAACAAAACGCAACTTAGCCGGCGTTAATGGAGGTCGCCAGAAATACCTTTTTTCTGTCAGATCTAAAGTTAACGTTCAATAATACAAAAGTACAGTAACAATAATATAAAAAATGGACGAATAACTGTAAAAATCCGAGTTGAGGCTTTCGGTACGAAAAGCAGCGCAAGTACAAACAGAGGATTGATCTATTTACCAAAAAATAAAGAGTGCTGTAAAGGAAGTAAGAGATAACGAAAGAGACAAAACGACAACTTACGGATACGATTTCGCCGGAGGTCGCGAGGAGTCGCCGCAGAAAAAAGAGGAACAAAATCAAAGTCAACTTTGAAGAAACTGGAACAAAGAATAAGATTAACCAACCTTAGCTTGTGGATCACACTCCAAAATTCAAACCTGTTTTCCCCTTTGAGACTCTGTGTGTGTGGGTGTGTGTGTGTGTGTGTGTGAGAGAGAGAGAGAGAGAGAGTCAAACCACCTCCGAATGACCTGAAATTTTGAACACACATCCCAAAGAACAAAACGAAACTACTGCAACTCTTGAAATTCAATTTCAACCCTCTGATCAAAATCTTACAATCGAACCGAAAACTTTAAAATTCGATCTTTCGGCATTTCAAGCCTAAATTAGCTACGGACCTCTAAAACACAATCCCCCAACTCTCCTACATCCGAAATTACCTAACGGAGCTAACGAAACCATTGAATTTACATTTTGAGGCCATCTTCACACTATTCCAACTATGATCAACTTTCTAACACTTAAGCTCTTATTGGGACTAAGTGTCCCAAAACTCTCCGAAACTTAAAACCGAACATCCTGACAAATCAAAATAGCAGAAATAGAATCGAGGAAAGCGGTTAATAGGGGATCAAGGTTTTAATTCTTGAGACGATCGGCCGGATCGTCACAAGAGAACTTATATTTTCAAAGAAATTATCACTAACACAGTTATCCTCCAGAATTCTCATTTTTGCTTCCAAGCTTTTGGGAACCTTATCTCAAAGGCCTGTCTGGACCACACACTAAGGGCTTCACACACCTGTTTTATTTTTTGACGGAGTGTATACAGAGGGTTCCTATAAACTTTTTCTTCCCAGGCATCCTTTACTATCTTGAGGAAGTCTTGGTGTTTAGTCCAAAAATTAAGGAATTTGAATTATTTGATATGGTTAGTTAACCTCATTACACATTTTGAAAAGTTGTGGGGCATGGTTAGAGCATGCTTTTGAAAGGTGGGTAACTGAAGTACTGTATATAGTATCAAACCATGTACTATTGTAGACAAGTCTATCTAGTCTCTTCCAAATAGTAGTGGGAGGATCTCTGTTATCACACCATGTATATATTGACCCTATGACACCTGCATCTTGAAGACCACACACATTAAGGCACTCTATGAAGTCTATAATTTCCTCCATTCTGTAGCTTCTACTGCCCTTTTTTCCTTCACTGGAGACGATAACATTGAACTTTCCAATGACACCCCAAGCTCCTGGAATATTGTTGGATGTATTTTTCAGGTCCTGCCATAACTCTCTTCTACTTTCCTCATTGCATTTATCATAGTAAACTGTTAGGAAGATAGCAGGGTGGTTGAGATGTTTTGCACTAATCAGGACATGTTGCTCCTTATCTTGAATAACAGTAACATCCACTTCAGCAGTCCAGAATATCCTTATTTTGTTTGAACAGTTGAAAAACCATGGTTCATATCTTGTTTTCTTTTGTATCTATCCATTTTACCACTGTCTACAAGAGGTTCCTATAAACAAATCTATGGGATTTGAAATTGTTGTTTGATGTTTTGGAGTCTCCCCAGAGATCATACAGATCCTATTCCCCTTATATTCCATGATAGTATGTCTATCATTTGAAACTTCGTCTTTTTGCTGTTCCTTGATTTCTTTTGTGGTCTGGCATTCTTGAATGAAATCCACACCCTGGTTTTTGTAGTTCCTGGGTGAAAGATTGTCATAAAAATGATGTTTTGTTGAACTGGTGTACTCTCAAGATACTCCAATTCCTGTTTGGCTGAGCTGATATTGGGTCTAGTGAGTTCATCATCAGACTAAGTTTTTCTTTCTTCTTCATTGTTGATTATTGTCGAGTCTATCTCCATAACATCTAGGTCATGAAAGACTTCTTCATATTCATCTCTTTCTTCCTCTATTGAAGGATCTACATCAGGTGGTTCATGACTAATGTTGTATCTACTTTTTTGTTCTTTGTTCTTGTTTTGCTCCCCAACATCTATATCTTCCACTCTATTAGATCCAGTCATCTCCAGCCCGATCTTGAGGATGTTAATAGGGGTCCATGTGCCATTCTCTTCAGTACCTTTTCTCTTGACTGTTCCACTGATGTCTATTGTTTCTCCTTGTAGTGTAATGCCCTCTAGAATGCTTATTGACTTTGCAAATTTCTTTTTTTTGGTTGTGCATAACCTTGCACTCCTTTGGGTCTTTGATAACTAAGCTGATCATTTCCCCTTGTAGTTCAACATTGACTTTGTTGTTGTTGGTAGTATTCCTTGTTCTAGTACTTCTTAGGTTGACCCCTATTTGTTGTTTTTTGTTTTTTCTTTTTCTTTGTCTTTCTGAGCTTTGTCCCACCTTGTTGTTCTTTCTTGTTGCTGTGTATCCTGGTGATCTTGTGTAGACTCTTGTTCTTCCATATTCACATTCTTGCAGATTGCGGGTATCTATTAGACCATCCTCTATTCTTCATATAGGAGAATGAAGGAATTGTTGACCTTTGTTATGTTGTTTCCCTTGTTTGTTCCTTGATCTGCTACCTTCTCACAGTTGTTGTTCTTATTTTGTTGTTGGGCCATCGATCTCCCATTGTTGTTCATCCCTTTTCCTTCTTGCCATTTGCCATTTTCAATGTTCTGGTTGTACATTCTTCCTTCTTGAGGTAAAGTACTTTTAGGCTCCATCTGTTCTATATTCCTTCTTTGTTCTTGGTTGTTGGCAGTGGTCTACTTTTAATTGTTTTGCTGAATGATATGTGTTACATTATCATCTTTCTCAGCCATCATAGTTTGCCTCCTTCTAGTTTTTGATGTTGTACAACCCTACATTTTTCAAAAGAGTGACCTTGAACTTTGTAGTGTTAGCAATAGGTGGACATAGTTTCAAACTCGTTTGTTTGGTCAAATATTTCCATTTTGCCAAATTGATTTCTAATCTCCCTCTTACCATATGAAGTAAAGGTTTTGTCAGATGAATTTGAACTCTTAGCTTGGTAGTTGTGAGCCTAGATTTCATGGTTGTGTCCTTGTCCATCACCAAAGGTATACCTATTGAGCTAACAATCCGACACAAAGCATCCCATTCATAATAGTGTCATGGTAAATCTGGAAGATTAATCCAAATTGGAGCTAGGGACGATTCAGACCCAGGCTTAAAATTTGTGGTCCATTTGATAATTTTCATATTCGTCCCTCCAGCTAGGGGAATGAATTCTCTAGAGTATATATTGTTAAAATCGTCATTCATTTTCAACATCAATGAAAACATGGTATCTATCCTTAGCTCCAATTTTTACCTCTCCCATTGTATTAATTGTTCTAGCAAATTCAGCTCGACTTCTATCGATTGATAGTCTGCTATTTAGGAACTTACCTACAATGGTCCATCAACATATCTCTGCTAAAATTTCGTGCGCTTCGTTGGTGAAAACTACCACAGCTTTTCGATCTATCAGTTCATGCTTCTGGGGGGTAGTCTAACTTTCAATTTTGCTCTATTCCCAACCTTGAACCCTAGCGCATCTGCATAAGAGTCTGTTTGGTTTTGATTTGAGTTATCATCTACTTCCATGGCTTTTCTTTGCAGGGGTAAAAATTTTTGGATGTTGCGGATTTAGTTGTTAGGTATTAGATCTGGTTGTTCAAGGGATTTGGGGATCTGGGAGGAGCTTCAGGGGCCTCTGGTGTTGTCCATGGTGGTCACCGGAGCTAGTTGAAACTAGCCGTTACCGGCTCCAGGTGACCGTTTGTTGCGGAGAGTTCGAGTGCAGCTTTTTTGTACGGAGAGAGAAATGTTTAAGGGTGTGCATTTGAATGATTTATGGATAAATTGAATTGATTATTTGTTATCGGTTCATCGATAATGAAATTAAAAAAATCGAAACCTTATTGAAACGATAACGATAAGTATACGTACAAATTGTTAATCGATAAGAGTCAAAATCGAATCGACAAATCGAATGCACACCCTTAACCATTTGTTTTACCACTTAGGAATTTAGGAGGTATAATCTTTATACAACAAATTGATAGGAGCGGATGAAGAAAAATAGAACAATTAAATAAATTTTATTTTATTTCCCTATTTAAAGGTTAATTTATTTTGATATTACAACATGGCCTACTATATAGGCACTTAACAATTGGAGGTAAAGAATTTTTTGTATAATCAGCCTTTTACTAGTACAACAACTACCCAGAATAGTATCACATGGTGGGGTCTGAGAAGGGTAGTATGTACGTAGGCCTTACCTCTACCCGATTGAGCAAGGAAGCTGTTTCCAATCGACACCCTTTTACTAGTCTGAACAAATATGTAGTTTCTAGTTGTTTATTCTGAGTTTCCTTTCTTCTGAAAGCAACTGAGCAAAACGGAGTATAGCAGCTTCGTTAGTGCCATCCTCAACAACTGGTTCGTATCGGCCTGTTTCTAAGTTGACCCTTGACACTGGCTTCTTCAATAGTTCATTACCAATTTGTACAAGTCTGTCCATGTTTTCTACGGTTGCAATATCCATAGATGCAGCCTCTCCAGTCAAATTGTCTTCCTGTACCATTCAAACTCAAATAATTAACAAAATGAATGTACGTTTCAATAGAAACAAAAAAGTTAACGTGAATTATTATTTTCATCAGCTTAAACTTTAATGGGAAAAGTTACCAATAGTTTTGCCGGTGAGGTAGCTGAAGGGGCGGATCTATTGTCTCAATTAAGGGGCACGTGAATCCATGGTTTTACGTTCAAACGATGTATTTTATGTACATATTTTCTAGAATTAGTCTAATAATATCTTTGGCACCCATGCTCTAAAATATTGAATGATGCACATGGTTGAATACTGAGTTATTTGCCTTGAGGAACATCGATCAATTCCCACTCTATAGTTTTTTGTTATTGGTACACTCATGTTCAACAAATCCTATATCCGCCTCTGGGTAGATGTATTTGGTGGTAGAAGCAATCCAAAATTTAAATTTGATGAGTTCAACGTTTATGTGTTTAACATTGATACTAGAGGGGTTACTATGATGATAAGCAACCTCCACTTCCAATCAAGAGGTTGTGAGTTCGACTCTCCCCAAGAGCAAGGTGGGAAGTTCTTGGGAAGGATGCCGATGGTCTATTTGGAAATAGCCTATTTACCACGGGGTATGGGTAAAATCTGCCTACATACTACCTTTCCTAGACTACACTAAGTGGAATTATATTGGGTTGTTATTGTTATTGCATTGAATTCCTCACATTATTAGTATTATTAGGAATAGACTTTTCTTTCGTGTTGAATTGTCACATACTAAGAAAAGTCAAGTCATTGTTACCTGAATCCTGATGTAGTTATTCTCACTGCCAAGACTAGTCTGAAACATGGTGGAAACGTGAAAGTCTACCATATCAGCACTAGAATCAGCATAAACATCTATCAATGGGGTGGCACCATTGTTGTAGATCCAACCTAGCATTCCCCACCTAGAAGCCATTGTTGCATTGTACTTCTCTTCGTGCTTTCCTGTACCCGTGCCCAATGACAGAACCAACATTTTGCTGCAGTCCATTTTTTCCATATTCTCGTATTGAAAGTTGCCCGTCATTATTTGTTTTGAAATGTGTGTTATTGCCATCAGAGTCTAGGAAAGAGTAAAGAAGATGGATGTCAATACTGATATTTAATAAATACCTAAGATATAAAGTTTAACGCACTGATAATATAAGTAATAAGTAGAAAATAAAGAAAATGGCTCGTTATATTAATGCACTAATAACAAACAATAACATATCGAGTATATTTTCACAAGTGAGATCTAGAAAGGGTAGTGTTAATTAGGATCGAAAAATCAGGTGTCATGCGGAAGCTAGTAATGCAAACCTTCAACGACAATAAATAAGACAACAAAAGAGAAATATACCAAAAGAGACACAAACATATAACGTGATTCGGTCAACTGACATACGTCCACAACGGAAATGAGCAATCTACTATATAAAAGAGAGTACAAAATATCGAGAGAACAACTTCACGAAGAGACAAACACAAGTGACACACTAACACTTGTGTCGAAAAGTTCTCCCCCTAAACAAGACTCTCAAACCCCATTTGGCTACATTGTGGATGCTACTGAATGCGAATGAATGATCCTCAGTTTATAGAACTCCAAATATTTTCCTACACATAAAAAGACTAGCCAAATATAAGAGAATTATAATTTTCTTCTACATAAAGGAATACTCAATTATGGTAAATATGTTGTCTTTTCCTTGAAGAGATATGAAAAGAAAATATGGTAAGAAAATAAGGATAACACCTAACAGATAGTATATATATAGAGAGATGCTGTTTCCGGAAGACCCTCCTCTCAATAAAGCAAAATCACAGCAATAATAAATTAAGCTAAAACTAATTACAATTGCTTATATTATAACTAAATTTGATCTTAAGATATACAATTGCTAATATTAGGAAGGCTACTCACTGGATTATTTGCAGCTACACCTCCATCGATAAGATCAAATGTACGTATTTTCCCTTCAGCATCCTTGGTCTCAAAATAGTGTACTGGGAAATAAGTAGGTGCGGCCGAGGTACTAAGACAAATGTCTGATAATTGAGCATTCTTAGATATATTTGCTTTTGCCTATAAACAAAATTGAATAAATTATATAGAATATCCCATCATTTTCATTAAGTAAAAAAGAAGGGCCGGCTTGGCTCAGCGGTAAACTTGCTTGCCGTGGTGTGTCAGGTCGCGGGTTCGAATCAGCCTCTGCAAAGCAGGGGAAGGCTGCCTAGAGTATTCCCTTCTCCAGACACCCACGAAGTGGGTATTGAACTGGGTCGGTCCTTTTTCATTAAGTAAAAAAATATATAATTAAAAGAATATTGTTAGGTAAAGAGTAGAAACTTACATCAGCGGTACTGAAGATAATTGGTTGAAGGCGTTTGATATCAAAAGTTGGTATGATAGAATTAGTCAATGCCTGCTTCATAGTAAGATTGCCTAATATTGAATTAATCATTGATCTCAAGTATTTTCCATCATATTTTGGTCCACCAAACAAATTTGTGACTCTCCTCACTAAACTGTTGCGTCTGAAAAATTCATAATTAAACAGTTTAAATTCCTTCAGTATTATTAAGGAAAAGAGAAAAAGAAAGAATTATTGAGTCATTATATTTACTGTTTTAACCTGCTTTGAGGAAAAATTTGAGGGCCGTGCTCCATGTAGAAATTGGAAATGTCTTTTGCTTGATATAATGGGCGATTGTCTTTGTTAGGAGCAGTAAGCATAGTGGTTATTAATCCACCTGTGCTTGTTCCTGCTACCACATCAAAATAATCTGCAAGTCTTGCGTTTGGTCCATCCAACTCCTAGTTTAGCATAAACAGATATAGTTTGTGAGAAGGATATATATAAGAAGAAAGTAATTAAACGACTTCTGTTTAAGTAATTAAATGAGGATGTTGAGGTGGATGTGCGGGCTGGATAAGATTAGGAATGAAGTTGTTCGGGAGAAGGTGGGCGTCGCCCACATGGATGACAAGTTGAGGGAAGCAAGGCTCAGATGGTTTGGGCACGTCCAGAGGAGAAGCCTATATGCGCCGGTGAGGAGGTGTGAGCAGCTGGCTTTGGTGGGCATGAGGAGAGGTAAAGGGCGGCCGAAAAAGTATTAGAGAGAGGTGATCAAGGAAGGATATGGTGAGGCTTTAGATTACCGAGGACATGGCCATAAACAAGAAGTTGTGGAGATCGCGCATTAAGATTGTAGGTTAGGAGGTAGTTGATGATATCTCTATGGCGCCGCAGAGTGAGACTAGTCTGTTAGGACTTGATCTTGACTGTTAATGTTTTATGTTGAGTCCACACTACTTTTTCGTTCCTCTTTGATGTGCTTTATCTATTGGTTATTGTTTTGTTTTTCACTTATTTTCTGGTTCTAGTGATGCTGTTCTTTGTTCTATGGTTTTTATTGAAGGTACTGATAGATTGTCTCCTTTTGTTTTCTTTTGTCTTCTTGAGCTAAGGGTCTTTCGGAAACAGCTTCTCTAACCCCGTTGGGTAAAGATAAGGTCTGCGTACACACTACTCTCCCAAAACCTAAGTAGTAGGATTTTACTGGATCGTTGTAGTTGTTCTTCTATTTAAGTTATATACTATCATTTTTTCTTTATTAGTATGTTTAAAAAAAATCGATATTTTTCTTTATTTTAAAGACTTGACTTTAAGTTCGAAACTTCTTATTTTAACTTATTATAACTATTGAAATGTTTTCATGACATGTCATAAGTTATAACTAAAGTGTATTTTTGGTACGTGTGAAACGTCTTTCTTTCTTCTTAAAAATTAGTGTACATCCAATAACATCTTATAAAATAAAATCGATAATAGAAGCATGATCGGGTAAATTTCGCAAATGGTCATATAACTATGATATTTTTTCACTAAAATCATATAACTTTCTTTTCTCACACAAAAATCATAAAACTTTCACTTCTTTGCTCAAAAAATCTCAGTGACCGGGAAAGACCATTCACCGGTCATTTTTTGAATTATTTTTTTTTTTCATTTTTTTCATTTTTTTTTAAAAACTGAAAATATTTTTTCTTTAAAATAAAAATTGAAAAAGTAAGATAAAACTAAATGCTTTAAAAAACTGAAAAAAAATATTTTTCAAAAATGAAAATATTTTGTTGAAAATATTTTTTTTCAGATTTTAAAAAACAAAAATATTTTATTAAAAATATTTTTTTCTAGTTTTTACAAAAGAAATGCTTTAAAAAACCTGAAAAACATTTTTTTTTTTTGTAAAAATTGAATTTTTTTTGTAAAAATTGAAAAAAAAACTTTACTAAATTAGTGGACTATTGTTGCATTAGTTTAAAAAACGAAAAATATTTTGCATTTCTTGAAAATGTATATTTGTTGGACTTTATTTAGTTTGCAAAAAATAAAAATATTTTGTTGAAAATATTTTTTTCAGCTTTTAAAAAATGAAAATATTTTATTAAAAATATTTTCTCTAGTTTTTACAAAAGTAATGCTTTAAAAAAACTGAAAAAAATATTTTTTTGTAAAAATTGAATTATTTTTTGTAAAAGTTGGAAAAAAAAAGAAGAATAAGACTTTACTAAATTAGTGGGCTATTGATGCATTAGTTTAAAAGAATAAAAAATATTTAGCATTTCTTGAAAATGTATCTTTGTTGGACTTTATTTATTTTGCAAAATATTTTTCGTTTTTTTAAACTAATGCACCAATAGTCCATTAATTTAGTAAAGTCTTTTTTTTTTCCAGTTGCTACAAAAAATAATTCAATTTTTACAAAAAAAAGTATTTTTTCCAGTTTTTTTAAAGTATTTAGTTTTATCTTACTTTTTCAGTTTTTATTTTATAGAAAAAATATTTTCAGTTTTTTCAAAAAAATGAAAAAAATGAAAAAAAAAATAAATTCAAAAAATGACCGGTGAATGGTCTTTCCCGGTCACTGGGATTTTTTGAGTAAAGAAGTGAAAGTTTTATGATTTTTGTGTTAGAAAAGAAAGTTATATGATTTTAGTGAAAAAATGTCATAGTTATATGACCATTTGTGAAATTTACCCAAGCATGATCAGTGTTATACTCAATCCGTTAAAAAAAAAAGTAATTTTTTGGATATTTTTACACAGATTAAGAAATTCAGCTTTTAGCATTAATTAAAAATGAAATTGACTATATTAATATTTACTATCTCACATAAATACTCATAACATATATTCCAACACTATTTATTCCAAAGAAAATGTAGGAAAAAATAATTAATTCATTCTTAAAATATGAAAAAATCACTTATTTTAGACCACAAGAAAAATATTAAAAAATTACTTATTTTGGAGAGGAGAAGTAACACGCAAGTTAAAAAATTTATCTTGAACTAGTTGGGGCTTACTATATATGGCTGTGGCACCCGAAAAACCTTTGAGTCAGAGATGCATTCTCTCCTCAATTTCCTTTATTCAGCAATATGGATTCGGGTTATTAACACTCAAATCCATATCAAGGCTGTATGGAAAATCCATAATAGTGGTCAGAGCCGAATTCAGAATTTAAATTTTATGGGTTTAATTTTAAGAGTTTTAACATTAAACTTATTATTATATATTTAAAGTTATGGGCTCATATCTACTATTTTTGCAATTTTAATGAATTTTTACATACTAATTTTTACTCTGCAACACGAAATTAAAGTTATGGGTTCAGTTGAACCCGTTACCCGTAGATAGTACACTACATCCGCCTCTAACGGTAGTTCGACAACAGAGTAAAATATATAGTAGATGATGGATAAGTACCTGAAGTTTGGATTCAAGGAAGGCAAGAACGGTGCCAGGAATAATGCCTCTAATTCCACCTCCATCAACGCTCAAAACTGTTACCATCTTTCCTTTGGTAGCAGCAAAAGCCATCGGAGGTTGTAAAACTAATACTAACAAAGTCATTGCTGCAGCTAGAACAGCCATTCTCCCCATGTTGAGTTATCTAATAAAATGTTTACTCTATATATATATATATATATATATATATATATATATATATATATCTGGTGTATATATAGGTGTTAATTAAATGAAAGCAAACTTAGTGATTTCTCCTCTTTTTGTAGGTGGGAAGTATTTATAATAGCCCATTGCCTCTCTTGGCTCCACAATATTTGCCACTGACTTTATCAAAGTCTCTTGTCCCGAATTTGAATGACTTTTTTGTGGGAATTCACATAATGAGTCTTTTAACGCTTATCTCTTGTTTGAACTTTTTGGGGAATTTTCAAATGTGTAATTTCATCGTCGTTTATCTCGTTGTTTTTACTTTTAATAAAGCTTTCATATTCTTCCAACGAGACACGTGGGCACATGAATTTTGAAACTAATGCTTTGAAAATTAAAACTGATCTAATAGGAAGAAATATTATACTCTCTCCGTTTCATATTACATAAAATAGTTTGAGTCGGCATGAAATTTAAAAAAAAAAGACTTTTGAAATTTGTCGTCTTAAAAGTTTAAGAGGTAAAAGATTTATGGGTCATGACATTTGTGTGACTATAAAACCTTCTCATTAAGAGTGAATCGGTATAATAAAGAGTTTGAAGTTGAATTATTTCTAAATTTAAAAATATGTTACTTATTTTAAAATAGACTAAAAAGTAAAGTATCTCATCTAATATGATCATAGTAAGTACTTTTTTGGCCTATTTATTCCAAGAACTTATATTGGAAGAGTAATGACCCTATTGATTCATTTTCTTATTAGGTTAAAATGTTTCTTATTTTTCAGCATGTTATGAAAATCTTGCAAAACGATAGTTCACTTTATTATGAGAATTATTTTATCTTCTTCACCAATATGGTGTGATTTTATCATGGGGCAAAAGCTATGATATAAATATTTAACGAGTCTCAAATAAGCATATTAATTAACAGAATTAGCAAGCTGAAATCACCAAAGTCATGTTTAGCTTAACATATGCTTTTGTTGAAATATTTCTATCAACTACTAAAATATTGTTTAATTTCCAATAGTATCAAACAATATTGTTTCTACTGTTTATGACGATTTTTTTCTTTTGCAATTTAAAAAATGTATATCATTTATCAATTTGTGCATGTCATCTTTGAGCAATAAGAGCCATGCTAATTTACTTTGTATCGTTCCAATTTTATCGGATGACTAGAGGAACCCTGTTCATGATGAACTTAAGGTGGTTAAACGAATCTCTTCTGGAAAGTTAGTTGGAATACTCATATCCCACTTACTTCCTTTACGTTGTGAATCTTCAACGTATTTTAATAGTATGGAATAAATTTCGGATTAATTATTATATCCATCTTAAAATATAGCGACCATGGTCGCCCATGAGCTATTTAATATAAATTCAATTTGACTCCATTAACTTTCGTGGTCGTAGTACAACTGCTAATTGGTCTCATTTTTTTAATTAATTCCACGCGGCAAACAATAAGAAAAAGGGTTCAGAAAGTTCCAAACAAGTGCTAGCCCTCCAAACTTGAACTTTACAGCATCAAAAAAGACAATCTATGTGTGAAACGAAGGAATATAACACTTGAAATATGAAAGGACCTAAGAATTTTCATTTCACAAATCATACTAATAACTAATTGACCTTGCGCTTTGACTACTAACAATTGCCAAATGATAATGCATAAACGTCACTGGCATGAACATAAAGCATTTTCCTTTTTCTTTGTCCAAGAAGAAAAACGTTTTTCCTTTTTTCCTCTTTTACCTAACGTTATGCATATGGAATTTTGTTAATGGTATACGGTTAAGATCGGATGTCTTCGATCTATACACTAAGGAAATCGTCCGAAGTCCGAATCCGGGGTAAGGTTAGGTTCAAGCTCGAGGGACCAGTCTCAAGAATCATAGCCCCCAATGTAGAAGCTCGAGGTTCTAGGCCCGAAGTCTGGGAGAGATCAAGTTCGAAACCGTTGGATCAGACTCAAGCTCGAAGACGGCGTCTCTCTCTTATCTTCTCTTTTATACTGTTGTCTCCTTGTATTCGAGACAAACAGCTTATATGTTCTTTCAGACCTTTGTATTTAGTAAATTCTTAGCAGTTCGCGAGTAATGTGATACCAGTCTTGGGTTGAGGATATTGTTGAGTGTTCTGCGTTTTGATTCAGATTATAATTCAGACTTCTGCTATTATTTAATTTCATGTTCTATTTGATGCTATAAATTATTAAAATATTTGTTTATTAACGGAAAGGTAATTAAATTGGCTTGCCTAGCTACCACGATCCCGAGGGTGAGAAATCCGGATCGTGACAAATATTACTGGAAGTAAGAATATTACTGAAGGTCAAACAACTCCTTGTACTGATATTATTTTCTTCCTTAAATTTAATCACCTTATTTTTTTCTTTCTAACCCCATAAATAATCTTGTACAAACGTTTTTACTATGATACTAAACGTGTCTTATAAGCATATAAATAATATTGAATCCTTATAGTAAATCACTTCATAGAAGAATATAAATCCTAGTGTCTATTGAATATATTCTAGTTATTATAATTTTATTCAATATAAAATAATTTCGGTTGAAGACATATTTAATATTAAGGGGCATAAAAGTTCGCTAACATTTCAAGGATGTTTTTGTCATATAACATAGTATGATGATTTAAAAAACAATTTAACTAAATTCTCTTGGTAAATAATTAATTGAAAGATTTGATTATTTGATTTTAACATAGAACATAATTTATTTTTTGTTGATTTAGATTCTTAATATTACTTCATCTCATGTTTGAATATTAATCGTGATTATAATTTTATCAACCATAAATTTTATTTTTAAAGAGTAAAAAGATCGATGACATTTTACTTTTAGATCTTTATGTTTGTAAAATCATTAGTGGCATTGGTTCTTACAACCTTTTTCTTTCTTTTCTCACACATTTATTAAACTTTACAACATATTTTAAATAAGAATTCAATAAACAAGATTGTATTAATTTTAAAATCTTAAATATTAAAAAAAATTAACATAGAAGTTATTGTAGTCCAAAAAAATAAGTTATTACAACTATGTTCTTTCACTATGAGTTCTTCTATTTAATAGTCGACTTTTATAATAATATATGCTATCCTGTTTCTAAATGTATTTGGACAATATAATAATTTTTACCCTTTAAAAATAAAGTTTATATTGGACAAAATTATAATTTAATCATACTCCTAATATTTTGGATTTAGAAATCAACTAAAATTTTATTCATTTCTTTTCTGATAGTGTTTTATATAGGACTGCTAGCGGTTATTGTTCCATCACACTTTCCATTTTTTGTTTATTATTTTTTACTTTTATTTTATAGTTTATTTTCAATTTTTATTATTGCCATAACTATTATCCTTCCCACTTATTTGTTGTCACTTACGATGCTGATCTTATTAATGTAATTTGTTGTTGTTACAGATCTTTTATTTTTGAGCCGAGGTTCTCCGAGAAACACGCTCTCTACCCTCATGGATAGGGATAAAGTGTGCATACCCTCTCCCCAAATCCCATTAGTGAGATTATTACTGGATTGTTATATTTAAGCTATGTAATAAATCATAATATTTAGGACTTTAAAGTTTATTAAGATTTTAACCTTATAAAATTACATCCTTATTAGAACTATGTATGTAATATAACTATAATATATTTCACCTTAAGTTGAAAAATCAAATGTGTATATATGCATGTATCTAGCGTCACGAGTCTACCAGCCTCATGTTGAGGAAAAAAGATGAGCTCCAATTTAGCATGGAAGCGAAGGAAGCATTTCATGAAATCAAGTATGAGCCCTATTTGCCTTTCGCCCAAAAAAAATTTACTATTCAACTTCATCAAACAAACTGGAGTTAGGCCAATTTTCTTTTCTAGGTATGGCCACATCCGTTGGTGTCACACCTCCTTTTAGCGCTACCGCACCCCGCGAAGGGCGTGATAAAGGAGTTTTTCCAATTAAAGGACAATCGAAATGGGATTCATTTATTAAGAGATTCAGAGTCGCCACTTGGTGAGATTTATGGTATCCCAAGTCACCGGCTGAATCCCGAATCGAGGAAAGGTTTGACTTTAATGGTCCGCGAACCAGAAATCCGGATAAGGAATTCTGTTAACTTGGGAGAAGGTGTTAGGCATTTTCGAGTTCCGTGGTTCTAGCACGGTCGCTCAATTATCACATTTGGCTTATTTATTTGATTTTATAACATTCTTTAACTTTTGTGCAAATTTTAAATTTTAACCGCCCTTAATACTATTATTCATTTTTTAATAAAAAGAATTGCAACATCATGAAAATGTATCTCAAACCACGTCACAATCAATGTTCCCGTGATTATCGACACATTCCGACTTTATTGAGATTTGAATTTAGGTCACATAAATGTGCACCCGAGTTTAGGGAGATAACATTATTAAATACGTGCCTAAAGATACTAACGCGTTTTTGGCTTTGCGAGGGCCATGGAAATTTGCTAAATGACATGACTCGAATTCTAAGGTTGAGTTATAACTAATTAAGTGAGGGCCATGCATTTGTATTTTTGTTTGGCACGATATACCTCAAATCATTTCAAATGGATTATATTATTCGAAGCTATTATAATCTAATACTTCCTCTAGGCTCTAACTAAAATTAAGATAATAGGAATGAGGTTGCTAAACATACTGAACTAGCACTTGATTAAATTAAATCCACCACAGTCAGACATCTTCTACTATATGTAATTGAACGAAACAAAGATAGCTCCCACCTACCTACTTGTTAGGTTGTGCTTTGATTCAAGAATTCACATGATATTTACCCAAAAATGCAAATGCTCATGCACACTTTCACGAATAATTATAAAATATACATACACAATTAACTCTTTCACCAGTTTATTCAATTATAAAATTCCTTAAATTAGGAAACTCACAGATTTTAGTCGCAGGATTCTGGTAAGTTAGAGGCTATCACGATTACCTCTTTCCATATTATGGTAAATAATAAGTAAGAAGGCACTCTTGCAACTTGCACCATGAAATCCTAGTAATAAAAACCGAACGATCACATGAGCAATGAACAAGCTTAAACAACAGGAAACTTTCGGCCAAAGAAACTTCTACGTCAACTTCGGCGAACTCGGAGCTCGCTGGCAATGGAAACCTCGACTCAGCACTAATTCGAACCAACCTCGGCAATTTCATCGGTATTAATGGAGGTTGTCGGAGTTTCTCAAACCAACTAAAACCGACAGATTCCGACGGCAACACCTACGGCGCGGGCCTGAGTCAGCAATCAGTAGCGGCAACAAAACTGAGGAAGGACAGAGGGCATCGTCGCTGGTTGCCTCTGTCTAGCTGTTGTCCGGCGAACCGCTGCTGGTTCGTTCAAGAAGCTGATGAAGTGAGGTGGGTTGAGGGTGGTCGGTGGTGGACGTGAGGAAGACAGCTGGAATGGATGGAGCTTCTCGGTTGACGGACGACTGGAGGGGGTCGAGCAGCAGCGGGGTTTTTTGGTTCTCCGAAGAAGAACACGACTAGTGTATTGTCTCCTTTTTTTTATATGTCTCAAATGTCTTATTTTCTTCTGTTGGAGAAAAATCAATAATGAGCATTGTAGTCCTTTTCTATCTCTATCGTGTGTGCATGTGTTTTCTTTTTGCTTTCTAATTTTTTTGTCCGCTTTTGTTTTCATCCGTTCTTTGTGCGTGCATGTGTTTCGTGTCCTTATTGTATTGTGTCCCCCACGTGTGTGTCCCCACGTGTGGTGGACTCAGATTATTGCGGGCTAGGTCCAAAAGCCTGAAACCGGGTAGTTTAAACCCGAATATTATTCTATGCCCGAAATCGAGATTAAGGACATAATTTTATTTTTTTAAGATTAAAGTAACCATAAAATATTAATTATATTATTTTTTATTTTATAATTTTCGTTTTTATAAAAAGATAAAATATAAAGTAATATTTTTGTATTTTTCAAGTTTAAAATGACTACAAAAAACTACTAAAATTATTTTTGTGATTTTCGTTTTTATATAAAAATAAAAATATAAAGTACTATTTTTTGTATTTTTTAAGTTTAAAAATGACTACAAAAATATGTTTTTTGCTATTTTTCCATTTTAAGGTAAAAATAAAGTAAAAGAGTCAAAATTAGCTGAGATAGCTATATTAGGCCTAAACTAAATATTTTACGCTAAAATATAAAAATTCTCGGGGAGGGTCAAAAATCACGCATCTACAGTTCCCCCTCTTTAACTGAAAATACAAAGAGTTTTCCGACAAAGAACGACTAGACAGGTATTTTGGCCCGACCCTTATTCGGAGAGACTAAACTAAGAGGAGAGGAAGAGAATGTGACTGAGCCCTGGTATCTGAGCTGCCTACATATCCTTGGCTATAAAGGAATCAGGCCACGTGTAGTTTGGAAGTGAGTGAGAATATGGGTTTATGCCGAGGTGGAGATCCAGTCGAGGTTCCGGTCCGTCGAGGTTCCGGTCTGTGGTGTTGCTATTACATCAAAAATCAAAACATGAGAAAGACTAACTAAGCCTATCAGCTACTAGTTGCAATATCCCTATCTATGAGTCTTCTCAAGCTTGATCTTGAGTATTGTTTGGTGCTTCATGCGGACTCTACATTTGAACCTTGGTACTTGCTAGTTGTAGGTGCTAGTTTATCCTTCTTCGGATTTCTGGATCATGACGAGGCTTGCAGCTCTTGTGACCTCGGTCATGCCTTGAGCAGACCACATCTTTCCTCCATAACTGCACTTTGGATTCGCTTTTTCTTTTCTTTTTTCTTTATTGTGACTAACTTCTTTCGATAATCTCAGAATGTTGACTCGCATTCTTGAGGCGAGCTTTTGCTACTTCTAACTTGGACTGAATGCTGGGGATTTTTATTGTAGCCCTCTGCTCTCCAAGCGGAATCCTGCAACCAAAACAACCAAAACAAACAAAGTTTCCTACCCAGCTTGCGCTAGGAAGATTTGTGAGTCGTTAGCAAAATTGTAGACCACTTATTCTACTGATGCAATGATGAGAGTAAACTAAAGACTAGACTAGAATGTGTGTCTCCTACGAGTAAAACCAAGAACTTTGACTAGCAAATGTGTCTGCTAAAAATAAAACATGAATGAACCAGGCTTAGGAAGTGCGTCTCCTATGGTTGAATTGGAATGAACTGAACTAGGAAGTGCATCTCTTAAGGGTGCATTCAAATTTAGGAAGTGTGTCTCCTATAACTGAACTATTTATTCAGGAAGTGCGTCTCCTATGCATGAAAATAAACTTAGGAAGTGCGTCTCCTACGGGTAAAAATAAACTTAGGAGGTGCGTCTCCTATGGGTGAAACTTTAATGACTTTAAACTAGGAAATGTGTCTCCTATGAATGAAAATAAACTTAGGAAGTGCGTTTCCTATGGGTAAAAATAAACTTAGGAAGTGTGTCTCCTATGGGTGAAACTTTAATGACTTTAGGAAGTGCGTCTCCTATGAGTGAAATCTTAATTTAGGAAGTGCGTCTCCTTATGCATGAAAATGAACTTAGGAAGTGCGTCTCCTATGGGTAAAAATAAACTTAGGCAGTGCGTCTCCTATGGGTGAAACTTTAATGACTTTAAACTAGGAAGTGCGTCTCCTATGATTGAAATCTTAATTTAGGAAGTGCGTCTCTTATGCATGAAAATAAACTTAGGAAGTGCGTCTCCTAGAGGTAAAAATAAACTTAGGAAGTGCGTCTCCTATGGGTGAATTTAAATTTAGGAAGTGCGTCTCCTATGACTGAAATCTTAATTTAGGAAGTGCGTCTCCTATGCCTGAAAATAAACTTAGGAAGTGCGTCTCCTATGGGTTAAACTTTAATGATTTTAAACTATGAAGTGCATCTCCTATGAATGAAATCTTAATTTAGGAAGTGCGTCTCCTATGCCTGAAAATAAACTTAGGAAGTGTGTCTCTTATGGGTGAAACTTTAATAACTTTAAACTAGGAAGTGCGTCTCCTATGACTGAAATCTTAATTTATGAAGTGCGTCTCCTATGCCTGAAAATAAACTTAGGAAGTGCGTATCCTATGGGTTAAACTTTAATGATTTTAAACTAGGAAGTGCGTCTCCTATGAATGAAATCTTAATTTAGGAAGTGCGTCTCCTATGCATGAAAATAAACTTAGGAAGTGCGTCTCCTATGGGTAAAAATAAACTTAGGAAGTGCGTCTCTTATGAGTGAAGTTTTAATCTTAGGAAGTGCGTCTCCTATGGGTAAAATCTCAATGATTTAAACTGGGAAGTGTGTCTCCCTTTTCCCCCTAAACCATTTCCTTCTTCCTGAATTACTTTCTTGCAGAATTGCTTCCCTTAAAACTCTTGTTGTCTTCCTTCGAAACTGCTGGGGATAACACTGTTGGGGGATTATTTACTTACTTGTTGGGATAAATATGTTATCAGTTGGGGATAACGCTGTTGAGGATAACACTGCTCGGGGATTTTCATTTCTTCAAAACTTAGTGCTTCACTCTTCTGAAGGCTGTTGGGGGCGACACTGGCCTTTTGCTTTTCTGAACACAAGTTTCATCCTTTTTGCTCTGTTCGCTAGGGATACAACTCCTTTCATTGATACTTGTTATTTTTTTTCTTTCCACCCTGTTGGGGATAATACAGTTTCAAAGACCACTTCCATTGAGGCTTGTCTTATATTCCTTCTTCTGCAAGTGGGTACCTGAGCTCCAGAAAATTTTCAAAATGAAAGGAAAATTTTCTGCCCCAGTTTTATAACCTTCCTTGTGGCATGACTTTCCTCTATCAAATTCCATTTCCTTTACCTGCTTTAAATCAAAGAAAATTTGTTAGTTTAAAACGTGGTGGTTGGTTGTGATGCTCCTGCTGGGGATGGTTCTTCTCCTCTTTCCCTGCTCTGCGTTTCATTGTCAAAACTTGTTGGGGATGTTATTATTTGCTGGGGAGAATATTCTTGCTGGGGATAGTTTTTTTTCCTTTCTTGATTCCCCGCCCTACTTGACGACTCTTTATTCATAAACCTTTCATCGTTGTTTTCCACTTGTATCCTCACAGTTGACCTCGCTTGAGGATCTTGCATATTTTACTAATGAACCATTTTCTTCGTTCATCATTGTCACTGGAAATACCTTTTCTGCGGGGGATATTCCCCCTTCTTTTGTGGCATATCTAGGGAACATGCATTTCCCCGACCTCTGAATCTCATTGGCCTTGGCCTTGAGGTCATTAACCTTCATTTTTTGCTGGAGATATCCTCTTTGACACTGATCCATCCCTTTGTCATTTTCCTATTTCCGGGGAATATCCTTCTGGACACTGGCCTTGCGCTTGTTCCCTCATGACTTATACCACTTGGGTGTACCAATCAGATTCTGTCTTGCATAATTGGAAAGCTGATGGCAAATTTTGAAGTTGTTTCTCACTTGTTCTGACCAAACAGACTCCACTAGGGAATTTTTTATGAAAGGAGAAAGATAAAAGGAAACAAAAATAGAAGACAAAGAAAAAGATGACTCTCTCTTAAGAGAAATTATAAAATAAAACCCTATCAAATGCGGATACCGACTCTAGAGGTCATGACATGCACATATGGCCTATCCTCTATCGTCAATCGTCTTTCAAGATTTATGTCCGATGATTTCCATCTGATGCACAATCTTTATTCGACTTGTAGTTCCCGAAGGGTTTTTACTATCAAGCCTCTCTCATTTTGGTTTTTCTCTCAAGCTTTCATCGCCTTATGGTGCCCGTGAAGGTTTTCACCTGATAAGACTCTCTTATTTGTATTACTTCTCAGCTGGAGATTGGGGGTGTCTCATATTTCTTCTACTGGAGACCTGAGTCTTTTCTGCTAGGAATCAGAGTGTTATGTTCTGATAAGACTTCTCTCATTTGCCTGACTTGGCCTCTTTTGAAGATTGGTCAAAAGGTCTTTCTTTGGACTGTAATGTGGATTTTGATAGGGCTTAGAAAGAAAGGGTATTAAAGGCTCAAAACAAACCAACTTTGGATTCAAAATTTACAACCTTCGGACCTTGATTTATTTATAATAAACACACTTTTTGCCCCAGATTCTTTGCTTGGGGATTTTTTATTTTTATTTACACTATGACCGAGCTGTGAAGCGCCTACGTATCCTCTTTGAGGAATCAGGTCAAACGTAGTTCCCAATTCCTCATTTTTCTAGTTTTCCTTTTTACTTTTTTTTTTCATTTTTATTCTTTTTTTTCTTTTTCTTTATCTTCCACATATGTGTTTTTACTTTTTGCTATTGATTCCGAAGGAGGGGTATGAAATAAATTAAAATAAGGCTCAAAGGGTTGACGATGGATAAAGTGTTTAAATAGCAGAACAAAATGCCTCCGTCATTCCATCTTCAAAATATGCCAATGCCAACAACACAATTAAACATTCACTATATCTTTAAGGCCCTGTTGGGCAACACTCCCATTTTTATTACCATGAACGACCCCCATCTCAATATTGCCAACTTGCATGTAAAAATTTTCTTTTTACTTGCCCCAGTTTCACATGACTCGGGCTTCAAATGATCTCAAGCCATTCTTATTTCCTTTAATTGTCTCGATCACCTCCAAATGGTTTTATGATTAACATTTAAGATTAGGCCCAAACTGTACGTGCATGTCATGTCGCTAGAATCAGCGTTTGAACAAAAGACAAATCTAAAGCATAAAAAGAACTAAACAAATAAGATGACTGGAGGTAACAAAAGATCGAAAGTTTCATTAGACTAACGGTGAAACGGTTCAACAATAAAACAAGCAAAACAAACCAAAGTACAACCCTGAAACCGAACTGGACAAGACTAAGCAAACTGCTATGACAAAAATAGAAGGATAAGAGGGTTTGACCACAAGACAAAATCCGGGTTACAACCCTAAAATAACCCGGACAACAGAAATGACAACAAAATAAGCCCCCAAAAATCCACTCTGATTGACCAAGAGATGGAGCGTCTATCCAACTACCAAGCACGACATGCATCTTAGCCACTCAGATCGCATCTATATTGCCAATTCCATTACCAGTTTCAATATCATCAACTTCAGCCAATAAGTTCTCAAGAGGATTCGCATGCTCCCCGTCAGTGTCATTTATCACAATTGTCCCTTCTTGTATCATTCTTTCTACTTCCTTTTTCAAAGAACGACAATCTTCAATGCTATGCCCTTGGACGTTAGAGTGGTACATGCATCGAACAGCATGATCAAATCCTTTTGCATATGGGTTTGGAGTGTAGCCAATGAGCGGCTCAATCAGGCCAGAATGCTTTAACTTTTCAAACAAGCTTGTGTAGGACTCCCCAATTAGTGTAAAACTATTTCTTTGCCTTTGCTTTCTTCCTGCCACTGTTTTCTTGGGTTGTTGGGTGCTCGAATATGTTGTAAAGGTAAGAGTGCATTATGTGGTGCTGGTGCATGCCATAGGGAGTGACCTCGTGGCCGGACATATGACCAGACATTGTTTGGAGGATAATACTGAGGTAGATTATATGGAGCTCGGGATATGTTTGGGCGTGTTGGACAAAAAATTGTGGTTCTGATAGGTAGCAGGGTTGTGGGGGTCTAGTTTGGTAGTAGGGTGAAGGACCTCTAGACCTGGGCCAAGTACCCACTTCGACTGTTGCGACTTCTTCCCCCTTCTTCTTCCCGAGCACACCTCCCGTGCTACTCTGGATGGCCTGAGTGGTGGCCTTGATTTCTGAATAACTCGTTATCTTATTGGACTTGAGTCCTTCTTCAATCATGCCGCCCATTTTTATGACCTCATTGAAAGATTTTCCAACCGATGACACTAGGTGACCAAAGTAAGTTGGCTCCAAAGTCTGCAAACAGTAATTCACCATTTCACTTTCCTTCATTGGGGGATCTACCCTTGCTGCTTGTTCCCTCCAACGAAATCCGTACTCCCTGAAACTCTCTCCAAGCTTTTTCTTGATTTTTAATAATGTGAGACGGTCAGGGACTATCTCAAGATTATATTGGAAGTGACCAGCAAATGCTTGCGCCATGTCATCCTAGGTGTACCATTTACCATGGTCCTGGCGTGTGTACCATTCCAATGGAGACCCGCTTAAACTTTGGATGAAGTACGCCATCAGCAACTCATATTTTCCACTCGCCCCTCTCATCTTACTGCAAAATCCTCGCAAATGTGCCAATGGATCACCATGCTCGTCATACAGATCGAACTTAGGCATCTTGAACCCTTCTAGCAACTGAACATCTGGAAACATGCATAAATCCTTATACGCCACGCTGACTTGGCCACCTAGACCCTGCATATTTCGAAAAGATTGCTCTAGGCTCTTTACTTTCCGAACCATTTCTTCCTGCTCTGGATTCTTGTTCTGTTTTTCAGGCATTTCCGGGTTGTCAAGCTGAAGAGAGAACGGGTAAGGTTCAGATGCTTTGAAGGTGGGTTCAGGAGGATAATAGTGATGATCCTGAATTTGAAATACAGGATCGCTAGAAAATCTGTGAAGTGTGGCCGGTAGGGGTGCCACGAAAACAGGGGTAATTGGTGGTGGAGGGTTCTGTTTGGGTGGCGGAGCTGGGGGATCATAAGGATTTCTTCCCTGATAGTAGTGGTAACTTGAGAAGCTTGTCGAAGGGCCATGGGGAGGGTATTCCGGAGTTTGTACCGGTGGGAGAGTAGGAGTAGTGGGAAGGGTTGGTATCTGTTGCACCCTAGCCCATGCTAGGTGCATTTCTTTCATCTCTTGTCTCAACCTTTCTACTTCCTTCTTTAGCGTTTGCTTTTCCGTCTTTTCCTTCTCAACAGCTTTCTCTGAGTTGGACATGCTTTTTGATATGAGCCCTTTAGATCTTGCTTGGTAATGGTGATCTGCCAGTACGTTCTAACGATCTAACTATTTGAAACTGTTTGAAAAAAAATTCAGCGTTAGAGTTTTAACACATATTGCAAATGCACGTTGGAATGCAATGTACCTAGGCAGTTTAACCATTTCTATCATGTCTTTTTCTCTTTTATTTTTTGCTTTTTAGTTGTGGTCGAATCTTATGGAGATTTCCTACGTATCATGACCCTGCATGAATCAGACCATGCGTAGTTCGCATCAATGAAAGGTCAAAATCAATAAAACAAGTTTTTTTCAGTTTTTCATAATAAAACAAACTTTGATTTTAAAAGAAATGTTCAAAAACTAATTAAACTAATAGACTTTGACGGAAAAACGATCTACAGACTCGAAAATCAAACACCCACACGTAAAAGAATTACAAACTCAAAACAAAGGGACACATTCCTACCCCTATATGATAATTTTAACCAAATGGCTGTTTTTGCAAATGTGGCCCCTTCTCTATTCCACATGAATTTTGAGGCCGGGGAGGATTATTCTATGACACTTCACAAACTTATCTGTTCTTTTATGAAAATAGCCTTTCGACATAAATGATACTCTAAGGCTATCTTGGCAAGAACGGGGTAAAACACCGCCAAAGCTGGCTCTGCTTATATTGACAAAAAATCCAAACGGCATTCGCAAATAAACTGACGCTATTTTTTTCTTCTTTTTTTTATTAAAATGAAAAGACCTGGTTTTGCAAACACGGCCTTTCAGTGCTTCGGGGACGAAGATTTTAAGGCTCTGTGGGTCAATTGGTCAAAATCTCAAAAAAATAACCCAAAAGTTGTTTACACAAAATCAGCCTTCCGGCGTCCCTTTCGGGACCACTCGGCTATTTTTGACAAAACAACATCACCATACTTATTTATGACTCTTTTTCTTGTTTTTTTTTCCTTAAAACATAGAAAACCCGATATTGCAAACACGACCTTTCAGCGCCTCGGGGGCGAAGATTTTAAGGTTGTGTGGGTCAGTCGACCAAAACTCTAAAAATTATGACCAAAGGTAGCCGTTTATGAAAAGTCATCCTTCCGGCGTCCCTTTCGGGAACAATCGGCTATATTTTGACAAAGACGGCATCACCCAACTTATTTATGACAAGAATTAAAATTTTGATATTTTTTGTTTTTTTTCAAATGGGAAGTTAGACCCGATGAGGGTTGAATACGTATCTCACATCTGGTGAGAATCAAACCAGCGTAGTTCGGTTTAATAAAACAGACTATTTTGAAAACATATGACATTTTTCTTTTTTTTCAAACAAAATTAAATTATTTCGCAACGAGGACTATTTTTCTTTTTTATTAATTTTTCTTAATTTCATTGTCAAATAAAACGATTTATTTTTGAAAACATGATTTTTTTTTCGTTTGAAAACAAATAAATTATTTTTGAAAATAATTTTTTTTGTTATTATTATTTTTTTATTATTTTTCTTTTTCATTTTAAAAATTTGGCCAGAGTTCGATGATATTTGGATATATATATTTTTCAAAATGGGCGATTAACTCTCTTTACCCTCATAGTGCTATTTTCTTAAATTTCTTTATAAGCCGGTCAACATGCAAACCCGAAACAAATGAATGCATAAGTAACAAGTACGATGCATCATATTGGTCTTTATATTTCAGGTACACATGTCCTAGACAGACCCAACCCACTGTGTTGAGTCTCCAAAGTCAAATGTAAATGATGCAAACAAACGTTCCTACTAGGCATCCAGCATGAGGTTTAGTTATTCTAGGTTTAGAATCTTGAGTTTGTTGTTTTATACTTGGCTTACCTGAGCGAAAAACTCGAGCCGAAGCGGGGGTAATGTACCGGGAGCACAAAAGTTAGCCCGGCCTAGTTACTTGACCCAACCTCGTTCTAATTGGTATGACTTCTAACAGAAAGTGGGCCACGCGCACATGTGCACCATAAATTCAGAAGACTCAGAAAGGTGGCGTAAGAAGGCAGTTATATAGAATTCAAACAATATTAAAGCGGTAAACATATAGCATTTTAGCACAAAAGTTCACTAAAATACAATAATATTAACAATAAATAAGCCAAGTAAAAATTATAAAACAAGCTAGAATTCTTAAACCCTGAACCAAAAGTTCTGGGTTTTTCCCCAGTAGAGTCGCCAGAGCTGTCACACCCCCTTTTGGCGCTACCGCACCCCGCGAAAGGCGTGATAACGGAGTTTTTCCAATTAAAGGACAATAGAAACGGGATGCATTTATTAAGAGATTCAGAGTCGCCACTTGGGAGATTTATGGTGTCCCAAGTCACCGGTTGAATCCCGAATCGAGGAAAGGTTTGACTCTATTTAACGGTCCGCGAACCAAAAATCCGGATAAGGAATTTTGTTAATCCGGGAGAAGGTGTTAGGTTTCCTGAGTTCCGTGGTTCTAGCACGGTCACTCAATTATCATATTTGGCTTATTTATCTGATTTTATAACATTCTTTAACTTATGTGCAAATTGTAACTTTTAACCGCCCTTAATACTATTATTCATTATTTTAATTAAAAGAATTGCAACATCATGAAAATATATCTCAAACCACGTCACAATCAATGTACCCGTGATTATCGACACATTCCCACTTTGTTGAGATTTGGATTTGGGTCACATAAATGTGCACCCGAGTTTAGGGAGATAACATTATTAAATACGTGCCTAAAGATACTAACGCGGTTTTGGCTTTGCGATGACCATGGAAATTTGCTAAATGACATGCCTCGAATTCTAAGGTTGAGTTATAACTAATTAAGCGAGGGCCATGCATTTGTTATTTTTGTTTGGCACGATGTACCTCAAATCATTTCAAATGGATTATATTATTCGAAGTTGTTATAATCTAATACTTCCTCTAGGCTCTAACTAAAATTAAGATAATAGGAATGAGGTTGCTAAACATACTGAACTAGCACTTGATTAAATTAAATCCACCACAGTCAGACATCTTCTACTATATGTAATTGAACGAAACAAAGATAGCTCCCACCTACCTACTTGTTAGGTTGTGCTTTGATTCAAGAATTCACATGATATTTACCCAAAAATGCAAACGCTCGTGCACACTTTCACGAATAATTATAAAATATACATACACAATTAACTCTTTCACTGTCACGACCCGGATTTTCCCCCAACATCGGGATTGTGATGGCGCCTACTCGTGGTAGCTAGGCAAGCCACTACATTCAACATTATCCTGTTCGTATCATTATTTTTATACTCATATTTACCAACAAGAGAAATAATATTCAATTTAATAAATGCGGAAGACTTTCTAAATAGAGATAAATAATGCCAAGGTAAAACACTGATGGAATCCTCTACCCAAGACGTGGAGTCACCAACTCACGAACTACTAATGAATACTACACATAATGGTCTGAAGGAAAATAACAAATATTTGTCTGTCTCGGAACAATGAGACCACAACAATAACAAAAATACATAGAGGAGACGCCAGGCCTGCAGACGCCTGCAAGCTACCTCGGTCTCGGAAGCACAGAAATCCCACTAGAAATCTACTGCTGCTGCTCCTGCTCAAAACCCGGACTTGTGCAAAAACGCACAAAAGTGCAGTATTAGCACAATCCGACCCCATGTGTTGGTAAGTGCCTGGCCTATCCCGGCGAAGTAGTGACAAGCCTAGGACCAGACACTCACATAAATCTGTGCAGTTCTATACATATGTACACCACAAGATAACAAGAAATACCATGTAATAAATTCAACAAGAAGTATCAAAAAAGGGGAAACACAACAGTTTGCAACAACTATTAAATCAGTAATGGAAGTCAGAGTATAATGGAAACAGTTAATATCAAACAAGGAATAGCAAATAGTTGCACGGCATCACCCTTCGTGTTTTTACTCTCATCCTCGCATACATGGCACGGCATGATCCTTCGTGCATGGTTCAAATAACAACGGCACGGAATGTTCCTTCGTGCATACTCAATGTCACAAGGCACGGCATGATCCTTCGTGCATAATCAATAACAAGGCACGGCATTACCCTTCGTGCATAATCAATAATATAAGGCACGGCATGATCATTTGTGCATAATAAATAAAACAAGGCACGGCATTACCCTTCGTGCAAAAATCAGTAAAACAAAGCACGGCATCACCCTTCGTGCATTATCACTCTTCCTCACTCAAATAACAATCACAGTTAAGGGCAACAGAATGAAAACAATAATCATGAACCGTCCCGGCAAGGGACACAGTAATCCACTTTACAATAAGTCCCGGCAAGGGAAAACAGTGTTCAATTTCACAACCCGGCAAGGGTTCAAGATTTCATCTTTACAACATCTCACAATAAATATCAACAACGACTCACGGTCATGCTAGACGCCAGTGTATGGATGCTCGTCACCACAGCCCATACACCGCACTCGATCATATAGCAAATAGCACATAAATCCTATTCCCTCAAGCTAGGATAGATCAAACACTTACCTCTAGCCTTGAAGCCCAATTTATCCCTCAACTACATCTTTACCTCGAATTTCCGCTTTCAACTTGCTCGAATCTAATCACAATTGATTCCATTACATTAATAAATACTATATAACTCAGTTTGGATGCTTAAAAATGGTTTTCTCAAAGTTTACCCTAAAATTTGCCAAAATGCCCCTGACCCCACGTGGTCGGAACTCGGGGTTCGGACCAAAATCCGGTTACCCATTCCCTCACGAGTTCAAATATATGATTTGTTTCAAAATCGGACCTCAATTCGAGGTCCAATTCCCAATTCATGAAAACCCTAGGTTCTACCCAAAAACAAGAATTTCCACCATGAAAACCTTTGATTTCTCTTGAAAAACATGTTTAATGATGTTAGGAATTGAAAGAATTAAGTAAAAAGTGACTTACAAGTATTTTGGAGTGATTTTGCTCTTGGAGGATCGTGTGTGGTGTGTTGGGTTTTGAAAGAATGAAGAAAAGAGGTCAAAAATTCGTTTAAGTATAAATTTGCACAGTTGCGGTTATCACAAATGCGAACGTTTGTTCGCAATTGCGAACATAGCAGGCTTGGGGACTGTCAGCATCGCATTTGCGATATTATGTTCGCATTTGTGAACAAGGCTGGATTACTGGGGCCTTCACTTTTGCGACATATTAGTCGCATTTGCGAAGATGGGCCATTTACTGAATGCCTCGCATTTGCGAGGTATAGTTTGCATTTGCGAACCCCTTCACTCCCCTGCCAACTTCGCATTTGCGAAGACTGGTTCGCATTTGCGAACCAAGGCTAACCTGGCTCTTCTCGCAATTGCGAGAAAATCTTCGCACTTGCGAAGATACCAGCTGGGTGAAAAACCAGCTGTGTTATTTTTAAGAATTTGCCCCAACGGACTATCAAATCTTTACCCGAGCCCCCCGGGCTCCAAACCAATCATGTACACAACTTCAAAAACATATTACAAACTTGCTCGTGCGATCACATCGCCAATATAACATCGTTTTAATCAAATCAAGCCTCAAGTTCATGATTATCTTTCTTTTAGTTTCATAACTTTCAAATTTGGAACTCAAGGTTCAAAACATATCAAACGACATCCAATGTCACAAACTTTGCAGAAAGCACATACATAATATTTAAGACTTGTACTCAGCGTCGGAACCAAAATACGAGCCCGATACCAAGGTCATTTAATCCATTTTCCTTTAATAATTTCAGCAAAAACAATTTAACAGGAAAATTCATCTTAGGCTCTAGGCCTCAAAATTCGACTCCGGACACATGCCCGAGTCCCATACTTTCCTACGGACCTTCCGGGACCATCCGATCTCGGGTCCGGGTTCGTTTTTCAAAAATGTTGACCGAAGTCAACTATATCAATATTAATATCATTTTTCTTCAAATGTTTCATAGAATTCACATATTCTATCACAACATCTTTCCGGCTACATGCCCGGATCATGCACGTAAATCGAGGCAACATAAAATGAGGTTTTCAAGGCCTCGGAAGTGCAGAACAAGTGAGGAAAACAGGTTATGACCCTTTGGGTCGTCACATTCACTAGTTTATTCAATTATAAAATTCCTTAAATTAGGAAACTCACAGATTTTAGTCGCAGGATTCTGGTAAGTCACAGGCTATCACGATTACCTCTTTCCATATTATGGTAAATAATAAATAAGAAGGCACTCTTGCAACTTGCACCATAAAATCCTAGTAATGAAAACCGAACGATCACATGAGCAATGAACAAGCTTAAACAACAGGAAACTTTCGGCCAAAGAAACTTCTACGTCGACTTCGGCAAACTCGTAGCTCGCCGGCAATGGAAACCTCGACTCAACACGGATTCGAACCAACCTCGGCAATTTCGTCGGTGTTAATGGAGGTTGCCGGAGTTTCTCAAACCAACTGAAACTCACAGATTCCGACGGCAACACCTACGGCGCAGGCCTGAGCCAGCAATCAGTAGCGGCAACAAAACTAAGGAAAGGCAGAGGGCATCGTCGCTGGTTGCCTCTGTCTAGCTGTTGTCCGGTGAACCGCTGCTGGTTCGTTCAAGAAGCTGATGAAGCTAGGTGGGTTGAGGGTGGTCGGTGGTGGACGTGAGGGAGACAGCTGGAATGGATGGAGCTTCTCGGTTGACGGACGACTGGAGGGGGTCTAGCAGCAGCGGGGTTTTTTTGTTCTCCGAAGAAGATCACTACTAGTGTATTGTCTCCTTTTTTTTTATGTCTCAAATGTCTTGTTTTCTTCTGTTGGAGAAAAATCAATAATGAGCACTGTAGTCCTTTTCTATCTGTGTGCATGTGTTTTCTTTTTGCTTTCTAAAATTTTTGTCCACTTTTGTTTTCATTCGTTCTTTGTGCGTGCATGTGTTTCGTGTCCCCATTGTATACGGGCTAAGTCCGAAAGCCTGAAACCGGGTAGTTTAAATCCGAATATTATTCTATGCCCGAAATTAAAAATAAGGACACGATTTTATTTTTTCAAATCAAAATCCTTCCTCTATGTTGGACAATTATCATTCTCCCTCTCTTTTCTCAATTGACTCTTCAAAATGCCTAATTTCTATACTATTAGCATTTATCTCAATTTTTTTTAAAATCTTTTTAGCACCGTGATATTTTTTTCTTTTCTAATATCTACGCGCTGAACTTACCTATATGATTATTAAATTTTATTTTCAAATGAAAAAAAATGATAATCAAGAATATATAAAATGGCGTTGAATAATGAAAAGAATGAGTAGAATAAAAGTTAAAATAAAATAATTTACTCTTATCAATAATTTTATCAATAGCAATCAAATTTTAATAATCTATTTAGGCAATCAAGAATAAAAGACGGTGAAAACCTTATAAATATATATTCAATGCATGTAATAAAAATTCATAATTATTAAAAATAAAGAAAGATCTTATAACAGACTCCTAAAAGATTATTTATTCACCATAAAAAATGTAACTTAAATATATACTTAATGCGTGTTATACTAAAATAAAAATCATAAAAGTATTGTAGATTTTGTGATAATTTATAAAAGGACTATTCTATTTATAATTTTTAATAGATTTAAATTATAATATATAATAAGGTATATGCATAAGTTCATGCAGTGGATATATAGTGTCTAGTGGTTCATTATTGAATAATAAAATGGATTTACCTAGGAAGTCTAGGAGAAAATGCAATGAATTGTTTCAAGACCGACTCAAATTGCTTTTTTCTTTTATTGATTTGATCCCACCAGAACAAAATTCACTTGATTGATACATGTACATACACCTAGCAATTCAACATAAAATTCAAGATATTTCATTGAATCGTAGAATGAAGAGATTCTACTTGTCTCCTGAACTAAATTCTTGGAGAAAAAAGAATTTTCTTCTTGATCTCGCTTCGAAACTGACACAGGTGGGTAGGTTGAGAATATCTAGGGGCGAGAGACAACTTTCTCTAAGGAACTCAGCAAAATAGCCCAGTAACTACGGGAGAAGGGTGCCTCCTCACAAAGGGGGTCGCAGTGACCAGGACCGGGCGATTGTTACCAAAAACACAGGTCTCCGCAAAGTCCTAAGACCATGTATGTGGACTGACGCATGCCTAGTGCTGGAAGGTCAAGGAAGTTGGTGACCTGATGACAGGGGAACCGGCGACCGATATTTAAATTATAGGTGAAATCATAAAAATAATATACAAAATAAAAAAAGAATATGACATAGAGGAGGAATTGAAAACTTCAAGGGCAAATAGATATTGTGTAGGATTAAAGAGGAGGGGGAGAATGATAATTATTTAAAGTTGAGAGGGGTTGATTTTGAAAGTAAAGTTAAGGGGTATAAACGATGTTTACAATTGTACTTTCTCCGTCCCAATTTACGTGATATACTTTGACTATGTATGAAATATAAGAACGAAAAACTTCTAAAATATGTAGTCTAGAACAAGTCATAGATATTTGTTTGATTATAACTCATTTTATAAAGATAAAGTAAGAAGTATAAAAAAAATTCTAAACATTGAATTGAGACAAGCTACAGGTAAAGCATCAGTTTAGAAGAACTTGAGTCTGTTCTACTCAAACTAGTTGTGCATGTAATAAGAACATAATCATCATACTTATAACGTTTTGGAATAATCTCTTCCAAATATTTAAATGTCCCAAAAAAGACACTTTCTGTTGTCTACGCCATCAGTTTTTGACCAATTGTTCTACAGTAAGAATCCCCAAGTACATGAGTTTTTCATTCTTCTATTAAGTGCTTGTAATCATATTGGTGGCCACACTTTTTTGACTTTTTATGTTTTCATTTTTTATTTTCTCCAAGTGAATTTCAACTCTTGGTCTTTCATTATTACATTGGATTTGCTTTTTTTTTTACAGAGTGATGATGAAAAAAGAAATGTGACATCTTTTTTATAAACAGAGGATTCAATATCATAGGTAGCATCTGCATTGCCCCACTTTATCCTAAAATACAAATAACAAAATAAATAGTTAAGGCTCCCTGAGACTTATCCTCTAATAGAATATTATGTTTTCTAGGAGTAGCTAGGCTTCAGTGGCATATTTCGCTCTCTTAACTCTGACTCTAATGGTCCTTACCAACAATGTAGGGGCATGATATGCATACACATTACCCTCTACAAACTCCACAGTAGGATATTACTGGGTATGTTATTGTTCTTATACTCCTTTATGCTCATTGTCAGATTTAACCTTTGACGAAGGTAACAACCTCTCTACCTCGCCAGATACGAGTAAGATCTGTGTATACACTACCCTCCCAAACCCCACTTGTGGGATTATACTCCCTACCTCGCCAAATAGGTATAAGATCTGCGTACACATTATTCTCCCTGGACCCTACTTGTGGGATTATACTGGGTATGTTGTTATTGTTTAAATGCTCACACAATTGCCTTCCAAAAGCATAAAAGATCAAAAGGATTACAAGAAAAGGAAGTAGAGAGCAGATACAATTAAAGCACGGAGATGTTTGGCCTAAATAATATAAATGCTGGTAAAATCTTTAAAAACTTGTGAAGAGTATCTAAAGTGAAATATCAAATACGGCATACAAAATTAGATGTAGTAATCTTTCACAGAACGATGTGAAATTATGGAGGTAGATATAATCCACAATAACTTTTGACTTAACCAATTTGATGAGAGGATACAGGAGCCGTAAGAACTACTTGTGATCAATCTGCAAAGACATTTTATAACATATAGCATACTGGCTCTGGCGAACGAGAAAAAAAAATCCTTCCAAAGCACATGAAATGTGTCACTTATGCGAAAATCTAGCAATTTAAGAGCATGTCTTTTAACTGGAATCTACCTTTCCTTACGCCAGAAAATCATGGGAGAATTTTTTTCCGTCGACGTGGGGTCTCTCTTTTGACAAACATCTTCTCGAACTCATCAAGGGGTCGACTGGAACCATCAGGTTGACTAACGAACTTCCAACCACCACTATTCCCACGCTTGCCACGAGATCCTAGCTTCTCAACAGTGAAATTCCAGCCATTTGAAGGACGCCTGCGGCTATACTTATGGCATTTCACTTTATTCGCCATCTAAAACCAAAGCAAAGCCGTGTAGCCCAGAGTTAGTAAAAAAGAAAAATAGTACACATAACAGATCAAAACCTTAATTTGCTGCAACAATAATTCACATCATTACGGTTACAACTTATTGTTTCATTTGGTTCCTTAGACATGCTAACCTTCATCTTGTTGAAGTTCATCCTTAGGACAAACTCTTGATACAGCATCTCATCTTCCTTCATTGATATTTCATAGTGCACCTCGTCAGGATCCCTGGTAGTCCCATCCCAACCCTCAGGCATGACCTTGAAGTCAGGTTTATAAGGAAGAGTTGCAACATGAAATTCCCTGTCATGAGAATTGAAAAATCTGCACAAGGAAGATATTTTTGTCATCACAGGTTTGGTTAATAAAGTGATCATTTTCATAACAGTGTCCAGGCGACGAGCACAAACATATTGCTAGACTATCGCAAGCATGCCCGTGCTCAGAACAGGCCCAACTGTAGGGCTTTCACCATGATATTGCTTAAGGAAAAGATGCCATGAGAAAATGAAGTAGAATTATAAAGTATTTTTCAAGACAGATAAAGTTGAACATTGCTAGAGAAGATCTATAGTAAAAAATATTGAGATTACATAAGACAACAATACGAAGAGGCTATTTCTACCACTCACCTAAACATCTCAAGGCAAAGTTGCTGCATTCAAATGAGGTCAATTAATACTGTATTTTTCAGAATAAATAAACTGGTCTTCATGAGTGGAACAATATAAGTTGATTTAGCAACAGGAATAGCGCTAGAGCACACACACATATCCGCTTGGAGGGATAAACTTACCTAAACCAAATGCAATACAAGCATTTTATACTAAAGATGTGCATGCATTACATGTTCCCACACAACAACTTCCATTGTATGAGTTTATTTCCTCTTCTAAGCTACAAAATAACAGGATATATGATAGTTGGTTCCACTTTCTTGACCGTCCATATTATACATCATACAGCTTGTGTCCGACAAAAGTTGTTAGAAAAGTGCTGTTGCATACGGTTTGACAATGAAGTCTTTAACTACATCCGTTAAAGTTTAACTTCTTCGAAGTTTGGTGGATTTTCCAAGATTTATTTAGCTTCCAAACACATACCTTTTAGGTCAGTCCTAAACAATTCTTTCATAGTGGCATAAACGAAATTCAACCATGTAATAATGAGAATATGTGTTTATCCATCCAGCAAATAAAGAACCACTAAAGTGAAAGATCAAATCCAATAACAGTTATGAATCTAGAGTGATGATTCGCTATGGAAAAACATAAAGTGGAGCAAGGCTTTTCCCATGGTCTACTTGAAGTTGACACTCCTAAAAACTTTTTTGTTCAAAAAGACATTTAAAGATAAGTTGTCTGTAAATATGCTTCGACAAGTGACTAAAACAAGCTGACACATAGTAAAATTGACTATTAGGACTAGAACCAAACACACAGTTAGTACTTTAGATACTGATACTAAAGTGAGAACAACTTAGAGAGTGGATATAAGAGATCAGAAGCTCTTTTTAGTGTCTCTACTAAGTCTAACTATTAATTGGCTGCATACTTTCCCAAGCCCAAACAATTTCCTACACAGCAAGCCTTTATAACTTGTCTCAGAATCTTTTGGTACTCCACTGTAAAGTTGAAGGACAGGAGTAATTTCAAATATTTCCACATCAATGGACTCATTCAATCCCCTAATCTTATAAATCCAGCTTCTTTCTTCGTTACTTCCAGCTTTAGTTTCGCGCGAACTGTCTCAAGTTTGGACATGATAGAAGAAGGAGGCTTCATTGAAGTGAGCTGCTCGTCTCCTTCTAATCATTTCCTAGGAACCAACCAGACAAGTCAAACCCAGTAAAAAAAAGATGATGTTAAATGCATTCAGATTTGTAGGTTTTGGCAAACTCCAGTTTCAACACAGAGGAAGAGATATTGTTATTCTTACAGGTACCGATAATAGCATTGGCATCTAAGCTAAACTTTTACGTATCTTCTAATTTGGTTACCGCATTGCTTGAGTCCAACCTTTTCTAAACCAGGAGCTTTTACTTTTTTGTCAATGGAAATCCTTCTATGAGGTTTGGGTCAAGGATCCTAGAAAGGAACTTCCGCACTTCTAGTGGGAGCCGATTAGGGCATTTGCACTCAGCCCTCTTGATCTCCCAATGCATCTCCATAAGATTTGAGTCATGGAATGGGAGATAACCGGCCAACAAGACAAATAAGATCACCCCATAAGACCAGATGTCAGCTTTGGCACCATCACATAAGCTGGGGCTCCGCAGGTTGTGTGGAGTAAGCCCTCCATGCATTTTATATATACACATACTACATGAAGGCACCATGTGAGCAATGTACCTATTTTTGAGTTCACCAAAATACCCTTATTATTTATTGCCAGCACATTACATGTAGGGACTTTTTTGTCCTTTCAATCACATACCCCAATTCTTCTCTACAATTTTCACTCCTCACACCCATTACTTCTCCCCAACACCTCCGACACAGTGCTCCTCAGAATCCTCTTTCCTCCATTAAACAAGCAGTCTGTTATGGGTGACTGTTTACTTTCATTAAGTTCAACCATAATGGCAAAAACAAAAGCCTTTTTGCCATTGCTCATTACTGATAGTCTGCTACTTTTTTCAAAGCTATTCCTTTCTCCTTATAGAATTCTTCATTTTGAAATTTGAGGTTGCCTCCATTAGAGCTCCCTGACCTCTTTCCTCTTAAGAATTTATTGCTTCTTGCTAAAAAGTTTAACTACGATCTTTTTGTTTCTGCTAACTAATTTATGGATTTTCTATTGAGCCGAGGGACTCCCGGAAACAGCCTCTCTACCCTTCCAGGGGTATGGGTAAGGTCTCCGTACACTCTACTCTCCCCCCCTCCCAAAAGACCCCACTAGTGGATCTATACGGAGGAAATCGGAGATGGGTTTGGGAAATTGTAAATAGAGAATTTCAGGCGAAAGACGAAAAGGAGCCTGTTTTGATGAACTATATTTTGGTGAACTCAAAAATGGGTACATTGCTAACATACATATAGGTAATGAATCAAGCATCCGGATATGGAAATATTATCAAAATCTATGACTATATTAGACAATCTGATGGGAGACATGTTTGAGAGAACTGCAGCGGCAGCAGCAACATTGTCAAGGTACATATGACAAACAATGTTGTCATCAAATGAAATTTGGGGTGCTGTGAAGATGGTCTTACCAGGAGAACTAGGGACTAAATCTGTAACTAGTTATGTTACCAGTGTTGCTAAGACAAGTTCAAGACTATTTTGTTACTTCAAACTATTTCCCACAATCTCATTGTCACATTGTGGTCAGCCAATAATTATGTCACTGATACCTGTGAAAATATAACGAACGCATGCTCTTTTAATATTCTGAATGCCCTAAAAGAAACAAATAACAGAATTATATAGATACAGCCAGTGACAAACCCAACTACATAATATGAATTCTAAAAGTTTTCAGCCTCAGCTTCACTCAATCAGCAATAAGCCACTACTGAAGCCAATTTGCATAGACATTGGACTAACAATCATATACAGCACTAATACCAATGCCGGTGTAACAAAACCACATTATTAATACTTTTTGTATAAGGTAAAATTTTATTAAAAGGTACCAAGAAGGTACAAAAAGGTACAAAAGAACAGATTAAACTTGGACAAAAGTAAGACGCAACGACAAAAGCTCGAATGATTCAGAGGAATGTCTTACTCTGGGCATGTATCAAGCAAGAGCTCTACAGAGTCATCAAATGGACGTCCAAGCTTCTTCTCTTCCTCCTCCTCAAGTTCCTTAAGCCACAGAATTGCATGAACCCTCTGCCTCATGATCCTGTAATCTTTTGCTAAGCGCTCAACAGTATACAACTCTGGATTCTCCTTATGCTTCTTGTACATTTCTGTCTTCTCTGAATCCTTCAAATAAGACCCCCTTGCACCTGGCTCCATTACCTGCTCCAATAAAACCAAATTTTAATAATCCATCATAGTTGGGAAGGATACTACCAATTCATACCCTTATTTCTTCATTGAGTTCTTAATGTTGTAACATAACCAACAACAGGAAATTTAATTTCTCCCTGTCCCATTTTATAAGCTAATGAAAAAGAGATACCTTGACTATGATGACTACAGTTTTTCAATACATATTTGAACGCTTTTTAAGTTTGATTTGCAATATTACGCCATATGCAGTTTCTTAATACGTTACTTTATTTTCAAAAGGAGGAGAGTATTTTTTTCCCCCAAAAAAAGGAATGATTAGTCGGTTTAATTACGAGTAAGGAGTATTTTACCTTTTATTTCGATCCCTAGAGTAAGATTCGTGTATTGGAAATCATGAGAGGAATGAGTTTTAGAGGCAAGAGAGTATAATTACTAAGTATTTATTATGGTATTTTCCCTTTTCCAAAGGCCATTATAGATCAGTGTGCGACAGTGTACTTCGTTTGATGATCGAAGTTAGTGTCGCCTGGTATAATGGCCTTTGGAACAGAGAAGTCATAATAACCACTTAGGGGTCGTTTGGTCGGGAAACAGGTTATCCCAGGATTAATTTTCCCGGGATTGTTATCTCACTCTCCCATAAGGATAGATAACTAATCCAGGAATTAGTTATACCACAATTTTATCCAAACCAAACGTGAGATAAACTCATCTCAAATTTAATCCAAGGATTAATTATCCCTTATCCCTCGTACCAAACAAGCCCATAGTAATTAATAGTCCATTCCTTTCAATTTATGTGAACCTATTTCCTTTTTATTCGAATGAACCCGCGTAATAAGAAAACTGTTAATTATAGGATTCCATTATTACCTTACTGAGAAGCTTTCATTTTTGGTAATTACGGATTTTATTATATATACAAACCCACAGCTAAGCCATCTCAACTTGCTGTCAATCACTATCTCAAACAGTGTAGTCAAAGGCGAAAAGCTCTAAAACGCGCTCTAGGCATATTGGGGCTTTAAGCCCAAAGCGTAATTAAGTGTGAGCTTTAGCAAAAAATGGTTCAATGAAGGGAAATCTAAAAATATACATGTAATTTACGAAAAGAGTAACAAATTCATTCGTAACGTTTTCCTTAACAAATAATACACTTTTTTGCTGATTATATTTGTTGTTTAGTACCGCTCAATTCAAGATAAAACTCATGGACATTGTGTACGTATGCCTTAGTGCCTTGCCTACACTGGAGCTCAGCTTAAGCGAGGCAAAATGTCCTCCCCAAACTTTTCTGAGCTTCAAGGCTTAAGCATGCCTTAAATGAGCTTTTGACAACACTAGTATCAAAACAAAAGAAACCCTTTGCTAATAATAAGAGCGAAGAAGCACACCTCCTAGGGAGAATTTCTTCTTACCCTTTTACCTAAAATAGCAGAAGCACAAAATCAAATTAAATTTATCCAAACCACTCTAAAAACAAGAACAACAATAACAACAACAACATATACCCGGTGTATTCCCAAGCAGGGGTCTGGGAAGAGTAGTTTGTATGCCGACCTTACCCCTATCTAATAAAGGTAAAGAGGTTGTTTCCAATAGACCCTCGGCTAAATCTAAAAGACAATTTTTTGCAAAAATCTCTGAGACACTACAGAGGCTCTAATGTGACAGACACAAGCTATTTCCTAGGCTATGCTGTCTGCACTTCTTTCTTCTTTGTTGAAAACTCTGTTGTTTCTCTCTTTACAAATTGAATAAATAACTTCAATAGCCACATGTTTGAGTACTTGAGCTCTAGTGGTTTTCCCCTTAGTCTTAGATGGTATCACATGTTTTTACACTACAAGTTTTAAAAAAATTCTAGCCACACAAATGTTATGGCATGTTTACCGCCACAAATTTCAAAAGTCTTTCTTTTTTTCTTAAACTCTATGCACAGTCAAATAGGTTCACATAAATGGAAACGGAAGAAGAAATAAACTTCAAAATTAGCTAGTGAATGGAAACTAAACAATCTGACCCTTGTACACCGAACCACGTAACGAATTTGGGGAACAAAGCAAGTACCATACACTATCTCTAATCAATCTAGACCATACATACTTCCAGAATTATCAAAATTCGGATTTAAACTATAAAAGTTCACCTTACTTTTTGTATAGTTTATAAGTACGCAAACTTAATACACAAAAAATTCAAGAAAACTAATTCTGCATCAACCCAAAATTAGACAATTCAACCCTATATGCTCAAACACCCATCCTAGTAAACAGTGGTAGATCAGAAATATAACAAGGGGATTCAAAAAATAAAAAAATGCCACACCTAGGATTCCAACTTATGACCTAAAGACAATTTTTGAACCCTCTTACCACTAGTTTTAAAGCTCCCTTATGTCAAGGAGATTCAAAAACTCATATATTTAAAGTTCCCTATTTGCGCAGTATAAGTTTCCAACATTCATTGAGCTTAGCCCATCACTGCTAGTAGGTAAGGCATAAACCTATAAATTCAAATAAGCCTACACTATTCTTACTCATGCCAACATCGTTTCTAATTAAAACTACAAACAACTAAAATCCAAAAACTAAAAGCATTAAAGAAAAAAAGAGTTTTACTTTTTAAATTGGCAGTGCAAGAAATTAACTAAATCAAATTTTTGCAGTATCTTTTTTAATGACAGATGTGCCCAGGCTAGCTCGCCTGCACCTTGACTATTGCACTGAGTACCGGCTAGATGCTATCACGCAGGTACCGGGTAACTCTGACCATCAAAGTTTAGATAAATTAATGCAATATTTAATCAGTTAAGAGCGCATTAGCAAGTAATTGTCCACACTGAACATGGAATGATAACCTAAAAACTATGGTACTAACCTGTCCTAACGGATGTTTAAAAAAATCTTTACACTGCAATGTATATAAGATAAATTTAAAAAACAAGGGAAGCTTCTATTTGCTGTTTTTTATCAGTTAAGATATCAGGTAAGTGTCTACACTAAACACGGGTTTAATAACCTAAAATTTATGCAAGTAACCTGCCCTAACCAATGTAGTTAAGCAAAATCTTTACTCAGCAATGCCAATTAATCAAATTTAAAAATAGAGAATTTTTATTTTTGTAACCTGCTTCATCAAAACACTGATATCCTTCATCCGCGCATCCCATCCATCAACAAAAGCTTTCCCTTTCCGATTCTCGGCTTGAAGCTCCTTCACTTTATCCATTTCTTCATCAGTCCATCTAGCTGAACTGAACCCCCCAACAGATGGGCCGCCAGATGGTACATTTATGGGTGACGGACCAGGAACCGGACCCGAACCCATTTGTCGGCCCACAACTTCTCCATCAAAATGCTCCTTTGTTAAACCAGTAGACCATGAATTTGAACCCACATCCCAACTCAAATCTTCTGTAGATGATCCGGTGCCTCCGAAATTGGAAGTCCAATCATTATTGCCAGTAGAAAAGGGTTTGATAAAGTTGAAATTTTTTAAGGGTTTGGGAAGTGAGTTTTGCGACAAGTTTGTTAAGATTCGTTGAAGTGCTCGCATTTCTGAATCCTGTAAAATAAAACCCTAAAGATGAACTCAGTGAGTTAACGAAGCTACTGTATGGTAGTATTCGTTTTTGAGTGTTCAGGCGAGAGAAAGGAAGAAGCGAGAGAAGTGAAGGGTTTAAGGGATTCCCCTCATTATTTACTTTTTTTTTCTTTTTCACGATTGATTGGGTTTAAAAAAAAGGGTGGAGAAAGAAAAAAAAATGATTTTTATTTTTATTTTTAAAGGGTGTCTATTATCTTTGGCGTAAATTCAAAATGGTCCATAAATATAATTTTAAGCAATTTTTGTGCCTTAAAGGAGTCGTTTGGTAGGATGGATAAGCAAATATAATCCTGGATAAAAATTTAGTATCATTTTATCGGGGCAAGTGCACGGATAGTCATTCTCTAGAATACTATTTAGAGATTAATCAGTATTTATTTTATTCTGAAATTTTAAACTGAAAATAATAACTTCTAGATAATATTAAGATATTTTGTCCTGAAAATTTAAACTGGAAAGCTGAAATACAAAACGCACTAGCTAATTGGTACTAAATAGCAGCCCTTTAGAATGGCTACTTGGTGTCATTTCTACCACTTTATCCCTTGTTTGATTATTAATCCAGTAATCCTAGATAAGTTATTCCATGATTAAAAATAGTACTTTTAACTTATACCTGCTAAATGGTGGAATAATAATAAGGATAAGTCATCCCAAGATAGAGCACTAAAATAGACAATCCGTGATTAATATAACATACCAAACAGTCAATAAAAATAATACATTGTTAATTAATTCTAGCATAACTAATCTCAATATAATTAATCCCAACATAACTTTCCTACAAACCAAATCACTCTTAAGATTTTTAAGAGTGGTCAATTTTGACTTCATCAAATAGTTAACAAATTTG
>JASVEL010002583.1:0-66956 GCA_032618575.1 Nicotiana noctiflora
CTTCCTCTATGTTGGACAATTATCATTCTCCCTCTCTTTTCTCAATTGACTCTTCAAAATGCCTAATTTCTATACTATTAGCATTTATCTCAATTTTTTTTAAAATCTTTTTAGCACCGTGATATTTTTTTCTTTTCTAATATCTACGCGCTGAACTTACCTATATAATTATTACGTATATTTTATTTTCAAATGAAAAAAAATGATAATCAAGAATATATAAAATGGCGTTGAATAATGAAAAGAATGAGTAGAATAAAAGTTAAAATAAAATAATTTACTCTTATCAATAATTTTATCAATAGCAATCAAATTTTAATAATCTATTTAGGCAATCAAGAATAAAAGACGGTGAAAACCTTATAAATATATATTCAATGCATGTAATAAAAATTCATAATTATTAAAAATAAAGAAAGATCTTATAACAGACTCCTAAAAGATTATTTATTCACCATAAAAAATGTAACTTAAATATATACTTAATGCGTGTTATACTAAAATAAAAATCATAAAAGTATTGTAGATTTTGTGATAATTTATAAAAGGACTATTCTATTTATAATTTTTAATAGATTTAAATTATAATATATAATAAGGTATATGCATAAGTTCATGCAGTGGATATGAAGTGTCTAGTGGTTCATTATTGAATAATAAAATGGATTTACCTAGGAAGTCTAGGAGAAAATGCAATGAATTGTTTCAAGACAGACTCGAATTGCTTTTTTCTTTTATTGATTTGATCCCGCCATAAAAAAATTCACTTGATTGATACATGTACATACCTAGCAATTTAACATAAAATTCAAGATATTTCATTGAATCATGGAATGAAGATATTCTACTTGTCTCCTGAACTAAATTCTTGGAGAAAAAAAAATTTCTTCTTGATCTCGCTTCGAAACTGACACAGGTGGGTAGGTTGAGAATATCTAGGGGCGAGAGACAACTTTCTCTAAGGAACTCAGCAAAATAGCCCAGTAACTACGGGAGAAGGGTGCCTCCTCACAAAGGGGGTCGCAGTGACCAGGACCGGGCGATTGTTACCAAAAACACAGGTCTCCGCAAAGTCCTAAGACCATGTATGTGGACTGACGCATGCCTAGTGCTGGAAGGTCAAGGAAGTTGGTGACCTGATGACAGGGGAACCGGCGACCGATATTTAAATTATAGGTGAAATCATAAAAATAATATACAAAATAAAAAAAGAATATGACATAGAGGAGGAATTGAAAACTTCAAGGGCAAATAGATATTGTGTAGGATTAAAGAGGAGGGGGAGAATGATAATTATTTAAAGTTGAGAGGGGTTGATTTTGAAAGTAAAGTTAAGGGGTATAAACGATGTTTACAATTGTACTTTCTCCGTCCCAATTTACGTGATATACTTTGACTATGTATGAAATATAAGAACGAAAAACTTCTAAAATATGTAGTCTAGAACAAGTCATAGATATTTGTTTGATTATAACTCATTTTATAAAGATAAAGTAAGAAGTATAAAAAAAATTCTAAACATTGAATTGAGACAAGCTACAGGTAAAGCATCAGTTTAGAAGAACTTGAGTCTGTTCTACTCAAACTAGTTGTGCATGTAATAAGAACATAATCATCATACTTATAACGTTTTGGAATAATCTCTTCCAAATATTTAAATGTCCCAAAAAAGACACTTTCTGTTGTCTACGCCATCAGTTTTTGACCAATTGTTCTACAGTAAGAATCCCCAAGTACATGAGTTTTTCATTCTTCTATTAAGTGCTTGTAATCATATTGATGGCCACACTTTTTTGACTTTTTATGTTTTCATTTTTTATTTTCTCAAAGTGAATTTCAACTCTTGGTCTTTCATTATTACATTGGATTTGCTTTTTTTTTTTACAGAGTGATGATGAAAAAAGAAATGTGACATCTTTTTTATAAACAGAGGATTCAATATCATAGGTAGCATCTGCATTGCCCCACTTTATCCTAAAATACAAATAACAAAATAAATAGTTAAGGCTCCCTGAGACTTATCCTCTAATAGAATATTATGTTTTCTAGGAGTAGCTAGGCTTCAGTGGCATATTTCGCTCTCTTAACTCTGACTCTAATGGTCCTTACCAACAATGTAGGGGCATGATATGCATACACATTACCCTCTACAAACTCCACAGTAGGATATTACTGGGTATGTTATTGTTCTTATACTCCTTTATGCTCATTGTCAGATTTAACCTTTGACGAAGGTAACAACCTCTCTACCTCGCCAGATACGAGTAAGATCTATGTATACACTACCCTCCCAAACCCCACTTGTGGGATTATACTCCCTACCTCGCCAAATAGGTATAAGATCTGCGTACACATTATTCTCCCTGGACCCTACTTGTGGGATTATACTGGGTATGTTGTTATTGTTTAAATGCTCACACAATTGCCTTCCAAAAGCATAAAAGATCAAAAGGATTACAAGAAAAGGAAGTAGAGAGCAGATACAATTAAAGCACGGAGATGTTTGGCCTAAATAATATAAATGCTGGTAAAATCTTTAAAAACTTGTGAAGAGTATCTAAAGTGAAATATCAAAGACGGCATACAAAATTAGATGTAGTAATCTTTCACAGAACGATGTGAAATTATGGAGGTAGATATAATCCACAATAACTTTTGACTTAACCAATTTGATGAGAGGATACAGGAGCCGTAAGAACTACTTGTGATCAATCTGCAAAGACATTTTATAACATATAGCATACTGGCTCTGGCGAACGAGAAAAAAAAATCCTTCCAAAGCACATGAAATGTGTCACTTATGCGAAAATCTAGCAATTTAAGAGCATGTCTTTTAACTGGAATCTACCTTTCCTTACGCCAGAAAATCATGGGAGAATTTTTTTCCGTCGACGTGGGGTCTCTCTTTTGACAAACATCTTCTCGAACTCATCAAGGGGTCGACTGGAACCATCAGGTTGACTAACGAACTTCCAACCACCACTATTCCCACGCTTGCCACGAGATCCTAGCTTCTCAACAGTGAAATTCCAGCCATTTGAAGGACGCCTGCGGCTATACTTATGGCATTTCACTTTATTCGCCATCTAAAACCAAAGCAAAGCCGTGTAGCCCAGAGTTAGTAAAAAAGAAAAATAGTACACATAACAGATCAAAACCTTAATTTGCTGCAACAATAATTCACATCATTACGGTTACAACTTATTGTTTCATTTGGTTCCTTAGACATGCTAACCTTCATCTTGTTGAAGTTCATCCTTAGGACAAACTCTTGATACAGCATCTCATCTTCCTTCATTGATATTTCATAGTGCACCTCGTCAGGATCCCTGGTAGTCCCATCCCAACCCTCAGGCATGACCTTGAAGTCAGGTTTATAAGGAAGAGTTGCAACATGAAATTCCCTGTCATGAGAATTGAAAAATCTGCACAAGGAAGATATTATTGTCATCACAGGTTTGGTTAATAAAGTGATCATTTTCATAACAGTGTCCAGGCGACCAGCACAAACATATTGCTAGACTATCGCAAGCATGCCCGTACTCAGCACGGGCCCAACTGTAGGGCTTTCACCATGATATTGCTTAAGGAAAAGATGCCATGAGAAAATGAAGTAGAATTATAAAGTATTTTTCAAGACAGATAAAGTTGAACATTGCTAGAGAAGATCTATAGTAAAAAATATTGAGATTACATAAGACAACAATACGAAGAGGCTATTTCTACCTCACCAAAACATCTCAAGGCAAAGTTGCTGCATTCAAATGAGGTCAATTAATACTGTATTTTTCAGAATAAATAAACTGGTCTTCATGAGTGGAACAATATAAGTTGATTTAGCAACAGGAATAGCGCTAGAGCACACACACATATCCGCTTGGAGGGATAAACTTACCTAAACCAAATGCAATACAAGCATTTTATACTAAAGATGTGCATGCATTACATGTTCCCACACAACAACTTCCATTGTATGAGTTTATTTCCTCTTCTAAGCTACAAAATAACAGGATATATGATAGTTGGTTCCACTTTCTTGACCGTCCATATTATACATCATACAGCTTGTGTCCGACAAAAGTTGTTAGAAAAGTGCTGTTGCATACGGTTTGACAATGAAGTCTTTAACTACATCCGTTAAAGTTTAACTTCTTCGAAGTTTGGTGGATTTTCCAAGATTTATTTAGCTTCCAAACACATACCTTTTAGGTCAGTCCTAAACAATTCTTTCATAGTGGCATAAACGAAATTCAACCATGTAATAATGAGAATATGTGTTTATCCATCCAGCAAATAAAGAACCACTAAAGTGAAAGATCAAATCCAATAACAGTTATGAATCTAGAGTGATGATTCGCTATGGAAAAACATAAAGTGGAGCAAGGCTTTTCCCATGGTCTACTTGAAGTTGACACTCCTAAAAACTTTTTTGTTCAAAAAGACATTTAAAGATAAGTTGTCTGTAAATATGCTTCGACAAGTGACTAAAACAAGCTGACACATAGTAAAATTGACTATTAGGACTAGAACCAAACACACAGTTAGTACTTTAGATACTGATACTAAAGTGAGAACAACTTAGAGAGTGGATATAAGAGATCAGAAGCTCTTTTTAGTGTCTCTACTAAGTCTAACTATTAATTGGCTGCATACTTTCCCAAGCCCAAACAATTTCCTACACAGCAAGCCTTTATAACTTGTCTCAGAATCTTTTGGTACTCCACTGTAAAGTTGAAGGACAGGAGTAATTTCAAATATTTCCACATCAATGGACTCATTCAATCCCCTAATCTTATAAATCCAGCTTCTTTCTTCGTTACTTCCAGCTTTAGTTTCGCGCGAACTGTCTCAAGTTTGGACATGATAGAAGAAGGAGGCTTCATTGAAGTGAGCTGCTCGTCTCCTTCTAATCATTTCCTAGGAACCAACCAGACAAGTCAAACCCAGTAAAAAAAAGATGATGTTAAATGCATTCAGATTTGTAGGTTTTGGCAAACTCCAGTTTCAACACAGAGGAAGAGATATTGTTATTCTTACAGGTACCGATAATAGCATTGGCATCTAAGCTAAACTTTTACGTATCTTCTAATTTGGTTACCGCATTGCTTGAGTCCAACCTTTTCTAAACCAGGAGCTTTTACTTTTTTGTCAATGGAAATCCTTCTATGAGGTTTGGGTCAAGGATCCTAGAAAGGAACTTCCGCACTTCTAGTGGGAACCGATTAGGGCATTTGCACTCAGCCCTCTTGATCTCCCAATGCATCTCCATAAGATTTGAGTAATGGAATGGGAGATAACCGGCCAACAAGACAAATAAGATCACCCCATAAGACCAGATGTCAGCTTTGGCACCATCACATAAGCTGGGGCTCCGCAGGTTGTGTGGAGTAAGCCCTCCATGCATTTTATATACACACATACTACATGAAGGCACCATGTGAGCAATGTACCTATTTTTGAGTTCACCAAAATACCCTTATTATTTATTGCCAGCACATTACATGTAGGGACTTTTTTGTCCTTTCAATCACATACCCCAATTCTTCTCTACAATTTTCACTCCTCACACCCATTACTTCTCCCCAACACCTCCGACACAGTGCTCCTCAGAATCCTCTTTCCTCCATTAAACAAGCAGTCTGTTATGGGTGACTGTTTACTTTCATTAAGTTCAACCATAATGGCAAAAACAAAAGCCTTTTTGCCATTGCTCATTACTGATAGTCTGCTACTTTTTTCAAAGCTATTACTTTCTCCTTATAGAATTCTTCATTTTGAAATTTGAGGTTGCCTCCATTAGAGCTCCCTGACCTCTTTCCTCTTAAGAATTTATTGCTTCTTGCTAAAAAGTTTAACTACGATCTTTTTGTTTCTGCTAACTAATTTATGGATTTTCTATTGAGCCGAGGGACTCCCGGAAACAGCCTCTCTACCCTTCCAGGGGTATGGGTAAGGTCTCCGTACACTCTACTCTCCCCCCCTCCCAAAAGACCCCACTAGTGGATCTATACGGAGGAAATCGGAGATGGGTTTGGGAAATTGTAAATAGAGAATTTCAGGCGAAAGACGAAAAGGAGCCTGTTTTGATGAACTATATTTTGGTGAACTCAAAAATGGGTACATTGCTAACATACATATAGGTAATGAATCAAGCATCCGGATATGGAAATATTATCAAAATCTATGACTATATTAGACAATCTGATGGGAGACATGTTTGAGAGAACTGCAGCGGCAGCAGCAACATTGTCAAGGTACATATGACAAACAATGTTGTCATCAAATGAAATTCGGGGTGCTGTGAAGATGGTCTTACCAGGAGAACTAGGGACTAAATCTGTAACTAGTTATGTTACCAGTGTTGCTAAGACAAGTTCAAGACTATTTTGTTACTTCAAACCATTTCCCACCAATCTCATTGTCACATTGTGGTCAGCCAATAATTATGTCACTGATACCTGTGAAAATATAACGAACGCATGCTCTTTTAATATTCTGAATGCCCTAAAAGAAACAAATAACAGAATTATATAGATACAGCCAGTGACAAACCCAACTACATAATATGAATTCTAAAAGTTTTCAGCCTCAGCTTCACTCAATCAGCAATAAGCCACTACTGAAGCCAATTTGCATAGACATTGGACTAACAATCATATACAGCACTAATACCAATGCCGGTGTAACAAAACCACATTATTAATACTTTTTTTATAAGGTAAAATTTTATCAAAAGGTACCAAGAAGGTACAAAAAGGTACAAAAAAGTAATACGCAACGACAAAAGCTCGAATGATTCAGAGGAATGTCTTACTCTGGGCATGTATCAAGCAAGAGCTCTACAGAGTCATCAAATGGACGTCCAAGCTTCTTCTCTTCCTCCTCCTCAAGTTCCTTAAGCCACAGAATTGCATGAACCCTCTGCCTCATGATCCTGTAATCTTTTGCTAAGCGCTCAACAGTATACAACTCTGGATTCTCCTTATGCTTCTTGTACATTTCTGTCTTCTCTGAATCCTTCAAATAAGACCCCCTTGCACCTGGCTCCATTACCTGCTCCAATAAAACCAAATTTTAATAATCCATCATAGTTGGGAAGGATACTACCAATTCATACCCTTATTTCTTCATTGAGTTCTTAATGTTGTAACATAACCAACAACAGGAAATTTAATTTCTCCCTGTCCCATTTTATAAGCTAATGAAAAAGAGATACCTTGACTATGATGACTACAGTTTTTCAATACATATTTGAACGCTTTTTAAGTTTGATTTGCAATATTACGCCATATGCAGTTTCTTAATACGTTACTTTATTTTCAAAAGGAGGAGAGTATTTTTTTCCCCCAAAAAAAGGAATGATTAGTCGGTTTAATTACGAGTAAGGAGTATTTTACCTTTTATTTCGATCCCTAGAGTAAGATTCGTGTATTGGAAATCATGAGAGGAATGAGTTTTAGAGGCAAGAGAGTATAATTACTAAGTATTTATTATGGTATTTTCCCTTTTCCAAAGGCCATTATAGATCAGTGTGCGACAGTGTACTTCGTTTGATGATCGAAGTTAGTGTCGCCTGGTATAATGGCCTTTGGAACAGAGAAGTCATAATAACCACTTAGGGGTCGTTTGGTCGGGAAACAGGTTATCCCAGGATTAATTTTCCCGGGATTGTTATCTCACTCTCCCATAAGGATAGATAACTAATCCAGGAATTAGTTATACCACAATTTTATCCAAACCAAACGTGAGATAAACTCATCTCAAATTTAATCCAAGGATTAATTATCCCTTATCCCTCGTACCAAACAAGCCCATAGTAATTAATAGTCCATTCCTTTCAATTTATGTGAACCTATTTCCTTTTTATTCGAATGAACCCGCGTAATAAGAAAACTGTTAATTATAGGATTCCATTATTACCTTACTGAGAAGCTTTCATTTTTGGTAATTACGGATTTTATTATATATACAAACCCACAGCTAAGCCATCTCAACTTGCTGTCAATCACTATCTCAAACAGTGTAGTCAAAGGCGAAAAGCTCTAAAACGCGCTCTAGGCATATTGGGGCTTTAAGCCCAAAGCGTAATTAAGTGTGAGCTTTAGCAAAAAATGGTTCAATGAAAAAAATATACATGTAATTTACGAAAAGAGTAACAAATTCATTCGTAACGTTTTCCTTAACAAATAATACACTTTTTTGCTGATTATATTTGTTGTTTAGTACCGCTCAATTCAAGATAAAACTCATGGACATTGTGTACGTATGCCTTAGTGCCTTGCCTACACTGGAGCTCAGCTTAAGCGAGGCAAAATGTCCTCCCCAAACTTTTCTGAGCTTCAAGGCTTAAGCATGCCTTAAATGAGCTTTTGACAACACTAGTATCAAAACAAAAGAAACCCTTTGCTAATAATAAGAGCGAAGAAGCACACCTCCTAGGGAGAATTTCTTCTTACCCTTTTACCTAAAATAGCAGAAGCACAAAATCAAATTAAATTTATCCAAACCACTCTAAAAACAAGAACAACAATAACAACAACAACATATACCCGGTGTATTCCCAAGCAGGGGTCTGGGAAGAGTAGTTTGTATGCCGACCTTACCCCTATCTAATAAAGGTAAAGAGGTTGTTTCCAATAGACCCTCGGCTAAATCTAAAAGACAATTTTTTGCAAAAATCTCTGAGACACTACAGAGGCTCTAATGTGACAGACACAAGCTATTTCCTAGGCTATGCTGTCTGCACTTCTTTCTTCTTTGTTGAAAACTCTGTTGTTTCTCTCTTTACAAATTGAATAAATAACTTCAATAGCCACATGTTTGAGTACTTGAGCTCTAGTGGTTTTCCCCTTAGTCTTAGATGGTATCACATGTTTTTACACTACAAGTTTTAAAAAAATTCTAGCCACACAAATGTTATGGCATGTTTACCGCCACAAATTTCAAAAGTCTTTCTTTTTTTCTTAAACTCTATGCACAGTCAAATAGGTTCACATAAATGGAAACGGAAGAAGAAATAAACTTCAAAATTAGCTAGTGAATGGAAACTAAACAATCTGACCCTTGTACACCGAACCACGTAACGAATTTGGGGAACAAAGCAAGTACCATACACTATCTCTAATCAATCTAGACCATACATACTTCCAGAATTATCAAAATTCGGATTTAAACTATAAAAGTTCACCTTACTTTTTGTATAGTTTATAAGTACGCAAACTTAATACACAAAAAATTCAAGAAAACTAATTCTGCATCAACCCAAAATTAGACAATTCAACCCTATATGCTCAAACACCCATCCTAGTAAACAGTGGTAGATCAGAAATATAACAAGGGGATTCAAAAAATAAAAAAATGCCACACCTAGGATTCCAACTTATGACCTAAAGACAATTTTTGAACCCTCTTACCACTAGTTTTAAAGCTCCCTTATGTCAAGGAGATTCAAAAACTCATATATTTAAAGTTCCCTATTTGCGCAGTATAAGTTTCCAACATTCATTGAGCTTAGCCCATCACTGCTAGTAGGTAAGGCATAAACCTATAAATTCAAATAAGCCTACACTATTCTTACTCATGCCAACATCGTTTCTAATTAAAACTACAAACAACTAAAATCCAAAAACTAAAAGCATTAAAGAAAAAAAGAGTTTTACTTTTTAAATTGGCAGTGCAAGAAATTAACTAAATCAAATTTTTGCAGTATCTTTTTTAATGACAGATGTGCCCAGGCTAGCTCGCCTGCACCTTGACTATTGCACTGAGTACCGGCTAGATGCTATCACGCAGGTACCGGGTAACTCTGACCATCAAAGTTTAGATAAATTAATGCAATATTTAATCAGTTAAGAGCGCATTAGCAAGTAATTGTCCACACTGAACATGGAATGATAACCTAAAAACTATGGTACTAACCTGTCCTAACGGATGTTTAAAAAAATCTTTACACTGCAATGTATATAAGATAAATTTAAAAAACAAGGGAAGCTTCTATTTGCTGTTTTTTATCAGTTAAGATATCAGGTAAGTGTCTACACTAAACACGGGTTTAATAACCTAAAATTTATGCAAGTAACCTGCCCTAACCAATGTAGTTAAGCAAAATCTTTACTCAGCAATATCTATTAATCAAATTTAAAAATAGAGAAATTTTTATTTTTGTAACCTGCTTCATCAAAACACTGATATCCTTCATCCGCGCATCCCATCCATCAACAAAAGCTTTCCCTTTCCGATTCTCGGCTTGAAGCTCCTTCACTTTATCCATTTCTTCATCAGTCCATCTAGCTGAACTGAACCCCCCAACAGATGGGCCGCCAGATGGTACATTTATGGGGGCCGGACCCGGAACCGGACCCGAACCCATTTGTCGGCCCACAACTTCTCCATCAAAATGCTCCTTTGTTAAACCAGTAGACCATGAATTTGACCCCACATCCCAACTCAAATCTTCTGTAGATGATCCGGTGCCTCCGAAATTGGAAGTCCAATCATTATTGCCAGTAGAAAAGGGTTTGATAAAGTTGAAATTTTTTAAGGGTTTGGGAAGTGAGTTTTGCGACAAGTTTGTTAAGATTCGTTGAAGTGCTCGCATTTCTGAATCCTGTAAAATAAAACCCTAAAGATGAACTCAGTGAGTTAACGAAGCTACTGTATGGTAGTATTCGTTTTTTGAGTGTTCAGGCGAGAGAAAGGAAGAAGCGAGAGAAGTGAAGGGTTTAAGGGATTCCCCTCATTATTTACTTTTTTTTTCTTTTTCACGATTGATTGGGTTTAAAAAAAAGGGTGGAGAAAGAAAAAAAAATGATTTTTATTTTTATTTTTAAAGGGTGTCTATTATCTTTGGCGTAAATTCAAAATGGTCCATAAATATAATTTTAAGCAATTTTTGTGCCTTAAAGGAGTCGTTTGGTAGGATGGATAAGCAAATATAATCCTGGATAAAAATTTAGTATCATTTTATCGGGGCAAGTGCACGGATAGTCATTCTCTAGAATACTATTTAGAGATTAATCAGTATTTATTTTATTCTGAAATTTTAAACTGAAAATAATAACTTCTAGATAATTTTAAGATATTTTGTCCTGAAAATTTAAACTGGAAAGCTGAAATACAAGACGCACTAGCTAATTGGTACTAAATAGCAGCCCTTTAGAATGGCTACTTGGTGTCATTTCTACCATTTATCCCTTGTTTGGTTATTAATCCAGTAATCCCAGATAAGTTATTCCATGATTAAAATAGTACTTTGATAACTTATACCTGCCAAATGGTGGAATAATAATAAGGATAAGTCATCTCAAGATAAAGCACTAAAATAGACAATTCGTGATTAATATAACATACCAAACAGTCAATAAAAAATGATACATTGTTAATTAATTCTAGCATAACAAATCTCAATATTTAATCCCAACATAACTTTCCTTCGAACCAAATCACCCCTGAGATTTTTAAGAGTGGTCAATTTTGACTTCATCAAATAGTTAACAAATTTGGTCTGAGAAAAACTATTTAACCACCTTCGAAATTTGCACCACAAACCAAAAACAAACTAAAAAATAATGGAATTTGAATTTTATACGAGTAAAACTAGGCTTATAGTACACTCGGTCTCCGACAAGGTAAGCCAAGCTCGAGAGATGATGATAAGGGATCGAAATCGAGGTAAAGATCTTATCAAGTCAGAATTCTGGGGCATGACGCACACCCTCGAGAATATCGAGGTCATGGTTCGGGATCGGTCCTAGCCTTGAACGACTACGAAGAACATTGTTGGGCAACCAAGCATGGCCAATAGAAGGTCGTAATATCCGTGACCCGATGGATATCACGACGAGAATCTAGGCACGTATCGATGAAGAACCGGCAATTAGTTAATCAAAAAAAATTACCTGTTATAGAGTTGTACTTAGAATATGACTCCCCTACTATATAAATGGAGTATGATAATTCATGACATACGTTGTAACCAGTATTTTAAAAGGCGGGGGCGTAAGGCGAGGGCGTTTTGCATATGCCTCAGTCGGGCGTACACCCCGAGGCGCGGGGCGTAAGCCCCATGGGTATTTAATTTTTAATATTCTATAAAATAATATAATTATAAAAAATATTATTAAATAGGTAAAATTGCATAAAATTTTGAGTAAAATCCCATATTATCTAATGAAATTATCTAATGAAATTATATAAAAGCACGCGTACATATAATCAATACATATATAAATTATATATAAATTCAATCAATATATAAGTAAAATCCCATATTATCTAATGAAATTATAAATTTCAAATAAATAAGTAAAATTATATATAAATTCAATCAATACATATAAAAGCACGCGTACATATAATCTCATATTATATTTTGAAATAGAGCAAGAGAAGCATTAAACTTAAAAAATTAATTACATACATATTTACAAACTAACAATGAAATATAAAAAGAGAGGAAAGTAATAAGTTCAAACTAATAAAGTTTTTACGTGGAGGAAGAAATAAACCTGTTGAATTTGACATACGGAGAAGAATGAAGTTTTCTGTTGCAAAAAGAAGTGATAAATCATTGATCTTGGTAGAGGTAGACTAGCGGAAAGAATTGGGAAAGACTTATATATATAAGTAAAATCTCATATTATCTAATAAAATTATAAATTTCAAATAAATAAGTAAAATTATATATAAATTCAATCAATACATATAAAAGCACACATACATATAATCTCATATTATATTTTGAAAGAGAGCAAGAGAAGCACTAAACTTAAAAAATTAATTACATACATATTTACAAACTAACAATGAAATATAAAAAAAGAGGAAAGTAATAAGTTCAAACTAATAAAAATTTTACGTGGAGGAAGAAATAAACCTGTTGAATTTGACATACGGAGAAGAATGAAATTTTGTGTTGCAAAAAATTATTAAATAGGTAAAATTGCATAAAATTTTGAAAATTTTTTTTTTTAAGTATATATATATATATATATATATATATATATATATATATATATATATATATAAAAGTAAAATCCCATATTATCTAATGAAATTATAAATTTCAAATAAATAAGTAAAATTATATATAAAGTCAATCAATACATATAAAAGCACGCATACATATAATCCCATATTATATTTTGAAAGAGAGCAAGAGAAGCACTAAACTTAAAAAATTAATTACATACTTATTTACAAACTAACAATGAAATATAAAAAGAGAGAAAAGTAATAAGTTCAAACTAATAAAGTTTTTACGTGGAGGAAGAAATAAACTTGTTGAATTTGACATGCAGAGAAGAATGAAGTTTTCTGTTGCAAAAAAAAGTGATAAATCGTTAATCTTGGTAGAGGTAGACTAGCAAAAAGAATTGGGAAAGACTTATAATTTAGGGCTTTTAGCAATTTTAAAAAGTTTAGTTTTAACTTTAATATTTTTAATTTCTTTTTAAAAAGATATCTCTTGAGCTTACCCCTCAGCCGAAAAACTCGCCCGGGCGTACGCCTTGCGGGACTTTCGCCGCGGGACGTTTTTGGTATGCCTCGCCCCAGGGCTCGCCCCGGGGATCGCCCCAGGAATGCCTTTTAAAACACTGGTTGTAACACGTATTTCAAAGCAATACATTATTATTTTATTATTATTAAAGCTCTTTTCTTGTTCATCAATACTAGTCACTATGAGCCCGGATCGAGGGTGAACGTTACATTAAGGCTAGGATCATTCTCCTCGTGTGGTTCGAATTTACTTTTTCTTTACTTGTTCGTTCTATTTTAATATACCGCTTTGTATCAAATTAATCTACATATCTTTAAAAGCACTTACAAATTTAATTATTATCCAATTTTAGGGTAAACAGTATGACGCCCACCGTGGGGCTAAGGATAATAGCGGAAATTTGATACAAATTCTCATAACACACCCTATTTTACGCTTATTCTTTGGAGTATCTTTGATTTCAAGTTAAAGTTTGAAATGTCGAACTCTCGGTCTGTCCCTCTAAACATGGATGGTGAATTCGGCCACCATGACGAGAACAACAATGTAGCACTCGGTAAACGAGGTGCCCATCGTCGATCTCAACGTAGTTCCAGCCGCAGACCCAATCGATGCTAGCTTGCATGTGAACGTCAATGTAAAATTTCCTACCAATCTTCAGAGTAGCGTCCGCGGGGAAGTCCGATCAATTACCAAAAATACGCACAATGGTGAAGGTGATGGGATCAATTTGCTGGTGATCTTCAAAATGTTACAGGCTCAACAGGGAGCGCTAGCCCTGTTGCAGAACCAAAGTCGTGCTTCGAGTAGAATTGAGCTTGAGCCATCCCGGGAAGTCACCTGCAGAAATGAACTGGTCACGTAGAGGGCGAATGAAAATGAATTGGGGACCAACCCTGAGATCATAAAAATGCTCAAGGAGCTGACAAAACGGGTGGAATCGGGAAAGAAGAAAATTGAAGCCAATGACAAAATATAGAAACCTACAATTCCAAGGTCGACCAAATCCAGGATCACCATCGATATTAAAAGGCCTGGATTCCAAGAAGTTTGTTCAATCAAAAAATATGTAAATTGATAAAAGTTTACTTCATGATATTAATCAGAGGTATAATGGTCTTATGACATTCCGTGAGATTTTATTAATGTACTTCTCATGCATTGCATTCATTTACATGTGCATTTACCCATGACTTAAACGGCATTATATACGCTTATATATGTATACGGGATATGGAAAAAGGTTACGGTATTATATACGCATTACCACCCGATCAACTGGTATACAATAAAGATTTTGCCCACAATGGCTGAAATGATATGATGGGATGCCCTCAGAGGCTTAATGATGTTATGTACGTACATAACTATGCATTACATGACATTTATATGCATATGCATGATACTATAAATATTTCATGATTTATAGAGTTATCTAGACTTACAGGTTGAGTCATTTACTCAATGTTTCTTCCATGTAATTAATTAGTGTTGACTTACTACTATGTTTCAGTTCTGCCTTACATACTCGGTACATTATTTGTGGTGACGTCCTTTTGTTGGGGACACTGTGTTTCATGCCCGCATGTATAGATAATCAGTTTAACGACCCCTCATAGTAGACGATATTGACATTCAGCGAAGGATGAGTAAGACTCCACCTCATTCAGAGTACAACCAAGTCTATGAGTCATCGTGTCAGAGTTTTGCTACAGACTTATGGGTAGGCCGGAACCCTGTCCCATTTGATGTCAAATAATCGTAGCAGCTTTGTAGATAGAGGTTCATTTTGTATAGTATGTCAGAGGCCTTGATGGCCCATATGTATTTATGTTTTTAGAAAAATGGTTCAATGATACAATGTTGCTCACTTACATTTGTGCACTACGAATTGTTACCATGTGGGCCCATAATAGTTACGAAAGGAATGTGTTCAGCTAACTCGACCTATGTATGTTCTAGTTTTTGTTGTATTTTTTAAAAGGGTGTGAATGGGAAATGGAATAGGCACCTTTTGGATTGCACCTCTCCATAAGAGGCACATTTTAGATTGCACCTCTCCATATCACCTTCCTTTGTCTATAAATTTAGAGGCTTGGCCTCATATTTTAAAAAATGAAAATCAATTGGAAAAATCTGAAAATTTCTCCCCTCTTTTCTATAATGTTGCATTATTTTCAAATAAACATAAGTGTCAAGTGTGATTCGCTCCGTCTGTTGAGTTCGCTGAAATTCTGCAGTTTCGATTGCCAGTGTTGCAGAATAGTTATTCCGTTCTATCCCGGGAGGAATTAATCCAAAACCTTGGGCAACAGTGAGGGGATTAAATTCCTTAAGGACACACAAGCAACTTGTGGGCTCGGAATTATTATTTCACGTTTTGTTTATTGAACTAACGTTTGTTTACTTCTCTGATTTTCTGATTTTGAACACAGACTTCCAACAATCTTAAGGAATTCAATATTCTTTTTTGTGTTAGTCGTAACCTATGTTTGTCAGATACTAAACGAGAAAGAGAATTATTTTGTTGGCAGTTAGATAGAAATTTTGTTACGATCCACGCAAGATAAAGATGGTGTACATGGTTTTGTTCAATATGCGGAGTGCATATTCTGTCGCAATATGCCTTGAAAATTGGACAACAAAAATTTCTGGTATCGATTACATTCCAGTGATCTTGAACACAAAACCTAATCACTTTCAATGTTGGTTGAATTGGTTTCTGATAATGGCAATTGGCATTAATTCCAGTAAGTTCATCCCTGAGAATGTAAAGATACAACATATTTGATTGCAATGCCATTTTTTCGGATATAGACGTGCACAAAATTCTCTTATATGTTGAATATATCATCACTGGCTTAGAAAAACGATTGGTTATCAATATTGTGGTGGCCTGATTCGTTTTGGGGTGTCTGACAATTTAATTTGTTAGAGTTTGTTTTGTTAGAGTTTGTACCATATAAAAAAAAAGGGGGTTGCAAATGCACTAACATGAGAAGGAAACTAACATGACATCTTGGTCGCACTGCTTATACTTTCACGTCTCTGATTTCATCGTGGAAAAGCAGCAATTAGACCTTTTTTCGAGAAACAGTGTCAACACGATTATTTGAGAAGAAAGAAACAATAAAAATCGGGTTATACTTTCTACCCTCTAATTCTTTAGTTAGCTGCTCTGTGTGACTTTTAAAATTCTATTCCTATATGTGTCAGGGTAGACACTTATTTGATGATCTCAAAATATATTGTATTTGCATGCTATAAAATATATTAGTTGGTATATAATCTGATAATATGCATAAAATTGAGTGAAAGATTATTTTCAAGATGGTTAGATGTGACTAAAGCCAGGTCGTTAAAAACTTCGGACGACGGACTTAGCAGTATTCTTTCTGAAAAAGAAGTACAGCGAATTTGGACCTTCTTCAAGGTCATTTGAGACTTTGTGGTATGACTATACACGAAAGCTTTAGGCAATGTCTCATTGTCACTCCTCGTGTTGTTGCAGAGGTTACTTTTTGATGCTTCATTCTAGTCAATTAGGCTTACATTAATACTTGAAAGTATTCTTGAGATCATGAATATGTGATATGTAAAGAAGAACATATATGTGTTTGATTAGAGAAAGAAATCAAACTCTTTAAAGTGTTATAATGGTTTAGTTGGAAAACCATTTGGAAAGAGAATTAAAAAAAAAGAATTATCGTGATTTTCTACACACGTTATGGAGACTAAAATCTTCGTGATTTTCTACTCATGCTTCGAGATCAAAATCGGTGTGATTTATACTCGATCGTTGAGATTAAAGTTTTCGTAACTTTCTACTTATTTGTCGGAAATTAAAGTCTAAATGACTTTATACTCGTTTTGGAGATTAAAATCTTAGTGATTTTTTTACTCTAATTTATTATTCGATTTGAAGATTAAAAACTTCATCGTTTATTAAATTTGTTGTGTCACATATTACATGGTTTGAAGATTAAAAACTTCACCATTTAATATATCCGGTATCGAGTAGTACTCGGTTAGAAGATTAAAAACTTCACCGTTTATTAATTGTGATTGTGTCAGATTGGTTTGAAGATTAAAAACTTCACCATTTATTCTGACTATGTTATGGCACAAACAACAGTTCTTGTGGTGGGCTCAACAATGTAATAGGGGCGTCGAATATGAATCTCCTTTTTGATGAAATATGTTTGGAATATGGTATTATTCACCAAACGACTGCCCCTTCATTAGCGCAATCTAATGGAATTGCGGAAAGAATGAGTAGAATGTTAAATGAGATGATATAATGCCTTGTTGTAAGTTTTGGTTTACCCAAATCTTGTTGGAGAAGCTATTCTTACGGAGTCCTTTTATACGGAAAATGAATAAAAGGAAGAAAACCCAACTTGAAATATTTTCAAGTGTGGGGGATATTTGGGTAAAGTGCAAGTTCTTAAACCCAAAAGGATAAAAAACGGATCGAAAACTGTTGATTCGTTTTCATAAGATATGCAACAAATAGTAAGGCATATCGTTTTCTGATTCATAAATCAGAAAATCCCGACATTCATATTAATACGGTAATTGAATCAGATAATGTTGAATTCTTTGAGAATAGTTATCCGTATAAAAAGAATGTGAGTCGTCTAGTGAAAAAAAAAAAATCTAAGCGAACACAGGAAAAAGCAAAAGAAAGTACACCGATTGAGGTGAATCTAAGACGTAGTAAACGTCAAAGGATAACTACTTCCTTTAGACTAGATTTTCTGACATTCTTGTTGGAAAGTGAGCTTCAAACATTTAAAAAAGTATTGTCTTGCTCGGAAGCACAATATTGAAAAGAGGCTGTCAATAGTAAGATAGAATCCATACTTGGGAAAATGGTTGATCTTCCTCCAGAAAATAAACCTTTGAATTCTAAGTGGCTTTTCAAAAAGTAAATGAAAGTGATGGTGCTATTGACAAATATAAGGCACGATTAATTGTCAAAAGAGTTTAGACAACGAGAAGGTCTTGTTTATTTTGATACATACTCACCGGTAACGATGGTTACATCTACTCAGGTGTTAATAGCGTTAGCCTCAGTGTATGGCCTTGAAATCCATCAGATGAAATTAAAGAAAATCTTCTTAAATGGAGATTTGAAGGAAGAAATTTACATGGAACAACCTGAAGGGTTCATGGTTCCCGAAAAATAAACGAAGGTATGTCGACTTGTTAAGTCACCCAAACAATGACATGCGAGATTTGACCAAATAATATTGTCAAATAGTTTCAAAAATTAATTAGTGTAAATAAAAGTGTTTACATTAAGAATACTTCAAATCATATAGTCGTTATTTTGATTATATGTTGATGAAATATTTAAAATGTGGGGGCTTTTATCTTATGCATGACAAAAGAAAATGTTAGACGTAATGTCTAAATTGATATTTGAAACTCGTTGATATAGTAGTTGGTAAATTCATCAGTTGTTTAGTTTTAATGAAGACTAGTTGATGAAACTACTAATTCGGAAGTTGGTCACATGTCTTTCTCGAAAGGTCATTTTCTTTAATGAAAATTTTTATTGTTTAGTTCTTTTATGAAATGATGTTACTTTGAAGGTTGTGACTTTTCATAAAATAATACGTCTGTACGTTTTAGTATGGACATGACCGTTCATGAACGGATATATTAATACATTGGTCTATAATGAGGTGAACCAACCAATGAACATGAACAAAATCCATTGCAAGTTGGATTTGTTTCATAAATAAAGGTGCTATAATTTGCATATCATATAGACGTATGAATAAATAGCATACAAATGCTTGGAAATGGTAGAGTGATTGAGAAATGTGTTATATATTAAGAGGTTATGATCACAATTGATGCCAATCATTCCAGCTGTCGTTATAATATACTACATTAAGTGTAGTCAATAATCTGATATGCAATCGAAAGTCGAGACGTATTAGTCTACAACATAAGGAAGTTTGCATTGAATGTTTATACAATGAAATGAGTTTTGAAGTATTTGAGATATACTCCAAATTATGCTTTGCACTACAATAAGTATCCCACGATAATAGGGGTATAGTGATGCAAATTAAATCACCGGTTCAATCGATTCTAAACAGTCAATGGATGAGCGATATCTTGGAAATTGTCCAAACAAATGTGCATTGACCGCTTTGCAGTGGAGGCTCAGCTTATAGCCTTAGACAAGGCCGGTGAAGAAGCTGAATGGCTCCTGAATTTCTTGAAAGATATTCTATTTTTGCCCAATTTTTGTCACCTATATGTATAGATTGCGATAATCAAGCGACAATAGGAAGGGCTGGGAGCGTTATGTATAACGGAAAGTCTCGTCATATAAGACGCAGACATAGCACCGTTAGACAACTACTTTCTAGTGGAATTATCACAATTGATTATGTAAAATCAAAGGATAATTTGGCGGATCCGCTTACAAAAGGCCTAACTAGAGAGGGAGTTGAGAAATCATCTAAGGAAATGGGACTATGGCCGAGGACAAGTCATTATGGCGGTAACTCTACCTAGAATTTTGGAGGTCCGAGATCCAGGTTCAAGGAGCAAACAAAGTTATGTATGACCGGTTCAACATTGTCAAATATAATATTTTAGTCCATTTTCGTGATGAAGACAATGTTTAGTAACAAGGATAAAATATTAAGACATTTTTTAATGGTTTCTAAGTTTGATACAGGGTATATCAAATAGTGTATCTACGTGATAACACGTTTAGGAATCACCTATGTAAGTGTGAAGTGTAAGCCGCTTCAAGGAGAATTCTGTAAGGCCAATTCTCTATGCACTTATGAACCAGGTGGTGTTCATGGCCGAAACGAACACAACAATGAGAACCAAAGACGGTTAAGGGTTGATTGTGTGACTTATGGTTGTCTAGGTATACACCAAAGCTCGACGGTTCAAAGATATCAATTCTACCGATTGACCGAGTATATCCGACATAAGTTCACTACGGAAAGTTCAAAGGAAAACCTACTTATCCAGATGCGATTAATCCTACTTGCGAATCACACAATATTTTCATGCATATTTTTTCACATATGTCCATTCCCCATTCATGTGGGGGATTGTTGTATTTTTTAAAAGGGTGTGAATGGGAAATGGAAGAGGCACCTTTTGGATTGCACCTCTCCATAAGAGGCACCTTTTAGATTGCACCTCTCCATATCACCTTCCTTTGTCTATAAATTTAGAGGCTTGGCCTCATATTTTAAAAAATGAAAATCAAATGGAAAAATCTGAAAATTTCTCCCCTCTTTTCTATTATGTTGCATTATTTTCAAATAAACATAAGTGTCAAGTATGATTTGCTCCGTCTGTTGAGTTCGCTGAAATTCTGTAGTTTCGATTGCCGGTGTTGCAGAATAGTTATTCCGTTCTATCCTGGGAGGAATTAATCCAAAACCTTGGGCAACAGTGAGGGGATTAAATTCCTTAAGGACACACAAGCAACTTGTGGGCTCGGAATTATTATTTCACGTTTTGTTTCTTGAACTAACGTTTGTTTACTTCTCTGATTTTCTGATTTTGAACACAGATTTCCAACAGTTTTGGTCGAATGATCATGAGTTACAGAGTGATTCGTTCGGGCTAGTGCAACACCAAGTGCCGCCACGCCTCCCCAGGTTTGGGGCATGGCAGTTTGCATCCAAAACTGAACATGCATTCATTTTCTTTCTCAAAAAGACTTCTAAGAGTGAGAATCATCAATTGTCAATATTGTTTCATAGGTCTTAGTTTAGTTATGGATTTCTGGTTTGAGATTTAAAGCTCATGTGTATCGGTTTTTCTATTGTTGCGTGGTTCCTTATTGCTGCTCCTCCAGTTTTCTTTTTAGAGATTTATTTTATTATCTCGTTTATTATGTTGGTAAAGGTACTCATCTCAATCTTCTACTAATGAAATTGATGTTTGAATTTTGTGGTGCCCTAAAAATTTTGTGTAGATTTGTTTATTAGTTATTGTTTGTGTATGTATGTTAATTTGACTAAATGACCTTCACGCGTTGATTACAAGTTACAACTCTAAATTAGTTGAAACATTTCATAGAGCCATCATTTTAGATCTCATGAAATTTCAAATTACAAAAGAGTATATAAAGATAATTGGAATGATTGTGTGAGTTGTACGCATAATTTTTCTCTGTTAGGAGTTAAATATTGGGAGGCATTGTTGTTGATCTTCGAATCTTGACCGATAATAGCCGCGATTAGTGGTGTGCATTCGATTTATCGATTCGATTTTTACTCTTATCGATAATTACTTATCGATTATCGATTTGTACATATGCTTATCGTTATCGTTTCAATAAGGTTTCAATTTTTTCGATTTCGATTTATTAATTTTTGGGCCTTATCGATTCGGTTATCGATTACACCAATAAGAAAATTTGCGGCATTCCACGGAAAGTATATCGCTATAAACACGCTTAACTAATATGGACAAAAAGAAGCTAAAATAAGACGAACACTGTTTATAACATAAAAATTGTGTCAATAGACATATGCAACGAAACTAAAGTAAGGGATCAAATATATGCCACCAACACTCCAACGGTATTAAAAAAATAAAAATACATCATCACTGCTAATTCTATTTTCCATTAATTTGAACTTCATTCTCTTCAACTTTAAATATGATCATTCCTTAAATGTGGTAGATGAAATAATTAGGGGTGTGCATTCGATTTATCGATTCGATTTTGACCCTTATCGATAATTACTTATCGATTATCGATTTGTACAACTGCTTATCGTTATCGTTTCAATAATGTTTCAATTTTTTTTATTTCATTTATCGATGAACCGATAACAAATAATCGATTCGATTTATCTAAAAACCGATTCGAATGCACACCCCTAGGCGCGATTCAGGGGTTTCAAGGTGAAAAAAATGGCTATTTATGTAATAGTTCATTCTGGTTAAATACTGTATTTCTGGGCTTATACACGAGGCTCATATTTCTTCTTTTCGTGCAGTTTCCAAATTAATTGAAGTTAGTTTGTCTTATTTAGGATTGAGATGTATCTTGTAACACTAAAATGGTGTCGTGATGATTCAGTCGAATTTGGTTTTTTTTTTTTGGTTGTAATAATGTTTATCTTCCAACATTGTTTAAAATCTGCGAGTTTTGTTTTTGTATAGCTGAAGTTTGCAAATATTTTCTTCTGGTTTTGGGCCTGGTCATGAACTGGACCAATTAAGAAGGTCTTTGTCGACTTTGGATTTCAAATCCAACTATTGCAGGCCTGAAAATAATTGGGCCAGCTCACTAGACTCGCCATTGTAACGGCTAGCTCGAATAATACCTTGAGATTTTTTCCTATCTATACCATATATAAAACTTTATTACCAAAAATATGCATATTTGGTAAATTACCCGCCTTGTGCACTGCTTTTCTATAATTTTTATACCATTCATTAATTAGTAATTAATAGTAGCTAAATCTTCCTAATATAGCGCGCTAAAAATTAGGAAAAGAATATCCTAATTGATTTAGTGACCTTAAGTTCAAATTCAAACGCAAATCCTTTATCTGATCTCTCCCGAATTTTTTTCGTAATTCAAAAAAAAAACTTCAGCAAATTGAAATCAAATCTGTTCTTCGTCTTTTTTTCTCTCAATCCATAAATCAAAAAATCATAAAATATAGAACAATACCTCAGCGACACCATTCAATCATGTCCAAAAATTCCAATCATGCTACAATTGAATGGAAAAAATTCTGATTATAAAAAATGGATCTCATCTCTGTATTTTTTGAGAAAAAAAAGGAATGTAGAAGAGGAAGTCTGATTTTATGTTAATATATACAAAATTCCTACATTTATCTACAAATAAACTATTAATTAATTCAAGTATGTATAAAGTAGTATTATTTTTAAGGGTATCTAAAAAATTACTACATTTATACTACAATTAAACTACGATCTATGTTGAAAAAAAATGTAGACTACACAATTTTCTATTCATCTATAAAATTCCTACAAGAAAACTACAAATAAACTACAAATCAGTTTTAATATTGTATAAAGTTATGTTATTTTTAAGGGTATCTACAAAATTACTACATTTATATTACATTAAACTACAAGGCGGGTAATTACTATATAATGGATTAAGTACAATAAACTATATTTAACTACAATTAAAATACATTTAACTACATAATAACTGAGAACATCTACAATAAAAATGTCAGTATAACTACAATTTAACTACAAAACCACTGAAAACAACTACAAATCTATCACAATATAGCTACAATTTAACTACAAATATATTAACGATTCATAAAAAAATATAAAATAACGACAATTAAACCTTAAAATTGAGACAAATTAAAAGGTTTTCAGAAATTACGCGGAAAAATTAAATAAAATACCTTTTCTGAAATATTATGAGGGCTGAATTTTTTAGCTTTTTTTGATTTTTTCTTTTCAATTTTTTTGAAGAAGATGGAGATAACTTCAATTTTTTTCCAAATTGAAGCTTGGGGTGAATCCTCGAAAAAATAGGAAAAAAACTAAACAAAAGAGGAAAAGAACTGAACAAAAGAAAAAACGTGAGGGAGAAAAGAACTGGGGAAAAATCGTGGGGAGGGGGGTGGGGGTGAGAAACGAAAAATTTAAAAATTAGAAGAGAGAGAAGCGGGTAACAAAATAAATTGGGAGATTTTGTTCCTAAATACACTCCTACATTTAATGATAACTTAATTAAAGCCTTAATTTGAATTATGGTACATAAATTGAAACTTGGTATGCTTAAATGTAATAAACACAAATATTAAACATGGTTGGTAATAAGGTTTGCTATATGGTATACACATGTAAAAATTCATAATACCTTTCTGCACGTTATATTTAGGAAATTTTACCACCTATAGAATATGTTAGTACCCTATTTATAACATATAAATACTATTTTACAATTTTACACTATATAAATACCTTTTTTTTAGTTTATAGCAAAAATTTAAATTTAATACCATCTTATAATTAAGCCTTAATATACGCTACAAAATATTTTTCTCTCTCATTACCCAATTATCATCTTTTCTCTTTCTTCTTCAATACAATTTTCCTATATTCTCCCACAAACACTCTTTTTATACACCTTCTAACCCTTCTCCACCATTAACATAACAAATTTCCACCATTGTCACACCAAATTCTCACGCCATTTTCAGATGTATACTGCTGTATTCAGATGTATGGTTCTTTGATTTCATGTGTATTCTGCTACAATGAATTACATTGAAGTGTAATAGTAACATATACTCAACTCTATTCATAACTTGTATTCAACTTCATTAAACAATCGAATGAGTTGTATTCATCAAATGTCAGTTTAATTCAACTTTGTCAATTAGATGAACTAATTTGTATTCAAATGTATTATAGTGTATTTTTCGAATTTTTGTATGCATTTGTAAGTCAACTCTTTTTTTTTGAATAAGTTTACATAAGTATTTCCAAACACTTTTAACTGTTTTAATTACAGTTGTATTCGGATGTATTTAATTACATGTATTCATGTGTTTAGAATTTGTGTCAATCGATAGAAGGAAAAACAAATATTTTATCTTTAAATTAGTTAACTAAAATTAGGGAAATCAAATTTATTTTGATTTTCTTCCGTTTTTATCTTCTTCAACGTCCCATAAATTGCGCAGAAACGTTACTTTTTTTTACGCTAAATACAGATTAATATATCTTAATACAGATCCAGTTTTACTGGAATCCCTGTTTGTGCAGCGTTATTTCATGTTGTATTATTGAATACAATATATTTAATACATTATATACATCGTCAATTACCGTAAAACATATCTATACCACGTAATATAAGAAAGAGTTTCTATTTATTGCTAATTAGGTCTTAAAGAATGTGCTTTGTGAAAAATTCTCTTATATTTATTGGAATCCTTAGAACTAATTCAATCTTAGACACAAACATTTGTCCTTCCCTAATTAGTGCAACAAGTCCAGAATTATCCACATCCAATGTGCACTTTAGGTGTAGGCTAATAAATTACAAGTACCTTATCAAATTCTTGCCTTAGTTACAATTATATACGTAAAACATGAGCATTAATTCTCTTTCAGTAAATTACTTCATAGTCACGGGCCATTCACACACACAATCTCCAAATTAGGGAATAAACAATTTATAAACATTCGTAGCCTACTTTAGGTGAGCTATAATAAATTGTCGTGATTATAAGTACGACTCCCATAACATAGTCATGATACATAATCCTCAATTCGAGTGCGCGTTTTACGTAACTCGACCATAACTTCAAATAATAATAAAATAAATACGTTGTAAATTATGGGTGCATTTCACGTGACGTGATATGTAATATGTACAAAAACAAACGAGTGCGCGACATTTTCAACTTTTTCAAATGAATTCCATAAATACTAAAGGTGGTTAAATAAATAGTTAAAAGCGATTAAAAAGTAAACATGCACAATAGGTTTTAAATATATATTAAATCAAATAATTGAGCTAATTATTAATAGTTGAGAAATAGTGCTAAAATCATAGAACTCGAGAGTGCCTCACACCTTCTTCGGGGTTAACAGAATTCCTTACCGGGTCTTCTATGTTCATGGACCGTAAAAATAGAGTCAATTTCCTCAATTTGGGAATTTAAAATAAACTGATAACTTGGGACACTAAAATAATTATCCCAAGTGGCGACTCTAATTAAATAAATAATCCTATTTTGAACAATGTCATTTTAATTGGAAAAACTTCCCTATTCCTAAGAAAAAGGAGGTATGACAACGGACATCTTCAATATTTTCCGAGCGATCGAGCCACGAATTATTTCAGGAATAGGGATTCTAATAAGCAGATTGAGCAGGAGGAACCTCAACACATTATTAACATGATCATCGGTGGGGTTGACGTTCCCCAGGGGCCGATGCTAAAGCTCACCAAAATATCCATCACACAGAAAAAAAGGGACTCGAGATTACATGCCAGATGGAACCTTGTCTTTCAACGACGAGGACACTGAAGGCATCGTATAGCCCCATAACGATGCACCGGTAATATCTGCACTCATAGATAAATCTTGAGTTAAACGTGTGTTAATTGATCCAGGTAGCTTGGCCAACATCATTAGATCGAGGGTCATGGAACAACTCGGTCTACAAGATCAAATTATGCCTGTAGTTCGAGTTTTAAACATATTCAACATGGCATGTGAGACCACAAAAGGGGAGATAACATTATCGATGAACGTTGCCAGAACTATTTAGTAAACAAAGTTCTATGTGATCAAAGGAGATATGAGGTACAATGCTCTGTTCGGGAGGTTGTGGATCCACAACATGAGGGCAGTACCTTCAACTCCACCAAGAGTTGAAATTCCCAATGCTATGAGGGATTAAAACAATCTACGGAGAACAATCGGCCAAAAAGGAAATGTTCGCGGTCGAAGAGGTGATACCGATATCCACACTTTCAACAACAAAAAGTATGGATTCGATCACCAAGGAATAATCCAAATGGAAATTACCAACACCGACCCCGACCCAATTGGAGAAGAAGGGGATGGTAAAGGCGGTGATTACATGGGTTTTAGGTCTTTTATAGCCCTTCATGACTCCGAAGCCACCAAATCGACGGTCGAAGAACTAAAGCATGTCATATTGATCGAGCGTTTTCCCGATCATAAGGTGTACCTAGGCACGGGGTTAAGTCCCGAGCTCATGAAAAAACTCATTAAATTCCTTATAACTAACGTATATTATTTCGTTTCGTCCCACCGTGATATAACAGGAATCTCCCGGAAATAACCACTCACAAACTCAGCTTGGACCCGAAGTTCCATCCAGTCAAATAGAGAAAGAGACCTTAGTCCGATGTCAAGCATGCATTCATCAAAGAAATCTAAAGTCCTTAAAATAGGGTATATTCTGGAGGTTAAGTACCCGGATTGGAAAGTAAATGTAGTGGTAGTCCCTAAAAATAGAATAAATTAAGAATGTGTATAGACTATAAAGATTTGAATAAGGCATTTCCAAAGGGCTCTCTCCCTTTGCCCAATATTGATCGTATGATCGATGCAACGACCGACGATAAGATCCTCAGTTTTTTCAACGCCTACTCCGAGTACAACCAAATTTGTATGGACCCAGGAGAAAAGGAAAAAATGTCCTTCATCACTAAGTACAACACCTACTGCTACAACATAATGCCATCTAGACTAAAAAATATCGGTGCCACTTATCAACACCTAGTAAATCGGATGTTCGAAGAACATATAGAAAAATCGATGGAGGTTTATATTGAAGATATGTTGGTTAAGTCCCTACGAGCAGAGGACTATTTGAAGTATTTGCGAGAAACCTTCAACATATTGAAGAAGTAAAATATGAAGTTGAACCTAGAAAAATATTCATTCAGAGTGGGATCTAGAAAATTTCTCGGATTCATGGTGTCCAATAGGGGGATTGAGATCAATCATGATAAAATCAAGGCCATATAGTACATTACCGTAATGGATAATGTCAAGGTCGTACAAAGGTTAACCGGACACATAACCATTTCGGGTCAGTTCATCTCGAGGCCCACCGACAAAAACCATTGATTCTTATCACTATTGAAGAATAAGAATAACTTCTTATGGACCCCGGAGTGCCAACAAGCCCTGGAGGAACTCAAGAGGTACATCTCAAGCCCACCTTTGCTTCATACTCCGAAGGCAGACGAACAACTGTACCTGTACTTAGCGGTATCCGAGGTGGCGGCAAGTGGAGTCCTCGCCCGGGAAGAATAATGTACATAATTTTGTATCTATTATGTTAGTAGAACTCTAGGAGAGGCCGAAACTAGGTATCATCACTTAGAAAATTGGAGCTCGCTTTGCTAAGCGCCTCTAGGAAACTATAACCGTATTTTCAATGCCATCCCATATGTGTCATGACTCCCTTTGAGAAACATAATACATAAACCGATCTCTCGGGATGATTGGCTAAATGGGCCATGAAAATTAGCGGGTACGATATCGAATATTGACCCCGAACTGCCATCAAACTCAATTTTGGCGGACTTTGTGGCCGACTTCACAGCGGCCCTGATACCCAAGGTCCAGAAGGAGTTATCTTTGAAATCGGGGACTTTCTCAAGAATTGGACCCTCTTTACAGACGGTGCCTTGAACGCAAAGGGGTCCAAAATTGGCATTATGTTGAAGCTACTGACATGTAATTTAGTTCGACAATCTATTATTATTGTAATATTGACTAACAACGAGGCCGAGTATGAGGCCATGATTGCATGTCTCGAACTTCCTTAAAGCCTAGGGGAAGATATGATCGAAGCTAAATTCGACTCCTTCCTTATAGTGAACCAAGTCAATGGAAGTTTTAAGTCAAGGAGAGCGAATGCAAAGATACCTAGATAAATTGCAGGAAACCCTACATTGGTTCAAGAAGTGGACTCTACAACATGTACCCCGAGAATAAAATAGCAAGTTCTATGCTCTTGCTAATTTAGGATCGTTGGTCGATGATGATGACGATGAATTCAACTCGGGGACAGTCGTACAACTTATGAGATCAATATTAGAACAAGGTCATGTTGATATAAACTTAACAAGCTTGACCTGGTCTAGAGAAACAAATATATAGAGTATCTGAAGACCGAAAAACTGCCCTCGGATCCTAAAGAATCGAGGGAGATGTGTACAAAGGCATCCCTCTGCTTGTCTGAAGACGATACCTTATTGAGTAGAACATTCGATGACCCACTCGTATTATTCTAGGACCAGGAGATATCGAGTATGTTCAGAGAGAAGTTTAGAAGGCACCTGTGGAAATCATTTGGGCGCCAAATCATAGTTCGAAAAGTAATGAGAGCAGGCTACTACTGAATTGACATGGAAAGGGATACGAAAGAGTTCCTACGAAGATGTGATGGATTTTAGAGGCATGCTCTGATGATTCATCAACCCGGGGAGCTTATATATTTGGTCTTGTCACCCTGCTGTTCATGAAATGGGGTATGGACATTGTCGGCCCCCTGCCATGGGCACAGATAAGGCTTAATATATATTTTTTACGACTGAATATTTTTCTAAATGGGTGGAAGCCCAAGAATTTGAGAAAGTTAGGGAGAAGGAAGTTATTAATTTCATCTAGGACCATATAATATACGATTCGGAATGCCGACCGAGATCGTGTTCGACAGTAGGGAGTAGTTCATCGCTTGCAAAGTGAGAAAGCTTTTCGAGGATCATAAGATCAAAATAATCCTATCAATACCCTATCACCCTAGTGGGAATGGGCAAAAGGAGTCCATGAACAAAATCGTACTCCAAAACCTCAAAAAGAGGTTGATCGACGCCAAAGGAAAATGGAAGGCAATCTTGCCCGAAGTCCTATAGGCATATCGTACGACCTCAAAATCCAGTATCAGGGCCACGCCATTCTCGTTGGTTTACGGTGCCAAAGCTCTAATACCGGTCGAAGTAGGAGAACCGAGTCTCAGGTTTCGATATGCGATCGAAGAGTCAAACGATGAGGCCATGAATATGAGCCTATAATTGTTACACGAAAGGTGCAGGGCAGCCCTCGTCCGTATGGCCGCCCAATCGAAGAGCCAACCTATGACACTTCAACGTTAGGGACTTGGTACTAAGGAAGGTGACATTGAGCACCCGGAACCCAAACAAATGAAAGTTGGGGCCGAATTGGGAAGATCCATATTGAATTATCAAGATAACCGGCAAGGGATTGTACAAACTCGAAGCAATTAATGGTGAGCGACTACCGAAAAACTACTACGTGACCCACTTAAAACAATACTACTGTTGAGCTACAATCCCATCCATTTATTTTATTTACATATTGGACTAACACTTGCAGGTAACGATGAATGAATGTTACTACTTGTAGGCATGAAAGAACACTTTTCACTCTCTTTCCTTTGAACCATTTTTATCCAAAATGGGTTTTCCGGCAAGGGTTTTAACGAGGTAATAGTGGATCGTGCTAACTTAGGATTGAAGACAAGTTATAAACCAGAGTCGAGGATCACATCAATAGTATCTGAGCACTCTCTACAATCGACCTTGAATAATGGGGGCCATCACCCTCGTATAATAATTTTAGCAAGGAAAGAAACTTTGTACTCGAACAAGTTTAGTATCGATGGATAGGATTTACTGTAAAGGTCAAACGACAAATGAACCGTGCCCACATACACTACCCAACCCATAACACGGAGCTTGTACACGTTTGCAACCTTCTGAAAGAAAGTTATTGCCTTGCAGATAAATATTTTACCTCCAAAAAGTACTACATTTTGTTCCCTAGACGAAACTGAGCCCAAGGGCCACCCCTATTCGGATCCAAGGCTTTCGGATGGCCTGGGCTATCGAAGCCCAGGAGCACAAAATCTATTGGGAAATCCCCAAAATTTAAAGGCTACAGTCATCCCTATTTGGACTGTTGTCCTAGGCAAGCCTGGCTGACTCGGGGTAACAAGCCCATTAGGCAATACTTAAACTTGAAAGGTTACGGTTGTCCTAGAATAGTTCGGAGACATCCGAAACTTGCAACCAAAACATAAAGCCTTCAAAAATTTCTAATCTCGTTCAAAGGCAACCTTCAGCAAATTATATTATAAAAATTCTAAGCAAATACTTCATGGAAAGCTTTGAGTCATACCAAGCCCCGACATATCTTGAGCAAAATAATATCAAGAACGAGCCTTGTTCGAACCTACAAACAAGACCTAATTATTACACGCTAAGGAATTCAAAATCTTCGCAATCGTAAAGAAAAAAGCAAAAAATATTGAAATTTGTCGAAGGAAAAAAGCCTTTTATATATATTAAAAGATCTTTACAAAGGCCTAACGTCCTCATTAAAATATACAAAAGTTTAAAAAACATCTACAAACAACTTAAACAACCTGATCCTCGCCGAAGCCCCCTCATCACCAGGACCATCGGGATCTTCTCCATCCCCGAATCCACCGAAACCCTCGGAGTCTTCTTCGTTCTCGGGATATGCCAACTTCCTGACCTCGGCCTTGAGCCCCTTATAATTTTTGGTATCGACCAACAAATCGAAACCCCAGGCATGAACCTCCTCGAGAGCGTCCCTTTAGGACTTCCATTTCACATATTTAACGATGTCTTTCAGGCTGTCCTAGGCTGCCTTAACATCAGTTTTGTACTGGGCCACCATCTCATCGACATCATACATTGTTATTTCAGCCAATGACTTGGCTGATTTAAGCTCCTTGGCAAGAGTATCCCGATCAAAAATAGCTGAACCCAATTAAGATGAGGTCCTCTACTTTTTATGACCGGGCATCGGCTTTCTCCCTTATCGCTTGAAGTTGGACCTCAGTCGAGGCTAATTGCTCCCGGACAGTCTTTTTTTCTGAGGCCAGATGATCCATCTTGCCTTTCCACTCCTAGGTATTGACTTTGATCACGTCCATCTTGGCTTATAGTTGGTCGATCCGTTCAATCTTCTATTTGACCTGCGGGTTCTGACCATTAGTCATCGTGTCAAGATCATCATCACTAACTTTAAATATTTTTACCCGTTCCACTAGGTCGGAGTGTTCATTATGAGCCGCATCAAACTCGGCTTGAAGTCTCTTAAAATCTCCTTTATGTTGCTCGTTGAGAAGTTTGTACATGTCTCTCTTCTCAGCAAGCTCTTTGGCTTTGACCTCAAGCTGGCTCAGTTTATCCTGATATCGGATGAAGTTTCAAGGTGAAGCACTGAAGTATACAAATACAAGAAGAAATATTAGAATCATCAAGAGCTAAAGCTAAAAAATAAAATGTTTGGAAACACCTTACTCGGTTCAATGCATGTTGTCCTTGGTTTAACATGCATGGCGCATTTACCTCATTCACTTTTTCTTGGTCTTCATCAGTTACCAGGCACCGGGGGTAACTAATTACCCCGACAAGGGCAGAAAGAATCTGAGAATCCTCCGAAATGGTGATAATAATGGACCGCTTCCAACCAGGATCCGTGCTTGGAGCCAAAAATCCATTGACCAACCTCGGGCTTAATCTCGGCCTGTCGATCTCAGAGGATGGACTCTTCCTTGGCACCTCTGAGTCTCACCAGTAAAGTCCTCAGCGGCGGATGAGTCTACGCTGTCAATAAAGCTTTGAAAGGAATTGTCCACTCAATGGACCCCCTTGTTAGATCGCTCCTTCGTTGTTTGGGCCTTAACAAACATTGATTCTGTGAGAGAAGGCGATCCTGTAATGTCTATAATACCGGGGGGAAGAACCAACATCTTGAGGGTTCTAGACGATAACTGCTGCGTCGGTCTCACGAACTTGAGAGGGATTAGCCTTCATCATTTCCCCCTCGGTTGATGCTCGTTCATCGGGCACATACATCTCATATGAAAGAAAGAGATCATCCTTCTCAGGCTCATCCTTGAGCTAGAGGAGTGAGTCCGAGTCAAGCACTCGGGAGCTGAAAGTTTCCTTTGGCTTACGGACGAGCCTCCTTTTTGTTTTCTTTTGCGAGCTTGGGGAACTCAAAGCCCTCCTATTTTTCTTTTCCCCATCCTGTCTCAGAGCAGAAGACTTAGCATGCAAGTCCTCGTCTCCAACCGTAGGCCTAAGCTCGGCGGTCTTAGGCAAACCTACAAAAAGAAATAAAAGAAGTAAGAACTCGATGCTAGGGGAAGAAGTTTAATATGACTCGATATGGAAAGGAAACTTACCATGGGAACGGGCCTCCAAACGGCCTTTAGAAACTTTGCACCATGAGTGGTCGAAATAGGGAATCTGCGACACAATACCATCGACCCACTCCTTGAGTCGAGGAATAACTTTTGGAACCTAAGCAAGGGATGCACCACAATAAACACCAATAAGAAAAGGGAAGGTAAAGAATGAAATCAATGCTTAAATGGAGTCATACTTTCGTGATATGTTCCACCTCTCGGGGAACGACCTCCACTCGACAAGTACTGGGTCGGTGGTCCTCACCGGGATAAAGCGCCCTTGCCATCCACGATCCCGGTCCTCGTCGATGCTAAAAAATGGGGTTTTGTTGGCTCAGCGTACAAGATTTATCAGTCCCCTTAGAAGATACGAGGATTGTACAAGTGGAGTAGATGATCGATGGTGAACAAACACCCACCTACTTTATTCACAAAGAATCGGAGTAGGATCACAATCCTTCACAGAGATGGATAAATCTGGCATAGGCATATGCTATACCTTCTGCAGAAGTCTAAGATGACCGGGTCCATCGAGCCCAATATAAAGGGATAAGTGTAAACACTTAAATATCCCAATACATGGGTAGTAATGGCCTCCTCAGGGTCGGGACCGCTATGTCTTTATCGGCCCAGTTGTAGTCTTTATGGACCGAGGGGAGGACCTTTTCGGTAATTGAGAAAATATATCTTAAGGCTTCCTCACCCCGACCCGGTACGGAAGAAGGCTTCTCAACCTTGAAGTTCTCAGTGACCGAACAATCCCCGCGAATGAACATTTTCAAAGGGGAATCTTCCGCCAGTTCATCAACAACCATTTTAGGAGCGGTCTCCTCGACCTTATTGGTCGGCCGCGAAGAAGAAGGAGCATCATTTTGAGGATAAATTTGAGGTTTTTGCCCTTGTTACGAAATAAAATCTTGGAAAATATGGAGAAAGATTGAAAGTTGAAGGATCGGACTTGTGTCTTGAGTAGGTGATGATAATTTTTTGCAAAGTACTAAAGAACCTTGAGTGACGAAAGTAAAAATGATAGAGAATATTGAAATGTTGAGGGTACGAGGGTAGAAGGTTTATGCGAAGTGAAAAATGACGAAAGATGGGGCATTTATAGGAGTTCAGCGATGTTTCGCGTCTAGGGACAATCGACCGGCGACTAACATGCATTTACTGTTATTATGACATGACTAACGATACGTTTCGGGTGTTTGGTCATTTTTGTCACGATATGTCGAAGTAGGAATCAGGATCTTAGGTCGTTTCTCGTCATTTACTCTCCGAGAAATGAGGGGACTATCTATATAAAACTGGGCTCTGTACACCCCAGTCTCCGACAAGGTAAGCCAAGCTCGAGACATGATAACAAGGGACTGAAATCAAGGCAAAGGTCTCATCAAGTCAGAATCCCAGGGCATGACGCCCACCCTCGAGAATATTGGGGTCATGGTTCGGGATCGGTTCTAGCCTTGAACGACTTCGAAGAACATTGTCGAGCAATCAAGCACGGCCAACAGAAGGACGTAATATCCGTCCGGATATCACGGTGGAGATCTCGACATGTATCAATAAAGAAACAGCAATCAGTTAATCAGATTTTTTTTACCTTTTATAAAGTTGCACATAAAGTAAGATTTCTCTACTATATAAATGGAGTATACGATAAATCATGACACTCGTTGTAACACGCATTTCAAAGCAATACATTATTATTTTACTTTTATCAAAGCTCTTTTTCTTGTTCATCAATACTAGCCATTGTGAGCTCGGATCGAGGGTGAACGTTACGCTACGGCTAGGATCATTCTCCTCGAGTGGTTCGAATTTACTATATCTTTACTTGTTCATTCTAATTTAATTTATCGCTTTGTATCAAATTAATTCACGTATCATTAAAGCCACTTACAAATTTAATTGTTATCAGACTTATTGTGGGTAAACATGAATCTCAAAAAGCTGCATTAGACTAAAAAGAAAATTTGCTGAAACTTCAACAAATGCACCTCCAAATATGATTACATTTTTAAAAAAAATCATAGTTGCCGTTAAACCTACAACCAAAGTTTGTTAGATGTTGAAAATTAAAAAAAATCAGTTTTGATAAACTTAGAGTATTAAGAGTATATTGAAAGGACGTTTTTAATCTTACTCCCGTTCTTTTCTTTTATGACGTCCTTGTAATAATATATTGCTGGCTACGCTTTAATATTTTCTCTTTTTACGTGAATTCAATTCTGTCTTTCATTATTACATTGGATTTATTTATTTATTTATGATGATGATCAAAGAAAAGGACTTCTTCGTTTTGAATCATTTGATAAAGAAAGGATAAACATCATAGGTAGCAATGTAGAACTACTCCACTTCTATTTTTACTAATACCTTCAGCAAATTAAGGGGTCGTTTAGTAAGGTGTACAAGAATAATAGTATTGAATAGGGTTTATTATTTATTAATAAAGTTAGTGATTATTTGTTATCGACTGTTCGGTCTTGTGTATTAAAGATTTTTGAGAGGATAATTCAGTCTTTATACATGTTTATTCATATATTAGAAATGATGATATTACTAATGCTATAATTTGCTATGTATAAGAATAGTACTGAATATGTTATATAACTAATACCATAGGTTGAAAAATACTAAACAATAATACATAGTATATTATTTTTCCTAATACATTCTACCAAGCTACCCAAGTACAGTGGAATAGCCACACTATGCCAAAAGTCGTCAAGCGTATCCCATTCGCTGGAAAATGATACTGCGTATATAAGTCAAATATTATTTTATATGGTTAGATATTATATTTTGAATACGCTTAATATAGTTTAATGAGACAGTTCAATGGTTTAAAATGTCCAAAATAATATGTTGTTCATGGGTTCAAAGTTATCTGCCCATTTATTTTGCCAAACTAAACGCAGACCACTCCGTGTAGTTTATACTAATTAATTGGTAAAAAAATTTATTAACTTGTTTAAATTTGAACACCGTTACGAGATTCTTAGCAACGCCACTACCAAGTAGAGAAACAAATTCTTAGCACACATTTCACGCTTCCCATAAACTTATCCATTTTTATTGTAATATTTTGACTAGTGAAAGCTCAAACTAGCAAGCTATGATCATTCAACAGAATATTTTTTTTCTCTAGAAAGATTCAACATGGTGTTTATTTTCTAAAGTTTCTTGGTGCAACAAATTGTTTGTTCTACTTTTGTTTTTTGACTGGTCCGCAATTTAAGTTTGTTGAAGTATTGATTCTTGATAAGCAGCATCCAATTAGTTAATTCTTCAAAAACAAAAATTCAACACTTTATGAAAGCAACTTCATTCAAAGTCATGGAAATATTAAATTAGATTGATGTCTGAACTTAGATTCTGTTTTTTTTATAACACCCTCCTTTACAATAAGTAATATACATACATTTGAATGAAATTACATATTCCATTATGTATATTAAAGTAATTTTAACTTTATATTAATTAAAAAAAATGCTAATTTTACGTATTTTGTCTTACCATCATACATAGGTTATCAACAACAACAACAACTATCCAATATAGTCCCACAAAGTGGGGCCTAAGGAGATTAATACGTACACAGACCTTACCCCTACCCGAAAGGGCAGAGAGACTATTTCCAATCGACCCTTGGCTTAGGAGAAAGAGAAGAAAAAGAGGAGGAAAAAAGAAAACATTAGTGACTCCAACAGAAATCGCATAAATAGTTAGTTAAACATAAAATCATAAATTACAAGGCATGCAATAATATCTACCAGAAGCTACCATAAGAGGGCACGATACAATACGCAAGACATCTACGGAGGGCCCCACCAAACTCTACCTAGCCCCGGGAACGAAGTACGAAAATTCTAGAAGCTCTATCCTACAACCCTAATACAAAGGTTATCACTCTTCGAATTTTTTACATGCATTTGATATTTAAATCAAACCAATAGATATATACTATATATGTTCACATAAATTTGTATCATTTAATCATGATCGTTTACAAATGACTTTAGGGTATTTGCTATTAATAACGGGCATAGTTTCCGTTAATTCTGCTCATCAAAGCTAGGAAAATGGAAGAATTACATGTATTTTTTTGTTCAATATGATTTGAACTCTGATTTTTCATGATTTTCATCCAGTTCGTTGACCGTTTGGATTTGATGTAAGTACCATATGCGGACACACTTTTTTTGATTACAATCTATACTCTGCAAGTGGACAACACTATTTTTCTTGTAAGGATAAAATTTTGGTTTGTTTTTGAGGTGATAAAGAAATTTTTGTTTTGTGCCTTATGTTAGGATTTGCCCGAATTTAAAACGATTAAATCTCCTTAATATGTCTTATTCTTTAGTGAAGAATAAATTTTACATATCAGCACAAAAAATATCCTCAATAAAAAATTTTATTTAGTGTGAAATTCTCTCGACAGAACACCAAAAAGTCCCTTAAAATCTTGCATTTTTTATTCCTCAAAAGGTGGCCTTTTAAAAAGTTAATCTTGAATTGTCTACATCAATTCATCTAGGGCAAACTGCAAACTCCATTTATATATTCTATGCTTCTTTTTATGGTTATATAAAAAACTCAGTATATGTTTTTTAGATACAATTTTTTATAACAAATACAAATACAAAGAGCCACATCAACTGAGAAATCATGTAATTAATATATATATGCAATCTACAATGGTTGTTTTTGGTCCCCAGTGCACATGGATCTCAACAACTTGAGCAACATTCTTGCCTTATTTTTGGTCCTCTCACTACACTGGCTTTGAAGAATTAACAATAATTGAGTCAAAACCCCACTATAGATAGCTTCTTCCCTAGCCTGCATGAAATCATTACACACAATAATTAAAGAATTCACTGCACTTTCACTTCCTTCATTATCTGATGATACTCTAAATACCATCTTCACTATTGCACTAATACCATTTGGATGATTTAAGACATCTTCTTTTGCATTTTTTACTACTAACAATGTCTCAATTGTTTTCATTGCCAATATTGGTGCTAATAAGCTTCTATATTGGCATTTTGGAGCATTCATAATGTATGTTATGAGTGCCTTAACTGCATTTTCTTTCACTATAAATTCGCGATTTTGTTCGAGAGAAGATAATGCTGAAAGAGCTCTGATTGATTCCTCACAACCATCTAAGTTGTACTCAATAACATGAACAAGTTCTTGAATTAAAATCTTGGATTTACCCAACATAGTTATAAGTTCCTTTGACTGTAATGATGATGAAATTGCCACTATTAAATGACACAAGCTTTTCTTGATGATAAAAGTCCCATTCTTGAATAATATCAAGAAGTTTGTAAACTTTGATTCATCTTCTTTGAGCATGTTGAGAGTTCCCAAATCACTAAATGGCAACAATTTCAATGCACAAACAAGTGCTTTCTCCACAAATATGAGACTAACTGCATTTTCCAAGGCTAATTCAAGAATCATTTGGAAGAAGTCAAGTTGAATCAAGAAAGAGTTTTCTAAAGGCAAATCTTCTGACAAAGCAAGAACTTTCTCTAGTGCTTGAACTTTTGTGTCAAATGTAGACTCTTTTGACTGAAGATTGTGTTTGAGAGCAACAATTGAATCATCAATTGTTTGAAAGTAATGAAGATCATAACCATTTCTGCAATTTAATTGAAGCCATTGATGAATCAAATGGCGAAGGGTATGGTTTGGTACAATAGAAGAGTCATTGAGTTTCTGCATTGTAACAGGACAAGTTGAATTACCACAAGATAGCCATTTTTCAATGCTGGATCTATCATATGTTTGGCCTGTGCTTAAAGTGACTGGATCTTTGAACAAATCTAGGCTTATTGGACACCTAAATAAGGGAGGAATTGCCATTTCAGGCTCCTTCATTGACCAAAAGTATAGCAAAAACAACCAAGAATAATCAATTATATAGTGAGATCTCGTAACTGGAGTTCGGAGACGGCAATATGTATACAGACTTTATCCCTACCTTACGACGAAATCTTGAAATGGAATATTAGTTTAATTCCAAAGGAAGTGTAGAAATGACAAGAGAGTTAGGAATGATGAGTAGAAGTGTTGATTGAACATAGAATAACAGAATGAGTTGTGTCTAAAAGACATATATCATGTTTTTTATGAGCCAAGAAAAAGAGAGTGGAAGAGTAGGGTTAAGATTGTTTTGTAAGGTTGCAGTTTGAAGTGGAACAAAGCACATGAAAGAAGAAGATATGAAATGTGAGTGGGGAAAAAATGAGAAGAGAACAAAGAGAAAGAAACACAAGAGTTGGCCAAAAGGAGAAGAAGTAGGGCTTATCTAAGTAAAGCAAGAAAGATAGGTAGATTGCAACTAATGAAATAGAATAATTTTAGGTGAATGGGACCACTTTTGTCTTTTTTTGCCAATAGATTGTAGTAACCACAGTCAAACTGACCCACCCAAACACACTCATATCAAAAGTTCATGTCTTTGAACTTTGAATCCCCAAAATTATCTTGTTTGAATAAGAAAGATGTGACACCCTCCTTACCACAAAAAGAATTTTAATTTAATAGTAGTATTCCTTTCGGTATAAAATAAGTGACTTTTTGAATGTTTTTATATAGATTGAGAAATTCATATTTTAGCATTAATTAGTAATAAAATTGATTATATTAATATTTATTATCTCACATAAACACTTCTAACACATATTCTAATATTATTTACTTCAACGACAACAACAACAACAACTACCCAGTATGTTCCCACAAAGTGGGGTCTGGGGAGGGTAATACGTACACAGCCTTACCCCTACCCGAAAGGGTAGAGAGGCTGTTTCCGGCCGACCCTCGGCTCAGAAAAAGAGAGAGAAAATCAACAAACAAAACAAAACAAAACAATGTTAGTAAATCCGGGATAAATCAAATAAATAATTATCTAAACATAAAACCAAAAGTAGAATGACATGCAATAATACCAATCGGTTACTACCATAAGAGGCACAATACAATTCAACGACAATATAAGAAAAAAAAATTAATTCATTCTCAAGAAAAGACCAAAAAAATATTTATTTTGAACCGGAGGAAGTAATTTTTCGTAAAAGAAGAAACAAAAGGCATCTCTTTGTCTCCACATTTTTAAGTTTTAACTAATTGGTATTCATTCAAAATTCTGGTATCCAATAATAATAACTCAGTAAAATCCTAAATACTCCCCCATTTAATAAGTTAAACTCTTTTAATAAAGGTGCCTCATTTTACACCACAAGATCAAAAGTCTTCTCTCTTTTCTTAAACTCCGTGCCCAGTCAAATGAGTTCACATAAATTGAAACGGAGGGAGTATAAAGGGTCCGAGGAGGGTAGTGTATATGCAAACCTTACCTTTATCCTGATGGAGAAGAGATGTTGTTTCTGATATACCTTCGGCTCAAGAAAACGAAAAATACGAAAGAGTCAATATATTAGTACCATTAGTAGAAACCATAAAAATAATAACAACATTGTAAAAATCTAGAAAATAGTTCAAATGCAATAATAATAACAGGTAAAGAAAAACGGAAGAATAGTGTAAACACAACATAAACTATTAGAAATCTAAGATTTACCCTATGAGTCTATCCTCACACCCGAAACGAGATAGAAAAATGCTCAACTACCTTTTAACTTACAGACTCTAATGCTCAAAATTCAGTTGTCTGATTAATTCAAATTTATTCCAACAAGAGAAAATGCGCTCTACGAGTAGTGATTGAATCAGTTTTGTAAAATTATCACATTTCTTAAATAATCTTATTTCTGGCACTTACTAAAAAGTAATCTTAAACATAAACTTTAGCTTATATTAACTTTATTTAAATTCTCCACAAAATTTATCTTAATTTCCTTATAATCATTTCCATGAGCTCTCCTGGAATTCAAATATTTCGATACTCAAGTTTTTATAATTAAAAAAAAAGAATAATATTAATTTATGCGTTCATACTTTCTTTTACTTTTTTCTACCAAGTGATGTTCTAGATTACATTGGGCAAAGCAGTGTAGGCGTGATAGTGAGATAGTCCGTGATTCTTTTTTTTTCTTTTGAGTATTTGGTATCTATATTGGGGTCTGACTAAAATCTGATTCGCGGCGAAATATTTCACTTTTTGGGCTAAAATTCATTAACAATAGAGATTCCATACTCGGAATTCAAACTCAAAATCTCTTGTTAAGGATAAAAGTAGTAATTACTACTCATCAGGGTCTTTGTTAGTTAGTCCAAATGTGATTCTCCTCTTACAAGTTGGGTATGGAAGAACTTAAAAGTTACAACTAATGTATGCATAAACGTAAAAGAATTTAACTTTGACGTTCATGTATCAAAATAAAAATTGGATGAATCCATAATTATAAGTAGGAATAAAAAGGGAGTAACTAGGTTATGTAAGCAACTGGCTTATTTGAGTATATTTTGACTGGCCAAACAAGGCATTTGTTTTTTCCCTAGTCAAAGTGCAACAGCTCCAGCTAATGTTGTCCACTTTTTTTTATTTGCTACATACCAATAAAGTACATGATTCTATTAATTGGTCACTACTGACTATAATAGTCAAATACAGTACATGTGCACATCCTATGATCTCATCTCTCAATCTCTCGTTTTTTATAATTATTTTTTTGAGTATTAGAAGTTCTTATAAAGATACAGATTCAAGATCTGGACTTAGTAAATTTTCAGTGGATGTGATTTGTTACATACTTAATATTTTTTAATATTTTCACCTATGACCTTTAGTTGTTTTGGCCGGAGCGAATGTGCAATATGTTTGGAAACTCGAGATAGTAAATAGATTCGAAACCCTCTTATCTTGATTGAATTTGGTTTCGTGCGCCTTGAAGAAATCAAATAGCTTGTTGATTTGATTCATTCCGTTTCATTTATTTGGGGAGAGGGAAATTATGAGTTGCCTGGGAAGCTTTAATAGAGCTTAGAGCCCGTTTGGATTGGCTTAAAAAAATGACTTTTAAGCACAAGTGTTTAAAAATAGCTTTTAAGTGCTGGAGTTTATTTTATAAATAAGCAGTTACATGTTTGCATAAATGTGCTGAAACTTAAAAAAAGTTGTTAAAGTGTTTGGCAAACAAGTGGTGGTAAGCACTTTTTCTTATTAAAAAAATAAAAATATAAAAACTTTGGATATTAAAAAAATGAAGATAAAGAGGAAATAAGAAGGTAATTTTGGTATTTTAAAAATTTATAAGGGCAAGAGAATAATTTTATTGGTCAAACTAAAATGGCTTTTAAGCCAAAATAAAAAAAGTTAGGATTAGCCAACTTATTGCTTTTGGCTTTTTTAAAACACTTTTTAGCTTTTTTTAAGCAGTTTTTTTTGTTGTCAAACACTCCAGAAAATGAAAATGTGCTTAAAAACTGGTTTGACCAGCTTTTAAGCCCATCCAAACACCCTCTTAATCCGGTGAATTAAGAAAAAAAATAAGAAAGTAAAATAAAAATATAAGCAAAGTTTAAATTAGCGATAAAATTGCTATGATGTGCACTCTATATAGCATTATAAACTCTTATAACAGGATGTTTTCAGTTCGAAAACGAAGGGACTGTGACCTCTGTTTTAAAAGGCAGAATTGGGACTCGCCCGGGACTCGCTCCGGGACGGAGCATTCGTAAAACGCCCCTGGACTTATGTACGGGGCTTAGTTCTGTGAGACTTACGCCTCAGCCACCGGGACTTACGCCCTGGACACGCCCAACGCTCAGGATACCGGGCTCGCCTAATAGGACTTTATGCAATTGTATGTGACTAACCTTGTAAATCCTCAAATTTTCTTAACAAATCGTTGACTATACAAAATTACTTCTTTTTTAATCATAAATAATTAAGTTGAAAGTATTTAATGTCATAATTAAAATATAAGCACTTATCCGCTAAGACTGCTATGATAGTAAATTTTAAATAAATCTTTCATTTCAAAAGTATTTATTTATTAACTTTTGTTTTGTCTTTACTATATAATAGTCCATAATTCTTTTTATAATTATTCTTCTAAATTTTTATTTTTTACGTTTACAAGATACAATACTTATTAATTTAATATCTCAGTATTAACTAGTAGCTATTTATAAATAATTAGTGTGATATTATATAGTAAATTATGTGTTAGTTTATTACCTTGTTGAAACTTAAAATAGATGATGCTAGAGAATCACATTTAAATTGTGAATTATATTTTTATATAATCTCTTTCGAATAGAAAACATATTAAATAAAATTAGTATTTTAAGTAAAATATTAAATTATAATATTGAAATTCTTCATGATTTATTACTCCTTAAGAGATACATATAAGATTTCATATCGGATACATTACTTTTGATGTTTGAGTTGTAACAACGTTGCAACTAATTTGCTTATTATGATATATGTCATACTTTTTGTATTATTCATAGTCAAATTATAATTTGTAAATATTATAAATATATTATTTATTATAATTTTGTGATTTTGATGTAATTATTATAATTATTTTTTATTTTATACTATCTTAAAATTCTTGAAATTAATAAAATTTAAAGATCCGTGGGAATTACGCCCCATGTCTCAGGGCTTACGCCTCGCCTCGTCAGAGTTAAAACGCCTCGCCTCACGCCCCCTCCTTTTAAAACACTGACTGTGACAAACAACTGCATATTTAAGAAATGCGATTGAATATGTTTTAAATTTGACACGATGTGTGATATAAAAGGTGATTACACCGTATACTGGATTTATTTTGCCGAAAAATTATACTGTACATTAAATATCATTGACACAATCCAACAGTTCTTCCTGTGTTTGCTTTTTCATATTTTGAATTCCTTAGTGAAATTGTTTACCTGGAAAATAAGAATAATAATCAAACTTGATTTATGATTTTAAAGATATGTGATTTAGTTCAATACTAATTAACAACCAAGAAATATGAAGTATATATGAAAGAAATAAGCAAAACCAAACCAGTATGTAGGCCAGTCTCGACCTCGAGCTAGTGTGACCTTAAGGTAAATGAAGAACGATAAAGCAAGAATAATAGGGTTAAGGGACAATTCTGATGAACAATGAGCGAGAAAGTAAGAGAGTATATTATGAGCTATTGATTGATGAGGTTTACAAATGATTGGGTCCCCTTTATATAATAGGGGAACCCTAAATAAGGTACATTTTTATTTACAATAAGAATCTAATTAGGACAGCTGTCTAACCGCCTAGTACAGATTAGTACAAATCTATTTCGGGATTTACGCCGCGATCTTGGGGACGTGGCTGGAATCTAGCTCATTCTGTTATAAATCCATAACAGCATTATCTCGAGGCTGGTCATATTAGGCCCCGACATTCTTTGAACACCTAGTTCTTCGAGCTTTATATTCTGTTGTCGAGCTCGAGCCTGATCCATCCTGAACTCAAGCTTAAGGCGACCCTTCGAGCTCGAAAAATCGGGCATGCCTCATTTCGACTGTATACAGATAGTCTCCGCGTTTCTTAGAGTAAGATGATAAGAAACGATTTGATCTTCGATGTTCTGACGCCTAGATCATGATGTCAGCCTCGTAATGTCAGTGGCTGAAGTGATTGAAGAGTTGCTTCCGCATAGTTCCCAAGGTCATTAATTGGAGGCGGCTGATGGTCGGCTATTTGGCTTCCCAAAACCGTTTAAGTGGTCTCTATAAATAGGCCAATTTCACAATTTTTATGAACTTTACTTCTCAATTCATCCTTAAAACTTTTCTAGCTCTCTCAACTTCTCTGAGTTCACCCTTTTTTCGATTTACTCCCACTGAAACATCAACTCCTTCTTTTCTCTTGAATTTCTAAACCACAATGGCTAAACATCTAAAATTGTTCCTTAGAAAGAAAATTCTTTCTCATCATCGCGGCCGGCCAGAGGTAGAACGATGGTGCCACCTCGTATCAAGGAGTACATTATCGGACCATGTTAACAAACTTCCGATTGTAAAATCAATAAACCTACTTAGACATCAGGCTGTTGCTAGCCCATGTCTCGATACATCTGTTTGATCACTGAAGATGAACTTGAGCATGAGAAAAAGGATTGTAATTGGGAAAATAACGACGTTCTGATACCTTTCCCCGAAGAGGACATCACCACCCATAAGGTAGGATACTTAAGCGTGTATACCTACCCTTTCACATTAGGTCCCATAGATCCAGCTCTGGGTTCCATGGATCCAATGATTTTTGATTTCTACCAACAATACCAGGTGACGCTAGGCTAGATCTAACCTTCTTTCTAGCGTATCGTTAGTCTTATCAGATATTTCTCGGGCTTGGTCGATGGGATGCCTTTTACCCTCGACCACCTGATGAGGCTATACAACCCTCGTATTATTGAGGGGGCCTGATAAAGCTTCAACGCCAATCCTTGAAATCCCTTTTCTCCAGCATCGATGAGGACAATGATAGAGGATGTATGAGTAGGTTTGTCCGAGTCAGGACCTCCGATCTGATTCCTGCTGAGAGGATGCCATTGCCCAAGGAGTGGAACATGAAACGTAAGTAAGAATTTATCGATGGTGATTAATACCCTGCTTTCCCTACTTTTTCTCGATCTAATTCTTTTCTAATGATGTAACTGTTGCTTGGTTTCCTGATGCGGCCTCAGACCTTGCAGGCTCGGTCCGGAAACTGGACCCTACTTCTTCATACGCGGAACGAAGCTGGCGTGACTTAGGCGAGGGTTGATAGGAAGCTAAAAACCATGGTGAGTTCTCTGGTTTACATATTGATTTTTCTTAATGGAATACTCACTTTATCATTACGTAGGCCTCGAAGACGTCGTTGCTATGCGTCTGCCCCCACCAAATGAAGAAGAAATCCCAAAATAGACCAAAGAAATAAGAGAAAGAGGGGGTCGGTTGCAAGTTCCCCAAAGCCAAAAAAGCAGAGCTCGAAAGCCTATGGCCGATCCTGCAGCCCTATCTTCAGAAACAGACCAACACCTTCGGAATGAAGAGGAGGAGGGAGACGATGATGACTGCTTGTTGGTTGCTCGGAAAAGAGGAATCATAGACGCTCCGAAAGTCTATGAGTCGATGGTGGCTGATGCGGTTCAATCTTTAACCGAGGAAATTTTGAAGGGGAGCTCGAGTAGAGTCCCAGAGCCATCAGGTGGTAAAAATATGACTCGTCCCGAGGAACATTTGGCGGGCAAGCACGAAGATCCAGATTTGAGGCCTTCCAAAGAGAGGATAATATACCAAGTAAATCACTTGGGATAATTAATGTAGATGACTCGCCGCCGGGCCCTATGTTCTCCGAAGGGCAATTTTGAGATGCCTAGGACTTGATGTTGGAATGAACCATAATGGGAGTGATATTTTTCGGGATTGCCTTGCGAGGGTTGAAGATGGCCCTGATCCCGATGCCCCATTTATATTCGATGAGGCCTAGAGGATACTTAAACAACTAAGTTTTTGTCTTCATAATTATGCTCGAGTTTTATTCTCGTTTTTCTCAGTCTAACTCCTTTTATTTGTGTAAAGGTTGTGTCCCTTCATCAGTAAGCATTTTCCAAATCTCGAGCTGAGCTTGCCCGGTGTAAAGGAGAACTCAAGAAGTTGATGGAAGAGAGAGACGGTCTTAAGTGCCTCTACGTACAGAAAGAAGAGGAGGTCAGCGATCTTCGAGTCGAGTTGGTGAAGGCTCGCCAATAACACACCAAGCTTAAAGGTAATATGACCTTAGAGGGCCCATTATGCATTTATTTGATTTAGCGACTAATATTTCAGCTTTGCAGGCCCAGCAGAAGGCAAACTGGTATAGCAGCTCCGATAAGAGCTCAAGATGAAAGAAGCCGAGACCCTAGGGTGGAAGTAAAACATGGACCGCCTTGCTTCAGAGAAAGATACACTTCGGGAATAGCTAACTTCAATCGAATGCTAGCTTCAAAATGCAAAGGAGGAACTCTCGGTCCGTAGCTGCAAAATCAAGGAGCTGAAGCTAAATCAGCCGTTGAGATTACGAAGGCCAAATTTGAGGTAGGGGCATTTGTGTCCTCACACCAAGCTAACGTCGAAGTTGCTAACACTCGGGAACAAAAGATCTCTATTGCGGCTAAAGTTAAGTTATCACCTGCTCTCGATCATGCCAGACAGCAGTCCCGGATAGAAACTCTCGAGGAGGTGCACGCTCGTGGCTTTGACCTCTCAGTTGATTATGAAAGAGCAAAAACTTTGGAGAAAGAGTCTGACATTTTGCTCTTCGATAACGAGGATGCCACTAGTGGCTCCGAGAGAAGGAGGTGGGGATTAAGTTCCCGAGAAGGAGGTTAACGAAGACGCGACTCACGAAGATACAACTCCTGAGGATGTGGCTCCCAAGGGTGTGGCCCCGAAGTAGATTAGGTTCCTTGTTTTGTTTTTGTGTAAGGACTTTTTGGTAATTGTAAATACCCTTTTATAACTATAAAGAATTTCCTTTTCTCCATCCGATTTGTATTGAATTGTGCTTTATCTTTATTTTGTGGAAAATTTTAATAACTTCAATGATCAAGCAAGCATAGGCTCGGATTTTAAATAAAATAAAGCCTTAAGTTTTTAATAATCAATGGGTGATCTTCGAAGTTATAACAAAATACCTCATAAAAGTTTATTGTTAATCCTCGAGCTAAGGTTAAGCGGTTTGATGCGAGCTCGAGATGATGGAACTCTTGAGTCCGAGTTGAATGAGAGCGAGGTATCAAGCTCTACATGCTTCGGCCCTTAGGCTATGTTGGCACTTAGGCTCTTTTAGGCCGGCCCTTAGGCTCTTTAAGTTGGGGTATTCGGCCTCTAGGATGGCTATAATTTTTCCCTCTTTTCGTCTAAAAGACTTGGTGAAAATCTCTTTATATATAGCATGTGTTTTTTGTACCCGTTGGGTTTTTCAAAGGTTTGATCGATCAGAACCTCATTTGTAATTCCTTGGTGTAATGATAATCAAATACCTCTTGAGGCTTTAAGGCTGATATTATCGAAGCCTTTAAATTATTCAGGGACTGATTTTATCGATGCCCTTTTTTATTTTTTTTTATCGAGGGTAGCCCAATTTAACCAATTTTTCAAAGTGTTTGAAGCTCTTTAATTTTTGGCGGAAGTCAGATGTCTCCGAGCTGCACTATTTGGGCCATAGCCTTTTAATATGACCATAGTCTTCAATATTGCCATAGCCTTTAATATGGTCATAGCCTTCGGGTATATCTCTTGGACTTGTTTCCCAATAACCTTTTGAACTTGTTTGAAAGGTTGGTCCCCGAGTATGATAGTCTTGGCCTTTATGACAAGGGGATGCCTCTTTGAGGTCATATGAATTCGAGCTTGGATGACTCAAAAATGTGGCTATCTATGACGATCCTCGAGTATTCGAGGTGTATTTGCATTTTGGCTCTTGAGCCGTTTCTCACAAGATCACAAGTATGATGTTCGTATAGCAGCAAATTTCTTTGAGACACAAAGTATTTTGATATAGAAAGAATTCTTTTTGGATAATTGATACATGCGTACATGTTTTGCCGTCGGCGCTCGACTATTCTATATGGACATGTTTCATCTGACCGTTTGGCCCATTACAAAGTTTTTCTATCGATGTCCTCTTTGGCGTGAAGTATTTTCCTCGAAAATACCGTCTCCGAGGGTGATACCCCTAGTATTCGAGGTTGATTGAAAAGAAGCCTTGGATACTGTTGATTTCTCCTCGGGTAGAACATAGTTGTTGCCTCGATAAAAACCTCACTGGTAAAACCCATTTGGGACAAAATCAGACTAAGGGAAAAAGAATGCAACACATGCTTTAAAACCTAAGGTCTTCGTGTAAAAAAATGTGTCTTCGATGTCCTCGATCAAAAACCTACAATGAGTTAGTTTTAAATTTAAAGGAATAAAAGGAGAAAGCCATACCTTAGCAGTAGTGTCATTCGCGTAGTGATACATTCCAATTTTTGGCAGTTGTTCGCCTCCCATCGTGCCAAGTTTGTAAGATCCTTTACCGGCAACTCCGATGACTCGATATGATCCTTCCCAATTCGGGACTAGTTTCCCTTCATTCGGGTCTTGAGTATTGAGGGTGACCTTCCATAGAACTAAGTCCCTAATTCCAAAATTTCAAAGGTTAGTCCTTCTATTATAATATGTCTCAATTCATTATTTCTGCGCCGCCATCCAAACAAGTGCATCTTCTCGTTTTTCATCTAATAACTTGAGGCTAGTATTCATATCCTCGTGATTTGACTCCCCCGATGCATATCAAAACTTGGCACTGGGTTCTCCAAACTCGACCAGGATTAAGGCCTCGAAGCCATATATTAAAGAGAACGGAGTAGCCCCCATGTTGGACTTCGATGTCGTTCGATATGCCCAAAGGACCTCAGGTAGAACTTCTCTCCATTTTCCCTTTGCATTGTCTAACCTTTTCTTTATGTTTTGAATGATAGTTTTGTTTGTTGACTCAGCCTGTCCATTCTTGATTAGGTGGTATAGTGTTGATAATATCCTATTTATTTTGTGTGTTTCGAGGAGCTCCGTTACCTTGCTGCCAAAAAATTACTTTCCATTGTACATAAAATCTCGATAGGTATCCCGAACCGGCATATGATGTGGTCCCACATGAAGTCAATAACTTCTTCTTTTCTGACCTTCTCGAAATCCTGTGATTCAACCCATTAAAAAATAATCAGTCATTAATAAAATGAATTTAGCTTTACCTGGGGCCATTGGTAGAGGGCCAACTATGTCCATTCCCCATTTCATGAAAAGCCACGAGGATATGACTGAGTGTAGTTGCTCTTCGGGCTGATGAATCATTGATGTGAATCTTTGACATTATCATATTTTTAACGAGCTACTTAGTATCTTTTTCCATGCAATCCACGTAATTCCCTACTCTAATAACTTTGCGAATCAAAGACTCGACGCCGGAGTGATTCCCACAAGTGGCTTCGTGGATTTCTCATAGAACATAATCGGTATCCCCTGGCCCAAACATTCTACCAATGGTCCATCGAACGTCCTCCTGTACAATGTTCCATCTTATCTAATGTGAACCTAGCAGCCTTGGTTCGTAGGGCCCTTGACTCTTTACGATCCGATGGGAGTTTCCATTTTTCAAATACTCGATATACTTATTCCTCCAATCCCAAGTCAAACTTGTAGAATTTATCTCGGCATGGCCCTCTTCAACTACAAACCTCGATAACTGGATGACAGTCCCCGGGACGATATTATCTTATTCAACCGATGAGCCCAAATTAGCAAGTGCATCGACCTCATTATTTTGTTCTCGTGGAATATGATCTAGAGTCCATTCCTTGAAGCGGTGCAAAGTTACTTGTAGCTTGTCCAAATATCTTTGCATCATATCCTCCCAAACTTCAAAGCTTTTGTTTAATTGATTTATGACCAACAGGGAATCACACTTGGCTTCAACGATTTCTGCACCCAGGCTTTTAGCTAGATCGAGACATGCAATCACGGCCTCATACTCGGCCTCATTATTAGTTAACCAGCCCGACATTTTGGCCGTGCAAAACATTTCGAAGGGGGTAAGTAGTTACCACATATATTGGGTGACACTTTAAATATGGCTTTAACTCTCTAGATGCACTTATTAATGCAAGTGTAAATTTTTCTAAGTGAGGGTATCTAGTTTCAACATCTCCTAGAGTTCGGCTTACATAATAAACAGGAAATTGTGTACCTTGCTCTTCTCGAACTAGTGATCTACTTACCATTATTTCGGACACTGCCGAATATAAGTAAAGCTTTTCATCTACCTTCGAGATGTAAAGCAAAGGTAGGATCGATAAGTGTCGTTTCAATTCCTCTAAGGCCTGCTGGCATTTCCGGGTCCATATAAAGTCCTTTTTCCTTTTTAGCAAGGAAAAGAACCTGTGACTTCGATTCGATGACCTCGAAATGAATCGAACCAGGGTAGCTATTCATCCTATTAGCCTTTGAATGGTTGTCACACTATCCACGATTGAGATATATTTGATGGCCTTGATCTTATAGGCGTTGATCTCGATCCCCCGATTAGATACCATGAAGCAGAGGAACTTGCCTGAGCCGACTCTAAAGTCACATTTTTCCGGGTTAAGCTTCATGTTGTACTTCCTTAAGATTTGAATGTTTCCTGCAAATGAGTTAAATGGTCCTCTATGCGTAGGGACTTAACAAAAATATCGTCAATGTAAACTTCCATTGATTCACCTATCTATTCCTCGAAGATCTTGTTAACTAGGCGTTATGTAGCTCCAACATTTTTTAGCCCGAAGGGCATTACATATAACAGTATGTTCAAACTTAATGATAAATGAGGACTTTTCCTGGTCCTCCGGGTTCATCTAAATTTGATTGTACCCGGAGTAGGCGTCGAGAAAAGTTAGGATCTCGTGGCCAGCCGTGGCATTGATCATGTGATCGATGTTAGGCAATGTAAAAAAGACTTTTGGGCATGCTTTGTTTAAATCCTTGTAATCTACGCATATTCTAAGTTTGTTTCCCTTTTTAGGAACTACAACTATGTTGGCTAACCATTTGGGGTATTTCACCTCCCGAATAGACCCTATTTTAAAAAGTTTGGTTAACTCATCCTTTATGAATGCATGATTCACTCGAACTGGGGCTTCCTTTTTTGCTTTACTGGTTTGAACTTGGGGTCGGAGCTTAGCTGGTGTGTTGTTATTTCTGGTTTGATCCCTGTCATGTCTAAATGGGACCAAGTAAAACAATCCATATTATCAATAAGAAATTGAATGAGTTTTGTCCCGAGTTTGGGGATTAACCCCATACTAAGGTATACCTTTCTCTTGGTCATGTATTCGATTAGTATGACCTGGTCCAGTTCCTCGATCGTCAACTTGGTTGCATCGAACTCTTTGGGAATAACAAAAATTCGAGGAGTAAGGAGATTCTCTTCTTCGTGTTCGGTTGTTGTTCCGATTTAGTTGAGGCTAGGGACGGATTATTACTATTTAGCCGTCTGCTTATCTATGGTGCTTGGCTTTTCTGAGGTTGATGGCACTGATATCGGTATCACCTCTTCGACTGCAAACACTCTTTGGTAGCATGTTGTTCTCCGTAAACCATTTTCAAACTATCAATTGTTGGGAATTTCATCATCTAATGAAGGGTTGAAGGTACTGCCCTTATGTTGTGTATCCATGGTCTCCCGAGGAGTGCATTATACCTCATATCGCCTTCTATGACATGGAATTTTGTATCTTGGATGGTCCCGACCATGTTCACTGGTAGGATTATTTCCCCCTTTGTTGTTTTACTCGCTATGTTGAAACCATTTAGAACTCGGGATGTAGGTATGATTTGGTTCTGAAGGTCGAGCTACTCTATGACTCTCGATTTGATTATCTTTGCCGAGCTACCTGGATCCATTAGAACATGTTTAATTTGAATTTTATTTAATAAATTAGAAATTTCTAGGGCATCATTGTACGACTGAGATATGCCTTCCATTTCCTCATCATCGACTGATATGACGGCCTCGGGCACATAGCTTAAAGTCCTTTTTCCCCGGTGATCGATACCTTGGTGCGTTTGAATAGAGGCCATTCTGGAACATCGACACCGCCCACGATCATATGAAATATGTGTTGCGATTCCTCCTGCTCATTTTTTTTATTTGCATCTCTATACCTAAAGTGGTTCTTAGCTCGATCCTTGAGAAATTCTCGAAGATAGCCCTCGTTGAAAAATCGAGGTACCTCCTCCCTTAGATACCTGCAGTTTTTTATTCTATGGCCATGTGCGCCATGATCTTCACACATTTGGTTTGGATTTCTTTGGGAAGGATCAGTATGTGCCACCTGGCGTCTTTGATTTTTCCAATTACTGACACGATCCCCGATGCATCTACACTAAAATTATACTCCGATAGTCGATGTGTTTCTGTGGGGTCGGTATGTTGATCAAAACCATTCTTACTCACGAGTCCCCGAGAACTTTGACATCGATCATTTCTCCGATCATTCCAAGGAGCGTTATGACCTGAACAGTTGTTTATCCGATCGACATATGGGTGATACCGTTCCTTATTTGGTCTTGATTCCCTATCTGTATCCCTAGGGGGATTAACTACAACCTATTAGGATGAACTGAACCCGAGACCCAACTAGTCGTCCTTGACCCTGATCTTCGATTGGTAACGATTATGTATGTTTGACCATGTCACAGCTGGGTGCTCGATCAAATCTTCTTTAATTCTCGTGACACGATCGAACTCCGCTCGTTCAAACCCTGCATAAATGCATGTACTGCCCAGTCATCCGAGATCGGTGGTAATTCCATTCGCTCCATTTGAAACCGGGACACGAACTCCCTTAACATCTCACCGTTCCTCTGTCTTATCTTAAAAACATCCAGTTTCCTTGTCGCCACCTTTATGGCCCCATCTTGTGGGTGCCTGCTAACATAGCATACGAATCGATAAAGTTTGGGGGAACGTTGTGATACCAAATCATGGCTCATTTCGATAATGTTTTCCTAAACTTTTTTAACAATACTTGTTCGATCTCATCATCATTCAAATCGTTTTCTTTAATCCCGTAAGTGTATTAAGTAATATGCTCGTTAGGGTCGGTTGTCCCGTTATATTTAGGTATATCAGACATGCAAAACTTTTTAAGGATGGGCTTTTGAGCCGTACTCTGAGGGAATCACTTTTATATGAAATTTTTGGCATCCAAACCTTTCAAGACTGGGGGTGCCTCCAGTATTTGATCAACACGGGAGTTATAAGTCTCCACCTTTTTGTCATTGTCTTCAATCTTCTTCTCCCGGAGTCGATCCTTTTGGTGAGTTCTTCAAGAATCCTCATAATTGTGGGGTCAGTCCCCAAACCATTACCGCTCGATATCTCTGGCACCAGTTCAGTACGTCGAGTGTTTTTGGTTCGGCTACACTCAGAGTTTTTATTCTGATTTTGAAGTTGAGCAATGGTAATCTGTTGAGCTTGTAGCATCTCGAATATCACTTGGAGGCTGACTCCTCCATCTCTCATACCCTGTGTTACTTGGCCACAAGATCGGGCTTCCCTGCGTACACTTCCTCTGGGGTCCGTGCCTAAATCCGTATCCAAAGCATTATGCGAACTAACATCGACTGGTTCCCCATTTGGCACTTCCACATAGTTTTCGGTGGAACATCGACCCCTACATTATTTTTTCCCCATGAAATCAAAGACCCTCATCGCCGTGTACGAGTGCGTTTTGCGAGTTTGACATATTTTAACCTGAAAGCAAGAATTCTTGACAAGAACAAGTGTGAAAATAACGTGTTTTATCAGAATCGGTACTGAAATAATCACTATTATCTTTAGCCCCACAGTGGGCGCCAAACTGTTTACCTTGAAAATACGAGTAACAATTAAACTTGATTTATAGTTTTAAAGATATGTGGTTTAGTTCAATACTAATTAATAACCAAGAAATCTGGAGTATAGATGAAAGAAATAAGTAAAACCAAACCAGTATATAGGCCAATCTCGACCTCGAGCTAGCATGACCTCGAGGTGAATCAAGAACGACAAAGAAAGAATAATATTGTTAAAGGACAATTCTGATGAACAGTGAGCGAGAAAGTAAGGGAGTCTATTCTGTGCTATTGATTGATGATATTTCCAAATGATTGGGGTCCCCTTTATATAATAGGGGAATCCTAAATAAGGTACATTTCTATTTACAATAAGAATCTTATTGGGACAGCTGTCTAACCCCCTAGTACGGATTAGTACAAATCTAATTCGGGATTTACGCCGCGATCTTGGGGATGTACCAGGAATCTAGCTCATTCTGTTATAAATCCATAACACATTATCTTGAGGCTGGTCATATTAGGCTCTGACGTTCCTCGAACACTTAGTTCTTCGAGCTTTGTACTCTGTTGTCGAGCTCGAGCCTGGTCCATTGAGCTCGAACTCGATCCATCTTGAATTCGGGCATACTTGATTTCGACCGTATACAAAAACCTTACTGTTATACTGTTTGATTCCAATCAATAATTATTCTTGATTCTTTTTACCATTGTTTTTTATATAGCAAAAGTCCACCTTTGTGGATGATGGAGTTCAGGCGATGACCCCAACCCGTATATCATAAAAAATAATTAATACACAAGAGGAGGACATAGATCATAGCCTCCAAAGCAAGATGAGGACTGATATAAATTATCCTTAAGAACACGTGGAACCAGATGATCTGCCTAATTTGGGAGATGATCTCCATTACAATTTGACTAGAATGAACTTCACAGAATGATACTATACACATGGCTAGCAACACTATATAATCTTCAAAATTATATACTGTGAGCATCATTAATAACAAAATTATTCTTCTTAGACTCAAATCTCAAAGTAGGGATACCATCTTGGTCGAGTCTCAATAATGACTTCACTATGTTCGGTAAGGAACTAGAATCATCCATTAAAACTTGACCATTTATTGATTCTTTTTAACACTGTTTGTTGTGTTTTTGAGTAAGTTTTGTTTTTCTAGAACACGTACCAATCAATGAAAGGGAATTTAATGGAAGGACTGGACCCTATTGCACATTGAACAAGACAACTAATTTTGCCAATGGAGAATTTAACGAGAAAGAGAGAGATAGAGAATTCTATGACTAGATTGTTTTTCTTTGATGTTCCAAATTTTGATGAGAAAAGAAGTCCCTTGAGTTAATGAAAAAGTAACATATGAAAAGAAAAATTATTGGAGAGCTCATAAAAAATTATTATGAGGGTATGGCTAAGCTTATAAACTGGTTAAACTGACTTATAAGTATTTTTGACTTATTTACATGTTTGGTAAAATTAGTAGTGTTTATAAGTTAAGTGCTTATATACAAAAAAAATAAGTCAAGAGCCATAAGTTGGTATCCCCCAACTTATCAAATTTCAGCTTATAATCACTTTAGGTTTGACCAAAATATTTACTATTCTATCCCTAAAATACTTCTTTTAAAAAAAAAACTCTTTGTATACCCAAATTTTTAGGTGTTTATTATTAATTTCAGTACTTTTATCCAAATACGTAACTGTTTATATTTTAAATCGGCTTCATCACTTAAAAGTGTTTTTCAGCTCTTATGCTTATCAGTTACTCTAAATCAGCTAAGCCAAATGGGCTCTAAGAGTATTCGATATTGTCAAAAATAAATCCCTACATGATCTATTGGTACAAGATAAGTTTATCATATCACACAATTATCTGAATTTGGTCTAGATCTAATTGATTTAATAAGAGTTGAAATTGCATTGATAAAAAAATAGGAATGATTTTCTGATAAGATATTTAATTATTTTTCTACTTTTGATGGAAAGTAAAAAATAAAAGGAGGCAAGATAAAAAAATTCATTTTTATTATTTCTTATGCTAGTCTTTTATTCTATTATAACCAAGATTGATAAAATATTGCTAAGCGCAAGGGAGAAATCAGAACAATTGACAATAAGGGCCAAAAGCCCAGTACCAAATACGCAAATAATAAGGGGAGCTTTACAAATATGTCTAATTTTTAAAAACATAATACATATTTCTAGCAGCTAACTTAGTATATCAATATTAGCCATAAAATATTTTTTTATATAGCAGATCCAGCCAAAACTGAAACCCTAATTATATGCCTAAAATCGTGCGACTTATTTACTTAAGAATTTGTTCCTTATTTATCTCCTAAGCAAGGGTAAATTTCAAAAATAGCCAGATTTACCACTGGTCGTGGAAAAATAGCCAAGTTTTAAAAGTCATCGAAATTTAGCCACTTAATCTGAGCGAAAACACTGTTCAAAATCTGGAAAAATATGCCCGCAAAATTTACTGGAGTTCCAGCATAAATATGTTTGAACTCCCGTAAATTTTACGGGAGTTCCGGGATAACTATGCTGGAACTCCCGCAAATTTTACTGGAGTTCAAGCATAATTATGCTGGAACTCCCGCAAATTTTACGGGAGTTCCAGCAGTATAATTGTCCAGTATAATATACTGGAGTTTAGAGCACTAGTGCTCCAGTCTCCCGCAAATTTTACAGGAGTTAGCAAAGTATACCGGTCCAGCATAATATACTGGAGTTCGTACACAAATGCACTAGAACTCCCGTATATTATACGGGACCGGTCCCTATTGCAGCAAAATAGTGGCTATTTTTCATTGACTTAGTAAACAGTGGCTATTTTTCACTGACCAGTGTGAAAACTGGCTATACCATGAAATTTTAACCCTAAGCATGTGTTCTTTAATCCCTCACCCAATTTATTCCGTTGTTTATAATTTTTTTGGTTTATGTTTTTTTTTTTTATGTTTGAATATTTAAATCTTTAATGCTATTATATACTAGGTTTTATGAGGTAGATATTTTACAAATATATTATATATATAAACTAGATATATGCACAAGTTTTTAATTAGAAAAAACATTTATGGTATATTCTAGTATAAATATTTTATATCTTACACATAGCATGAGTATACCAATAATTGTATACTATTTAACATAATATAAAATTGTTGGAATTTAACATATATATCTTACACATAATTTGCAAGTATGATACATATAATAATACTGGAATAATTTTGTCACTTTTTTGTATGTTACACTGTGAAAATTTCTTTAAGTATATAATTTTACACCATGCGTATGTATTTTATACATATTTAAATTGAAGTTAATAATATTTAATACACATAGGAGTATTATATAAGGTAAAATACCGGATCCTAGATCCTAGGCTATAACAAATACACTATATATATTTAGGGTATATATGCTCAAATCATAAATATACATCAAATAACCTATTTGATACACTGTAAAAATACATAACATATACATCAAATACATTTTAGTACACAATAAAAATACATAAGATATTGATTAGTTGTGCATCAATATCGAAAAATTCCCAACTCCATGAGACTTTTAAATGCCTTGTTTTGAAAAGGAATAATCTAGAAACCTTCGCATGATCTCTACAATTTTGAGAAAAAGAACGAAAAGGAAAGAATTTTTGGGTTCATAATGGTAGAGAAATTAGTGGATAAATAATTTCTAGATTTTTGAGTTTTTAGTTGAATATGGGTAACTTTTAAGCTCTAACAAATGATCCCTTAAATCATGGGTCGGTTTTATAAAACAAAAAATCTGATGATAACGTATTATATTTAAAATATGCTATATATGTAAATGAATTTGCTCTTTTTGAAATAAATTAAAAATACTATTGTTTATATAATATTTGCTTACTAATTGCTCTACGAAGTGAAAATCTCAATAAGGGATAATAATAAGTAAAGGAAGACTTAACATTTGACCAAAATTTCTGTGTTTTGAGTACAATCTTGTCTGCCACTTGAATAGTTCCAAACCTCAACCTTACAAAAATAACAAACTATAATCTGATATATAAATGTTTAAAAACAAAAGATAGAATAATACTTGAAAAGATGCCTAGGGAGCGCCGTAAAAAATAATTTAAATTATATTTTTAGCCCTAGGACTTCTGAGATTAGTAGTGGGCCAATAAATAATATTAATGATACACACAATCTTTTTTGGAAATTTTACCACATATATAATAGGTTAAGACCTAATTATAACATATAAATACCTTTTTAAAATTTTACATAATATAATAACCTTTTCTATTTTTGTAGCAAAAAATCAAAATTTAATGATTTCCTATATTTAAGCCTTATTTTTCTCAATCCAATATAACTCCCGTTACTATTTTCACGCTAAATACATATTAATACACTTAAATACAGTTTGACATTTATAACAATCCCAAATTATGCGGCGGATCTTAATGTTGTATTATTAAATACAACTTGTTTAATACACTAAATACATTATAGAATACCGTAAAACATTCTTATATCATGTAATATTAGAAATGGTTTCTATTTATTGCTAATTAGGTCTTTATGAATGCTCTTTATGAAAAATTCTCATTTTTAATAATATCCAACTACTCTTTCAAAGTTCCAATGCTAACTAAGAACTTGAACATTATGTTGGGCCACAAAAGTATTATTCTTCTATGATAGAATCCATGTAGGACATAAACGCAAGAAAATTTATAGCTAAATAGATAAGATCCCCTAAGTTCCTTTTGAATGAGAATAAAATCGTTATAAATAACTGCATAACAATTTGCTATAAATGTAGATATTTTTTATAACGGCCGCTTATTGAATTCTATCCAATATTAATTCTTTAAATCTTTGTTTTTGGCTACTTTATCTTCGGGATTCATCCATCACCAATCACATGCTTGCATCCCATGTCACCTTCTCGTTCGTCCAACTGAGGTCACTAACCAATTTTACTGCGTACAGATTAGAAACCATTTATAATCCTAGAAAAGCAGGATAAACTAATTAGGAAATTATATTCCCCTCAGAATACGACTAAAATGTTCAGAAATAGTAAATTACTTCTCTTAAAATTTATAATAGTGCTTTTAATTTTCAACTTAAACAAAAACGAAAAAGACTGGCAAACAACTATTTTAATGCGTTTTTCTGGGACAAAAATAAAACTAGCTAATAATATTGTTTTCTTATTCTGACTTTGCTGAATCAAAGAAGTTGGTTTATAATTTTTGGAAGGTTTTTAATTCCCTCATCAAATCGCTTCGATATGGCGATTCAACATTTATTTATTGGTCTAGTGTTGTAATGACTCCATAGGTCATTTTATGTTTTATAACTCAATTCTGCATTTTGAAGCCTTAAATACCTCATTTTAGCTCTCCTTGATTTGCGTGCATAGTCCAAGTATTTTTTCGGAAAACTTTTATGTTTAAAACTGATAAAAATATGAAAGTTTTGCTTTGAAATCCATTTGAGACAATATTTTGGGCAAACAGACTCGAAGTCGTGTTTTGACTGTCCGGTGGATTTGAATAGTGATTTGGGACTTGGGCGTATGCCCAGAATCGAATTCAGAAGCCCCTAACTAGAGTTATCGCACTCTGTTGAAATTTGAAACTTTAAAGGCTAATGAATCTAAAGGTTTGATCAATGTTTGACTTTATTGATATCGGGTCCGTATTTTAGTTCTGAAACTCGGCATAGGCCCATTACGGTATTTATGACTTGTCTGTCAAATTTGGTAAGAAACGGAGTTGGTTTAACGTGATACGGGCGTTCGGTTGCAAAAATAGAAGTTTCAAAGTTTTCTTGAAAATTTTATTTGATTTAGTGTTCAATTCGTAGTGGTAGGTTTTATTTTGGCGATTTGATCGCGTGAACAAGTTCGTATGATGTTATTGGACTTGTGTACATATCTGATTTGGAGCCCCGAGGGCTCGGGTGAGTTTGGAATAGGCTACAAAGTGGTTTGGACTTAGAAAACACAGCTGGTGCATTTTTGTTTCTGGTGTCTGCTCCAGATCTCGCATTTACGAGACTCCATCACATTTGCGGGCCTGGGCATGGCAGGGGGTACTCGTATTTGCGAGGTAAAAGTTCGCATTTGTGTAACGATCCGGCTGGTCGTTTCGAGAGTTGTAGCCCCGTTCCCCAATTTTCTGCTTCTTTTGTGTTCTATAGTTGTACTATGACTTATCAGGTAAGTTGGTTCGGGTCTGGAGTGATTTCAGAATGAGTAGAGACACTTAGTCTCTTATTTGAAAGCTTAAGTTGGAAAAATTGATCGGGTATCGACTTATGTGTAAACGACCTAATATTCAACTTTTGATTATTCCATTATATCCGTTAGGTGATATTAGACTTAGGACCGCGTCTAGATTGTGATTTCGAGGTCCGTAGTAGAATTAGGCTTGAAATGCCGAAAGTTAAATTTTTGGAAAGTTTGACCAGGAGTGGACTTTTTGACATCGAGGTCAGATTGGATTTTCGAAAGTTAGAGTAGGATTGTGGTGTCATTTATGACTTGTGTGCAAAATTTGAGGTCAATCGGACGTGATTTGATAGGTTTAGACGTCGTTTGTGGAATTTCAAAATTTCAAAATTCATTAGGCTTGAATCCGTGTGTAATTCATATTTTTGATATTGTTTGAGGTGATTTCAGGATTCGACTAAGTTCGTATGATATTTTGTGACTTGTTGATGTACTTGGTTGAGGTCCCGAGGGCCTCGATTTGATTTTGGGTGGTTAATCAAGTTTCGAAGAAGGAAAACAATTGAATTTTAGACTGAGCTGTTGTAATCGCACATGCGGAAGTTTCATCGCAGGTGTGAGCCCGCAAACGCGGGAAGTTTCTCATAGAAGCGGTTATGAAAGAGGTTGGCAGTAGTCGCATGTGCGAGGTCCTTTCCGCACCTGCGAGTTCGCAGATGCGCGTAAAGGATCGCAAAAGCGAAAATGGATCGGGCCACTGGTCTGCAAGGGCGGATGTTTTTCGCAAAAGCGCACTCGCATAAACGTTATTTGGGCCATAGAAACGGTTTGTCTCCTTAAGTGAATTTTCGCAGAAGCGGATGAGGGTCCGTAGAAGCAGTGCCACAAAAGCGGATAAAGCGACCGCATGTGCGAAAAGCCTGGGCAGAACATATAAATACAGGACTTCGAGATTTTTCACCATTTTCACATTTTGAAACTCGAATTTTTGAGGATTTTGAGGAGGATTTTGAAGTGATTACTGGTGTAAGCTCCTTGTGTTTATTTATCTTCGATAATGGTGTTTACCCATTGATTTTGCACCTTATTAGTGAGATTATGAAGCAAAATTTGAGAGTTTAATGCTTGAGAATTGGAGAGTGAATTGGTGTCTGATTTTGATAAATTTAGTATGGTTAGATTCGTGAGTGAATGGGCTATTGGGTTTTATAACTTTTGTCGGATTTCGAGACGTGGACCAGGGGCCCGGTTTTAAGCCAATTTTGGATGTTGGCTCAAATTTAGTACTTTTCTTGTGAGATTGACCCATTTAGCCTATATTGATTGTATTGTACTACTTGTGGCTAGAATCGGAACATTCGGATGCCGACTCGCGAGGCAAAGGCATTTTGGAGTAGCGTTTTGCACAAATTCAGGTAAGTAACAGTTTTAAATATGGTGATGAGGGTATGAAACCCTGGATGTTGTTGCTATATGATTATTTTGGAGGTGACACACATGGTAGGTGATGGGCATGTGGGCGTGCACCGTGAAATTGTGACTTGGTCCGTTTCGTGGAACTGCAAAGTGGAGTAACTTGTTATTAGCTATACGTTTTTCTCAGTATTATAGAATTGAACCAGAACCCATGTTAGATATCATGCTTAGGCATTATGATGTCATTATTGGGACCCGTAGAGGTCGCGTACTTATTGAATTAACTGCTATTTATTGTCTTGTACTTGGTCATGACTTTATTTGCTTATCGTACCTCCATCTTTTCATGTTCCTTACTGATACATGTTATTATCTCTGTTTGGGCTGAATTATATGATTTCTGAGAGCCTGAGGGACTAGTGAGGTTGATGGGTGAGTGAGGCCGAGGGCCTACGATTGAGGTATTGATATTATAACACGTGATTTGTTTGCGCGGATCCCGATATGATACTGTAGCACGTGAGTTATGTGTGCGGATCTTGATATGATATTATAGCATGTAAGTTATCCGCGCAACACGTGAGTTGTCCTTGCAGATTATAGCGCTTTGGCTGTAGAAGCTCCTCTGGCGTCGGTACACCCCGAGGGAGCGCATGTACCTATTGAGTGTGAGTACTGAGGGTTGAGAGCCAAATGATTACGCTGTGGAGATGAGTTGCATGACTATTTCCATGAGAGGCTGTACTTGCTTTCATTTGTTATGGCACCTAGTTGCTATCTATCATTAATGTGAGATTCTAGATGACTTTATATCCGATTTTTCTTGAACTTGAAACTGATAAAAACTAATCTGACTTAAACTGTCGGATTTGAAAGCATGACTACTCTTTATTGAAATTACTGAAAAATGAACTAAAATTGTATAGCTCGTCACTATCTTCAGCTCCTTATTTATTATAGTTATTTACTGAGTTAGATGTATTCACGTTACTCTATGTGCCTCGTATGCAGATTCAGGTATTTTCGGACACAGTGGACATTGATCTCGTACATGGTTGAGTATCGGAGACTTACGAGGTAGCTGCCGGCGTTCGTCGTCCTTGTCTCTCCTATGTTGTTATCTTTCCATTATGTATTGGTGTTTTGACACCGTCCCCATAGACACTATTTTTGGATTGGTTGGTTGGATGCTCATGACTTAGTAACACCCCGATCGGCTATTTTTCCGCACTTATGTTTTGGGTTTATCCCGTTTTTATGGAAAAAATTCGATTATCGTAAATGTCTTAATTCGTTAATGTTAAATGTCGAAAGTGTTTTGAAAATGCCTGCTTGCCTTGTACCACGATAGGCGCCATCACGACGGGTAAGGTTTTTGGTCGTGACAAGTTGCGAACTTTCCAGTTCCGCTTTTGCGAAGGCAGAGTCGCATTTGCGACTCAACATTGTTGGGATGATCTTCACATTTGCGAAGAATGGGTCGCATTTGCGATCAGGCCCAGTTCGCATTTGCAAACAATTCATTGCATTTGCTATTGTAGCAGAGATGAGGGAATTTCGCATTTGCGAAGCATTTTTCACATTTACAGGGTCCGCAATTGTGAATCACAGGTCGCTTTTGCGACATCTGCAAATGTAAAACTTAAGTTAGACGGCATTTTGTTCACTATTCAAATTTTCATAACTAGAAAACCCTAAAAGTGATTTTCCCTAACATTCCTCTTCCCTAAACTATTGGTAAGTGATTCTAATCCTTTTTCTTTCAATATTACATTACATTTCCGATGATTTCAACCTAAAATCTAGTGTTTTCATGGTAAAAATTAGGGTTTGGGGAATTAGGGATTTTAAAAAAATTGAGATTTAGACCTCAAATTGAGGTCGGGTTCCAAAACAACTTATATAACTAAGCTCGGGGTTGAATGGGTAATTGTGTTTTTATCCGAATTTAGGGTTGGAACAAGCGAGCACGGGGGTTGACTTTTGTTGACTTTTTCAATAATGACCTAAATTGGTTCTTTTGCAATCTTGGGTGATTCCTAAGGCTTATTTTGAATCGTTTCGTTGGTAACTTGCTAGACATTGTTGGTTCGTAGGCTTTAGTTAAAGGCAAAGTTGTGTTTGAGGTTTGAGTGATCTTTGGAGCGAGGTAAGTGTGCTGTCTAACCTTAACTTGAGAAAATTAGGGACCCTCGGACTATGTGCTATACGAATTTCATGTGAGTGATGTATATGCGAGATGACGAGTGCCTATACGCCGCTGAATTATCTGTTTTCCCTTTATATTTCTACTTTCCTTAATTATTTCTTTTCCTGTCTTAACTGTTATGTGCTCTAATATTTTCTATGCTTAACTGCTATCTGTTAATCAAAATCTTCTCCTGTTAATAATGTTAGATCTCTTTATAGTTTCATGATTCCCTACTATTTGCCTAAGTTGGCCTACACGCACCTTCTAATTGTCAATTTCTGGACAGTTCTCATTGAGTAGTATTACTTATGCAGATTCCTGTATTGTATAAGGTTTTTCTTTTTGGTTCAGTTTTGTATATACTGATCGTAAAGATTTTCGTGGTTTGAATTGTTAATTTGACTGTGCACATCAAGTATTTGGTACTGATATGGTGGGATTGGATTTTATGCCACAACATGTGGAATAAGGGTGGATTGATATGGTGAAATAAGGGTGAACTTATACAGATACAGTGGGATCAGATTGCATGCTACAACAAGTAGAATAAGGGTGGATTGATATAGATAAATAAGGGTGAATTATGATACAGATATTGATATACAGTGGGATCAGGTAGCACGTCGAAATATTTATATATTATCTCTATTTTTTATGTTATTACAGTAAAATAAGGGATGATTCTGTGTTGTACGGTGGGATCGGATTGCGCGCTGCAACAACCTATGTGTTCTCATCTCTTGAGCTGTGTTGTTTTCGGTATTATCATTTGAAATTCTAAGGATTCGTAATTCTGGGCTACGCTGATTTATTTCTTGAGGCTATAGTTATTATTTTCAGTTGACTGTTTTATCATGTTCCGTATTTTCATTTTCTATCATTATTATTTATTGCATATATGTTGTGGTGTAGGTGACCTTCCTTAGCCTCGTCATTACTTCATCGAGGTTAGGCTCGTCATTTACAAAGTATATGGGATTGGTTGTACTCATACTTCACTATGCACTTTTTGTGCAATTTTGGAGTTGGTCTAGCAGCAGTTATGAGTCAGCTCGGATTGGACATCATAGAGAGACTTGAGTTACAACTCTTCAGCACCAACAACTCCTAGAGTCCTCTTCTCTTCTTTTTATTTAGCCGTGTACTTCCTTTTCAGACAACTTTATGTTATTTCAGACCATTGTATGTATTATTCTAGCAGCTCGCGTTCTTGTGACACCGACTTCAGGGATGTATTAAATGCGGCTGTTTTAAGTTCCGCATTATTAATTTGGATTATTTGAGTAGTTTCGGTTCTTTTCTCATTAACTAATACTCCCTCCAGTCCAAAATAAGTAAATTCTTTATTTTTTTGTGGTCCAAAATAAGTGATGTTTCTATATTTCAAGAATGAATGAATTTTTTTTTCGTACATTGCTCTCGGAGTAAATAGTGTTGGAGTATGTATTAGGAGTATATGTGAAGAGATAGTAAAGGTTAAGATGGTCAATTTCATTGCTAATTAATGCTAAAAGGTGGATCTCCTAATCCGTGTGAAAACAGCTAAAAAAATTACTTATTTTGAACCAGAGGGAGTATTGAATTGTTAAAAATGGATAGAATGTTCTAAGGTTGGCTTGCCTAGCAACTGAAATGTTAGGCGTCATCACAATTTCAATGGTTAAAATCCCGGGTCGTGACAAGTGCTAATAGATCTTTTTAGGGCATCTCCAACCTTACCCCCATCCCCCGTAATGGAGGCAATTTTGAGGGAAATTGTCCTCCAACCCTCCCCTATTTTTGTCCCCAAAATGGGAGATGAATAGCGTTCCCTCAAATATGGGGTACACTATTCATCTCCCCCAATTCACTATTATTTTATTATTTAATCTTCTATTTTATCTCTTTATATACACTGAATGATGTTTATATAATATTTTTATAATATTAATATTATATCTTAACTTTGGTGTATAATTTTGATAAATTAATTTTCGCGCATTTATTATTTTTATGTTAAATTATATGTATTTAATTAATCTTGTATCGTAATGATTTTGCTTTTATTTGAATTATTGGTTAATCTATAATAATTGCTTACAAATTATATTATTTAAAATTTTATGAAATTTTTTTAATTGTGAAAATTACAAATTAATAAATAAAAGATGAAATTTGTTTAATGAAAATTAAAAAACAAAATTGAAATGAAAGATAATAATATAATATAGAAGAGAGAGAAGAATATAAAAAAGTTTGGGGTAAATGGGAGAATGGTTGGAGTAAGCTGTCCTCAAAATGGAAAAATTCTCATTTTGGAGACAAAAAATGAGGGCAAGGTTGGAGATGGCCTCAGTTCATTCGGGTATATGATGTGGTGATGATTCGTATAGTGAATTCAAACTTACTTATTAAAATTTGAGAGTTGTTATTGTATATGAATATTCCGATAAGGCAAACAATTTGACTCTGCAGAT
>JASVEL010002584.1:0-33700 GCA_032618575.1 Nicotiana noctiflora
GATGTGAGTTGTGCTTTTGATATATCAAGAAGAAGTTATAAATAAGCTGCTTTGGTTGCTGTTGCACGTCTAAATTATTGCTATACTTTCACTTGTAAGTCCTTTCAACTCTAGTATAAATTGTGTTGGAGTTTTAAGTAGGGATAAGTTTGTCTAAATAATTTTTCTGCATTAAAAAATAATCATTTCCCAATTTCTTGGCAAACAATGGTTATATATTCATAAATGGGCCAAAAATGATCATCCAACCCAATTTTTACAAGAGATTTTCATATAGTATAATCACCATCCAAAGTAATAACCCGCTAATGTATATTAATATGTATATTACATATAATATATGTTTTATCCTAATCAGTATCTATTTTTGGTACACTTAGCTAGCGACTCTGATCAGTTTTGGTCGACCAGTATATAGAGTGAAATTAAAATAGTATTGAAAAATAGCTATAGTTTTTAAAAGTAATTGAAATTTTGTCACTTTTTATGTGAAGATAAATCTGAACGAAAACACAATTCAAAATCCGAAAAATATCCTAGCATAATATATTGGACTTCCAACATAATATACCGGAGTTGCTGCATAATATGATAGAAGTTCATACACGGGTGTTCTAATATCCAGTATATTATGCTGGAACTTTTCGTGTGTTGGAATTCCAGCATAATATGCTGGAAGTTCATACATAAGTGCACCAATTCTCCACTATATTATGCTGGAACTTTCTATGTTGCAGCAAAATATTAACTATTTTTCAATAACTTTACAAATATTGGTTATTTTTTTATTACCAGTCCGAAAACTAACTAACCGTGCTATTTTCACTATATTAAAAAGAGAATTTTTCATAAAGCACCATATTTTAGGTCTAATTAGTCATTTATAGATACCTTTTGCTATATTACGCGTTATAAATACCTTTTATGTGGTTATACAATGTATTTGATATATTTAAGCTATTGTATTCATTAATAAATAGCAAAAATAGGCATTAAAAAGGGAATTACAACTAAGGTTGATATGTATTTAACTGTATTCACGCGGCCTTATCGTGAATACAGTAATGTAAGGCATAAAATCTGGAAGGTTTAACTAGTTAAAAACGGAAAGGAAATCAAATCACATGATATTCGCGTAATTTAACTCAATAAACAAAACTATTACCCATTAATATGTATTCTGCCATTCACGATTCCAAAAATAAAAAAATAAAAAAATATCGAAAGCAATAGCAACATGTGATTGAAGTTCTTCCATTCACTTCTCCCTTTTCTCTATTCGCAGTTCTCAATTCAAAGGGAGGTTGTGGTTGGACAAGTGTATAAGGATAAGATTACATTGAAAGAGGTGATGGATAATTATGCTATATCTCAAACGTTCAATTTCGGATTGATAGGTCTAATGCTGTCAGACATGTTTTTTTTTTTGTATTTTCAGATTATTGGTTCGAGCTATAAGTTACACATATTGATGTATTTATGCGTATTTGTGAATTTCACTTGATTATCACCGGTATGCTTAAGATATGTTTGTTTATGGTCCTTAAATACATGTATTCATATGTATTTTACTAGATATAAGGCACTACAGTGCCTCTAATTAATTTCTTATTTTGTCTATTGCGTGTTTAAGCGTAGGCATATACAAATAGTTGTATTCAATTGTATTCATTATATTTAAATACATATAACTATAATTGTATTCAATAGTATACACAATTTATATATATAGTAGTTAGAATGTATTCATGGAACAACGTATATAAGAAATTCAAAAAGAGACATGCCAAGTTGAGCAAGATATACTTCTCGATGAGCGAGTCATAACTGTAAGTTTTATTTTAATGCCACTATATTATATAGCTTTATTATTTTCTCAAATAACTTACATGTATACAACTGAATACAACACTAATACACTTGCCATGACCACACATGAATAAAATTGAATTCAAATGCATACAAGACATATTTATCTAAGATATGAGTTGAATACATCTGAATATAACTAAAAACATTCCACAAAAATCAGCTATTCAAATATGTACAATGCAAAGTTGAATCAATTTCAAAACATGCTGCAAAAATCAATTTAAACAAAAAAGTTATGTATAATATAGATTTGAAATCATAATATTCATAAGATAAGATGTAATTATAGTTTAGAGTGCTGGTCTAAATGTATGATGTATTCTTCTTTATGCAAATAATTCAATTGTATGTAACTGAGTAATTCAGTATTATATATATGGTAATTCAGGTATATGTGTTCAAAACTTATATTTTAATTTTTAAATGTAGGTGGTACCATCAACTAAATACTTACATACGATTAACAATGGAAGGAGAAATTACACAGTCTGCTTGTTAGAGAAAAAATGTGTTTGTGAGAAGTTCCAAGTTGATGACTTACCATGCCCGCATGCTTGGGCTGTATTGAAGAGCAAAATTCTAATGTCAAAAGAACATTGCTCTAACTATTACAAACCAAAAACTGTTGTAATGACATAGATTGGATGCTAATACATTAGAGATATTGGAGAAGCACAATGGATGGGAGGGTGAAAGTAAAGCCCATTTGTGCATTTTCTACTACGTACATCCAGTTCCTTACAGTTCATTTAGATGTAGTTCTTGAATGGTTTGTCTGTATTAATTCTATCAATGCCAATGTGTGACGACCCAAAGGGTCATCACTTATTTAATTAATCATTTCGAGCTTCGGAGGCCTTGAAAACCTCATTCTATGTTGTCTCGATTTACGTGCACGATCCGAGCATGTAGCCGAAAAGATTTTGTGATAGAAAATATGAATTCTATGAGAAATTTGGATAAAAATGATATTAATATTGATATGGTTGACTTCGGTCAATATTTTTGGTAAACGGATCCGGACCCGAGATTTGATGGTCCCGAGAGGTCCGTAGGAAAATATGGGACTTGGACATGCGTCCGGAGTCGAATTCTGAGGCCTAGAGCCCAAGTTATGAATTTTTATGTGAAATTGTTTTTGATGCAATTATTAAAGGAAATAAATTAATTGACCTTGGTATCGGGCTCGTATTTTGGTTCCGACGCCCGGTACAAGTCTTAAATATTATATATGTGATTTCTGTAAAGTTTGGTGACATTTGGATGTCGTTTGAGAGGTTTTGGACCTTGAGTCCCAAGTTTGAAAGTTTTGAAAACTAAAGGTATGAAAATCATGCATTTGAGGCTTGATTTGATGAAAACGAGGTGATATTGGCGATGTGATCGCACGAACAAGTTCATAATGTGTTTTTGAGGTTATGTGCATATTTGGTTTGGAGCCCCGAGGACTCGGGTGAACTTTGGATAGGCCACGAGATCAATTTTTCATGTTAGAAGTTGCTGTCTGCAATTGGTCTGCAGAGTTCGCAAATGCGAACAATAGTTCGCAAATGCGAACTCCCCACTATTCTGCAGAGTTCGCAAATGCGAACAATAGTTCGCAAATGCGAACTCCCCCTATTGTGCCTGAGTTCGCAAATGCGAACAATAGTTCGCAAATGCGAACTTGACCCTACTGTGCTTGTGTTCGCAAATGCGAGCTATAGTTCGCAAATGCGAACTGGCCACTATTCTGCCTGGGTTCGCAAATACGAACAATAGTTCGCAAATGCGAACCTCCCCATATTTAGCCTGTGTTCGCAATTGCGAACAATAGTTCGCAAATGCGAACTTCCCAGCTTTGCCTTGGCTTCGCAAATGCGAAGAAAAGTTCGCAAATGCGAACTTCCCACCCTTAGCTTATTTTTCAAACTCCAGAAATTGGTCGGGGTTCGCAATTGCGAACCCATGTTCGCAAATGCGAACACAGAGACCTGAAAAATACGAATTTCAGTTATTTCTTCACATTTTACAAAACCAAAACACCCATTTGCGATTCTTCAAGGATTTCTTCTTCATCAAAACGATTGTAAGTCACTTTTTACTTAATTCTTTCAATTCCTAACATCATTAAACATGTTTTTCATAAGAAATCAAAGATTTTCATGGTAAAATTCTTATTTTTGTTAGAAAATAGGGTTTTTCATAAATTGGGGAATTGGACCTCGAATTGAGGTCCGGTTTTGAAACAAATTATATATATGAACTCGTGGGGGAATGGGTAACCGAATTTTGGTCCTAACCCCGAATTCCGACCATGTGGGCCCGGGATTGAAATTTACTATTCATGGCAGAATGTTGTAAAAGTGGTATTTGGTATTAAGAATTAGTTTGTTGAGTAAGAATTGATGATATTAAATCAATTGTGTATAGATACGGTTGGATTGGAGCCAAATTGAAAGAAAAGACATTTCCACGGAGTGAATTGTTCATAAGCATTCGAGGTAAGTGTTTGTTCTATCCTAGCTTAAGGGAATAGGATTATGTGTTATGTGTTATGTGATCGAGTGCGGTGTATGGGCTGTGGTGACGAGCATCCATACACTGGCGTCTAGTATGACCGTGAGTCATTGGAAAATGATATTTTGAGATATATTACAGGTGAATTGTTATTGTTCTCCCTTGTTGGGATTTGTTGTGAAGATAATTATTGATTGCCCTTGATGGGACGATTTATGAATTGCTGTTTCTTTCTCTGCCCTTAACTGTGATTGTTATTTGGGTGAGGAAGAAGAGTGATAATGCACGAAGGGTGATGCCGTGCCATGTTTATTTCTCTATGCACGAAGGTTAATGTCGTGCCATGTTTATTTATTGATTATGCACGAAGGATCATGCCGTGCCCTCTGTTATTGAACCATGTACGAAGGATCATGCCGTACTATGGATGCGAGGATGAGAGTAAAAGCACGAAGGGTGATGCCGTGTACTTTATTTGTTTGTTTGGTGAGGATGAGAGTAAAAGCACGAAGGGTGATGCCGTGTACTTTATTTGTTTATTTGGTGAGGATGAGAGTAAAAGCACGAAGGGTGATGCCGTGCAATTGCTTGCTATTTCTTGAAGTGATATAATTCGTGTTTACATTATACTTTGTTTTCTTTGTGAAATTATTAATTGTGGTTAATTGTTGAATTCTTTAAGATATTCCTTATTGTGTTATTACTTGGTTATTTCTTGTTATTCTGTGGCATACATATATATTGAATTGCACGGGTTTATGTGGGTGTCTGGTCCTAGGCTTGTCACTACTTCGTCGGGATAGGCCAGGCACTTACCAGCACATGGGGTCGGTTGTGCTGATACTACACTTCTGTGCGTTTTTGCACAGGTCCAGGTTACGATCAAGAGCAGCAGCAGTAAATCGATTGCGTGGAAGTTGATCACATTTGAGACCGAGGTAGCTTGCAGACGTCCGCAGGCCCGGCGTCTCTTTCTTTATTTATGTTACTAGCTGTAGTCTCTTTGTTCCGAGACAAACAGAATTATGTTATATTTCTTTCAAACTTTTATGTGTAGTATTCCATAGTAGTTTGTGAGTTGGTGACTCCAAGTCTTCGGTAGAGGATTTCGGTATGATTTTTACCGTGTGATTTATTATTTCCATTTCGATAAAGTATTCCGCATTTATTTAATTAAAATTGTGTTAAAAACAGGATAGTACGAATACAGTGGCTTGCCTAGCTACCACGAGTAGGCGCCATCACGATTCCGATATTGGGGAAAAATCCGGGTCGTGACACAATGACTGCATCATAGATTTGGCCTGAGTTATACACATAACTAGTCAGAATTCATCGGAATACGTCTATATACTCAGCTGTAATATAATAAATTCAATAAGTCTGAATTTATATTCTCTAACTAGACAATAACATGTTTAAAACATCTGGATTTATATTCTTTAACAAATATTAACTGAATTTGAAAGATACATATATTAAAGAATATAACTGAATATAGAGAAATATAGCTCAATAGAAAGAAATACATATGAATAATACAGTTGAATACAACTGAATATAGTTGAATACAAAAAAATACAGCTGAATAATACAGTTGAATACAACTACCTACAGCTGAATAAAACAGTTGAATACAATTGATTACAGCTGAATACAACTGAATATGTATACCCTAAAACATGTTCAAGCAAAGTTACTGAATGTTAATACATACTTAAATCCTATAAGATACATATGAATATAAACCGAAGAATAAGCATGAATAAGCATGAATACTTATGAACAAACCAGTGAAAGAACTGTTAAAAAGTTGCAATTATCATACACGAACACTATTGATAAAGTGATAAGTTTTTCTAACTAAATACCATCTTCACAAAAAAAAATATTTGCAAATAAATGCTATATCCCAAACAACATTAGCTACTTAACTTATAGATATGGTATCATAAATAGAATCTTCACATTTAAAAAAAAAGAGGCCGACCCAGTTCAATATCCACTTTGTGGGTGTCTGGGGAAGGAAATACTCTAGGCAGCCTTCCCCCTGCTTTGCAGAGAGGCTGATTCGAACCCGCGACCTGACACACCACGGCAAGCAAGCTTACCGCTGAGCCCTAAGACTTAATGTCCCTCGTTAGAGAAGAAACCATCAGATATCAAGGCCATTGAAATGGATTTCATCATCGACATGGGAGAAATTGAGAACGCTACAAATTTGGTGGTGAAAATTCAGTCAAAGCCCTTTTAACAACAGATCAACAAAAGCTATCACATTAAGGGCTTCAAATTCAGAAATAGAAGTATCATGATGGCTCAAACAGTAGCGAACAAATAAAACTCATGCAAAATTGACCTTAATGAACCTAAAATAAAAGGTGACGAATACCACAAGAAAATAAAGACATTAAAAGATATGGCACAAAAGCACCAATAAGCAAGCTGCCTCTTTTATCTGAAAAAACAACACCAGAAAACTGAATCCTAATGCAGCAAAATAGTAAAATCATATCTTAACTAGTACTAACATTATCTTGAATCCAGTCTCAGCCCAGTTAACTTCATATTAAACATATAGATTAGGTAAAATATTGAGATAATACATAAAGTAACCATCAAACTTGTCCGAAAAAATTATTTACACACATAAACTTTACGGGCGACCTTTTACCCACTCTTCTAAACTTAAGTGAATTTAATACCCCCTCTGCGCAAAACGTGTAGTTAACATAGTAACTGCGCGTGAAGGCAAAAAAAAATTTAAAACTAATTTACAGGTCCATGTGTCACTTTTTAATAGGATATTATAACTAATTAACTTAATATTGTTTTTTTCTCTTTTATTTTTTATTTTTTCTTTTTTAACATGAAAATATTATGTTAAAAAACAATTTTTTTTCTAGTTTTACAAAATTTATTTTTGCAGTTTTTACACAAAAAAAATCTTTAAAAAGAATTGAAACACTGAAGAAAAAAAAAATTTCAAAAACATAAATATTTTGTTGGAAACATTTTCTTCAGTTTTTAAAAAACTAAACATATTTTTTTTAAAACTATTGTTTTTTGTTTTTACTATTTTTTTCAATTTTTACAAAAAACAAGTTTTTACAATTTTGTTAAAAATAGTTTTTTTAACAAAATATTTTTGTTTTTCAAAAGACTGAAGAAAAAAATTCAAGCAAAGTATTTTCGTTTTTGAAAAATGTTATTTTTTCTGTTTTTAAATATTTTATTGTTGTAAAAACTAATTTTTTTTGTATAAACTGAATTGTTTTTCTGAAAACAGAAAAAATAAATTTCATTTTTAACAAAATATTTTTGTTTTTAAAAACTGAAAAGATTATTGTCAACAAAATACTTTCTTTTTTTTAAAAGTATATATTTTTATTTTTTTAGTTTTTTTTAAAAAAAATGTTTTGTAAATACTGGGAACACAAATTTGTAAAAACATTTTTTATTATTTTTTCGTTTTTTAACATTAAATTTTCGTTTTTTAAAAACTAAAATTTAGAAAAAATGGAAAAACTGAAAATAGGGGACTTATGGTGCGTGTAATACACAGCCATCGTAAGACTTGGTTCAGTTTTTTGAAGGGGGTATTAAATTCACTTAAGTTTAGAATAATGGGGTAAAAGGTCGTCCGTAAAGTTTAGGTGTGTAAATGGTTTTTCGGACAAGTTTGATGGGTATTTTATTTATTATCTCTAAAATATTCCAACAAAGACCACATAAAACTAAAATAAAAGAAACATTTAATAGATCACAATATCAACAAATATTGGCTAGTATTTCACAAAAAATTTAATTCATTACATGTAACAAGAATAAATACATATAAATACAACTGAATACAATTTCATAGTAAATATGACATGAATACAACTTCAAACCCTTAGAAGTATAAATATAAATGAATAATATTTCATAGTAAATATGACATGGATACAACTTCAAATACTTAGAAGTATAAATACACTTAGACAATAGTGACGGGAACCTTGAAAAATCCTTAAAATACAACTATAAAAATACATCAGAATACATATACATAAGTAGAAATACAACTGAATACATGAATAACACAAATGAATTTCATCAGAAATTTACCTTTTCTTTGACTTTATCTGAGCTTTTACTTGCTTTAACTTCCTTCCCCTTGACAGATAAAGCTTCAGAGATATGGATTTTCCTCTTTTCCGGAATGGGAAGTCTTGTCTCTTTTATTGATTTTTCGACTTGGGTTTCTTTGAGATTTTCATGTCGAGCTTTTGTTCTCTTCTCCAAAGCAACTTGCATCCAATTCCCCTTGAGTGATTTGCAAGGAGAAAAAGGGCCCATCGAAATTGAGAATTTTAGTGGGTATACCTCTAGTAATTAACTTGCTGGGTGTATTCTCATACATTGTGAGAACACGACTTGGGTATTGTTGATTAGATACAATTTGGTGAGTAGAGAGGTTGAGAATAAGCAAAATGCCAAAAAAAAAAAACTCACCACACTACTTATATAAACAAGCCAGTATAATGTAGATGAAGCGTTAGGGTTTACCCGAGATTGGGCAATGAGGAAGCTGCGTTGTGGGTGAGAGGATTCTAATTTTAGCGCGATTACAGGGAATGTGGAATGAAAATAGTTTGTATCAATTTAGAGAGATAGGAAGAACTTGTATTGAAAAATTGTATGGAAAACGATATCTGTGAGAGAGAAGATATGAGAATGGAAAGAGGGAAATAAAATATAGCGTGTATAATAGTTTAAGTGTAGGAGATACCCAAAATTAAAAAATTTCCTATAAATCATATAACATATTTATAGGAGGTAATTTATTGAAAAGGTATTTATTTTAAATAAGTAGGGGATCAACCTATTCTATAGAAAGTAAAATTGCCTGTTTGGAGAGAGTTATTGGCCTATTTGGATCCAATGATTAGTCCTATTTAAACTCACAAGCCCAAGTAGTTTTAATTTGTTGCAAAGCAACCAAAGGCCTTGTAGATAGATTAGGGCCACATCCCGTAAATGCTTCTTTTTTCTTGGGATATTTACCTACCTATACCGTATATGAAACCTTATTACCCTCAATGTTTAAGGTTTGTGCTTATTACATTTAAGCATACCAAATTACCATTTATATACCATAATTCAAATTAGGGATATAATTAAGGGTTCATTTATATTATGCATAATTATAGGACTATATCTTCTCACTTTCTCTTTCTTTCATCTCAATTGTTCACAACACACACAAAACTCACGATGCTCCTATGCTTCCTCTCGTTGATCATCCCCAACTGCCCACTACCGGCGAAGAATATCATATTTTCAGATTCACAAGAAAATATTAAATTCTTTGATCGAACCGCTTGAATTCCGACTAAAAATAATAATGGTAGAGAATTCGAAATTCTTTGACCTCTTTTTTTTTGGGCAGTGGTTGAAGGTTACTGGTTAACACAGTCGATTGAAATTCGAAGAAAAAAAGAAGAAGAAGAAGAAGAAGAAGAAGAAGAAGAAGAAGAAGAAGAAGAAGAAGAAGAAGAAGAAGAAGGGGAAGAAGAAGAAGAAGAAGAAGAAGAAGAAGAAGAAGAAGATATATTTCTAGAATTTGTAGATATTTTGTTGTCAAATTGTAGTCAAATTAGAAAAATTATTGATAAATTGTAGACTTTTTTTTGCAGAAGATTTTATAGAAGCTTTAGTCGTTTTGGATTTGTGAAAACAAAAAATAATGCATCTACAATCAGAATACAAATAATCTACAATTTATCTACAAGATATCTACAAAATAGATACATTGAATTTTAATATCCAAATTCTCATTTCAGTTGTAGCATAATTGGCATTTTCGACATAATTGTAGAAGATTTGTAGAAGTTTTAGTCTTCCCAATCTACAATTCATCTACAATTTATCTACAATGTATCTACAATATATTTACAATTCAACAATTTAACTATAATTTATCTACAATTTCTGAAAATATATTTTTTCTTCTTCTTCGAGTTTGAATCTGAAATTCAGTCAAAACCAAGTCTAATCTTCACCAAAACCCCTCAAAATTGAGATATAAACTCCTAAACATATTCCGAATTATTTACAACAACACCCAATCCAAACAAATATTGATTTTTTGAAAACCAAAATTTGAATTCAAGGCTTTCAAGCTTTTTAATGGCTATCAACAGTGGAAAATATATGGAAGAACATATTTTTTCAACTTTGAGTTGTTGAAACTCGAAAATTTGAATTGTTCATTCTTTTTTTTCGAGAATTTGAATTGTAGTTCTAGAAAAAAATACGTAGATGAGAAATCTCCTTTCCTTTTTTTAAAATTGAATTTAATGTAGAATCAATTAACACCAAGATTCTCTCCTTAATTTTAGCCCGTTTTTAGGGAATATTCTGCCCTTTAAATGCCTAATAATCGAATGGTACAAAATATGTAGGTAAAATATGGAATGAGCGAGTAATTAACAAACTATGCACATTTAGGGTAATAAGGTTTCATATATGGTATAGGTAGATAAAAATCCATTTTTTCTTTAATTGCATTTGCTGATCACTATGGTATTGGATGTATCACTCTCTTATTTATTTGATGAAATATGCATTTTGCAATAACTGAAGCGTAGGTTGATGAATAAGAGTAAGTTATCTGAATAAAGATAATAACAACAACAACTACCGAGTAAAGTCGTACATAGTGGAGTTTTGTCACGATCCCAATCCCGGTCGTGATGGCACCCAACAATAATTGCTAGGCAAGCCCGACCATTTGACACTCTCAACCCAAGTACGAAAACTCATTACTAATTAATTGAGTCAATTTAGCAGTTATCAAGATTAATAATCCGACAGTAAATAAAAATAATGCGAAAACCATAATAACTGTCAAAATAATTCCCAATAGATCTGGAGTCACGAGTTTAGAGCATCAAGATACAGTTGATTGGTCAATCCACAATGATACAAAAGTCTAAGATGCAGAAGGACAAAAGGGATAAGGGGAGTGGTTGGGTCCTGCGGACGTTGGGCAGCCACCTTGACAATCCTGTGATAATCTGGAGAACAACAACAACTCTTCTAAACCTCCGGAACACATGTATCTACACACATAGTGCAGGGAGTAAAATGAGTACTCCATCTCAGTGAGTAATAAGCATATATAATGACTGAAGATAAGAATTCACGAAATACCACAATGTAAAGTTAAAACTAGCAATTTAGAATAATTAACGGTGAAATAGCAACAAAACAATGACAAATAGATTAGATAAATATCAATGCATGAATGCAATGCAATGCATATGATTGCTGCGGCGCACAACCCGATCCATTTGGGTACCCGCGCTCACTATGGGGGTTCAGACTCCGGAGGGGCTCCTACAGCCCAAGCGCAATATCATCATAACATCATTGCGCCGTGCAGCTCGATCCATACTCAGTCCAGAATTTGTAAGTGAGCCACTAGGGCGATGTCAAGTAATAGCTCTCAGCTCCAAACGTTAGAAAATATAGTTTAAATTTTAAAACCATAAAAGTGTGACTGGACATTTCAAAATAGCGTTTCACTCAGGACTGAAATCATTTAACATGCTAAGTATCATGGAAACAGTGATAATAATCCCTAAAGGATTTAAGTAATCAGCACAAAGCCCAAATATATCCATAAAATCCAAGTAGGATGATTACCGATCAATCTCTAGTCAAGAACATAGTATGAAAATCACTCGGGACGGACTAAGTCACGGTCCCCAATCACAAACGACCCTGCACTCATCATAGAGTACGTGTCTCACCTCAATATAGCGTCACAAAGTGATATACCGGAATTTCAAACCCTCAGGTCATTATCTGCATCTTTTACTCACCTCAAACCGGCCACAAGTCTAGCTCGCTATACCTTTTCCTCTCGAATCAACCCCCTCGCGTGCCAAATCTGATCAAAACCACGAATACATTACTATAGGTCAAAGAAACATAACCCACTCAAAAATACTCGAGAAATACCAAAAATCTCAAAGTTGACAAAAACCAAGCCTCGGACCCACTTCTCGAAAAATTACAAATTTTATGTCACCGGAAATCTCATCTCGCCACGAGTCTATACATATCAAATTTACCAAAATCGGAGTCCATTTGATCCTTCAAATTCGAATTTTAACTAAAAATTTCTCAAGCCCTAACTTACCCTTTTTTTGATGAATTTCCACCAATTTACATGTTAATTCTACCATAAACTTGAATAATTAGGCCAAGGGACTTACCTCCAATTGAGTCTCAGTCAAAACCCTCAAAAATTCTTGCCCAAAGCTCTCTAAGTCGCTCAACAATGGTGGAAACTACTTCTTGCTCGCGGATGAAATATAACATTTAAACCCTTCTGTCCACAGTCATTTTTCGCTTCTGCAATCCCGCTTCCGCTTATGCGGGACCGCTTCTGCGGCCAAAACCTCGCTTTTGCGGTCTTCATTTAAAAATCCAAATTTCACTTATACGACTAGGATTCTGCTTCTACGGATCGCCCAAAACGGCTTATGCGGCTAAATGTCCGCTCCTGCGGACCCGCTAATGTGAACCACATTCCGCTTCTGCGGAACGTCTCAAATCCACATAAAAATCGCTTCTGCGCTTCTTTACTCGCTTTTGCGAAATCGCTTCTGCGGTCCATTTCTATAGAAGCGGAAATACTAGATGACAGCGAAATGAACGTGCAACAAAACTCCAAAACTCTCGTTTAATCGCCCGAACTCACCCCGAGGCCCCCAGGACCTCAACCAAAAATACCAACATTGTCCTAACACCTCATTCAAACTTGTTCCAACCCTCAAAACACATCAAACAGCGCTAAAACTATTAAATTACATCGGATTCAAGCCTAAGTTTCTTAAAAACTTTTGAATTGCACATTCGATCAAAACCCCCGATCAAAACACCTCTGAATGACCTGAAACTTTACACATATATCCAAAATTACCTAACGGAGCTACTGCAACTTTTAAAATTCCATTCTAACCCTCGAATCAGAATTTCACATATCAATCGGATTTCGCCGAAATACTAACTTCGCCAATTCAAGTCTAATTCTACACCGGACCTCCAAAATCATTTCCGATTACGCTCCTAAGTCACAAATCACCTCCTGAAGCTAACCGAATCACCAGAATTCACATCCAAGCCCTCTAACTCATAAGTCAACATCCGGTTGACTTTTCCAAACCAAGCCTTCCTTAAAGAGACTAAGTGTCTCACTTCTTATCCAAACCAATCCAATTCGACTCTAACTCACCCGATGACAATAATGAAACATGAAGAAGCAATAATTGGGGTAAATGGGGTTGTAATACATGAGACGACGGGCCGGGTCGTTACATCCTCCCCAACTTAAACAAACGCTCATCCTTGAGGTGGTCCAGAAACATGCATGGAACCTCAAATAGGTGAGGACATCTGCTTTGCATCTCCTGCTCGGTCTCCCAAGTAGCCTCCTCCATGGGCCGACCTCTCCACTGCACTTTCACCGAAGCTATATCCTTTGATCTCAATCTTCGAACCTAACGACCCAAAATAGCCACTAGCTCCATATCATAGGTCAAATCATCATCCAACTAAACAGTGATAAAGTCTAACACATGAGAGGGGTCTCTAACATACTTCCGGAGCATAGAAACATGAAATACCCGATGAACCCCCGACAGGCTGGATGGAAAAGCATGCATATAGGTCACCTCCCTAATCCTCCTAAGTATCTCAAAAGGGCCAATGAAATGCGAACTCAACTTCCCTTTTCTTCCCAAATCTCATAACGCCCTTCATATGCGAAACCTTCAATAAGACCTTCTCGCCTACCATATAAGATACATCTTGAACCTTCCTATTTATATAACTCTTCTGACGCGACTGAGCTATACGAAGTCTCTCCTGGATCACTTTCACCTTATCCAAGGCATCCTGGACCAACTCTACCTTAATAGCCTAGCCTCGCCGGGCTCAAACCAACCAACCGGAGATCTGCAACGTCTCCCATAAAAGGCCTCATATGGTGCCATCTGAATGCTGGACTGATAGCTGTTGTTGTAGGAAAACTTTGCAAGTGGTAGGAACTCAACCCAAGAATCTCGAAAATCAATAACACGGGCACACAACATGTCTTCCAATATCTAGATAGTATGCTCGGACTGCCTGTCCGTCTAAGGATGAAACGTCGTGCTCAACTCTACCTGTGTACCCAACTCTCGCTGAAAAGTCTTCCAAAACTGGGAAGTAAACTAAGTACCCCTATCTGAGATAGTAGAAACTGGGACCCCATGCAACTGAACAATCTCCAAGATGAAAATCTCTGCTAACCGCTCCGAAGAATAGGTACTACACACCAGAATGAAATGCGTGGACTTGGTAAGCCGATCCACAATCACCCAAATCGAATCCAACTTCCTCGATGTCCTAGGGAGACGACTCACAAAATCTATAGTAATCCTCTCCCACTTCCACTGGAGAATATCCATGCGCTGAAGTACACCACCAGGCCTCTGATGCTCATATTTCACCTGCTGACAGTTGAGATACCGATCTACAGGACTCATAATATCCTTTTTCATTCTCCTCCACCAGTAATGTTGTCTCAAATCTTGATACATCTTTGCGACACCCGGATGAAGGGAATACTGCGAGTTGTGGGCCTCCTCTAATATCAACTCCCGAAGCCCATCCACATTGGGCACGCAAATCCGGTCCAACATCATCAACACACCCTCATTATCAATAGTCACATATCTGGCATCGTCATGCTGGAAACTATCCTTAAGAACAAGCAAATATGGATCATCATACTGACACTCTCTAATGCGGTCATACAAGGAAGAACGAGAAACCACACAAGCCAACACCCGACTAGGCTCCAAAATGTCTAACCACACCATCCGATTGGTCAAAGCCTGAACATCCACTGCAAAGGGCCTCTCCCCAATTGGAATGTACGCCAAACTACCCATACTAACCTCCTTCTAGCTCAAAGCATCGGCCATTACATTGGCCTTCCCCGGGTGATACAATATGGTGATATCATAGTCTTTGAGTAGCTCAAGACACCTCGATTGCCTCAAATTAAGATCTTTCTATTTGAACAAATGCTGTAGGCTGCGAAGATCAGTATACACCTCACAAGATACGCCATATAAGTAATGCCTCCAAATCTTCAAAGCATGAACTATAGCAGCCAACTCCAAATCATGTACGGGGTAGTTCTTCTCATGAGGCTTCAACTGACGAGAAGCATATGCAATAACTCTACCCTCATGCATCAACACACATCCGATCTTAACTCTCGAATAATCACAATACACGGTGTAAGAACCTAAAGCTGATGGCAAAACCAATACTGGAGCTATGGTCAAAACTATCTTGAGCTTCTGAAAGTTCTCGTTGCACTCGTCTGACCATACAAATGGTGCAACCTTCTGCATCAACTTGGTCAAGGGCGAAGCAATAGATGAAAAACCCTGGATGAATCGGCTATAATATATTTCCAAACTAAGGAAACTCTGAATCTCTGTGGTTGAAGATGGTCTAGGCCAACTCTGCACAGCCTATATATCCTTTGGATTAACCTGAATACCATCGCTGGACACCACGTGTCCCAGAAAAGCCACAGACCCAAGCCAAAACTCACACTTGGAGAACTTTGCATAAAGCTTCTCCTCTCTCACTCAAATGTTGAGCATGCTCCTCTTGGCTACGCGCGTATACCAGGATATCATCAATAAAAATGATAACAAATGAATCCAGATACGGCTGAAAAACGTTGTTCATTAGTTGCATGAATGCGGCCGGGGCATTAGTCATCCCAAAAGACATAACTAGAAACTCATAGTGCCCATATCTAGTCCTGAAGGCCGTCTTCATAATATCTGAATCCCTAATCTTCAGTTGGTGATAGCCTGAACGAAGATCAATCTTGGAGAATAACTTTGACTCTTGGAGCTGGTCAAACAAATCATCAATACGAGGTAGTTGATACTTGTTCTTCAATGTCACCTTGTTCGGTAGCCTATAATCAATGCACAATGCCATCATTCTTCTTCACAAATAAGACTGGTGCACCCCACGGTGACACACTCGAACGAATGAACCCCTTATCTAGGAGTTCCTGAATATGCTCTTTCAACTCCTTTAACTCTCTCGGTGCCATACGATAGGGAGGAATAGAGATGGGCTGAGTGACTGACACTAGATCAATAACGAATATAGGTCTACTGGAAACACATCAGGGAAATCCCTCACAATGAGAACAGAATCAAGACTAAGAGTCTCAGCTCCGACATCTCTCACAAAAGGCAAATACGATAAACAACTTTTCCCAACCATCCGCTGGGTCTATAGGAAAGAAATCACTCTACTAGGAACATAGTCAGTTATACCATGCCACTCAATCCTCAGAACATGAACAACCAACGTAACTGTCTTGGAATGACAATCCAGAATAGCATGGTACAGAGATAGCCAGTCCATACCCAGAATAACATCAAAATCTACCATGCCCAACAACAACAACTCAACTCGGGTCTGTGAGCACGTGATTTTTGCCCTACATGAGAATCACTCCCAAAATTTCAAAATAAAATAGTTTTGTGTTGTGTGTGATTTATGTAGATGTTGTGTTATTTTTATTTATCTGTGCGTGTTTATTTGTTTAAAATTAATAGAAAATACAAAAATATATGTCACGTGCGCGCATTTCGGAGTTCAATTGTGCGTCTAGGAATTAACTAAACCGTGTTTAATTTTTAAAGAAAAGAAAATTACAAAAAAACGTATTTATTGCCTTTGTGTCATTTAATGTACAATTGTGTGATTTGATATTTAATTATGTATGTTAGTAAAAAATTAATTGTGTTACAAGTTAATCTGATTATATATATATATATATATATAATATTAATTGTGTTACAAGTTAATCTGATTATATATATATATATATAATACAATATAGAGTCTATTTGTGGGAAATGAAGAGATAGGGAAAAAACCCAATTTCAACACAACAGGGCCCAAACAAAAAGGCCCAAATCGTCCCTACCCGGTCCAGCCCCGCCCCATCGCCCGAACCGACCCACCATATTTCTATTCTGAACCGTTGGATTCACATGATCCAACGGCTAAGATTAAACACCCCTTTTAATTACCCAAACCCCTCCCAAACCCTAATTCCCATTCATTTCGCATCTCTTCAGAGAAGCAAATGAAACTGCCGCCCCACACCACCACAAACCGCCGGCCGGAAATCGTCTCCGCCGGCGGCAGCACCCCAAACCACCCCATTTTAACACCATAGATTCCCCTAATCCCCCTCTACACGAATCCCTTAACCCTTCGTCTCGAATCACTCCCGAATTCTTCGAATACCCAATCGAAAATCCGCCGGAAAACAAAACTTATGCCAAACCACTCCAAACTCACCCCAAGCACTTCCCTAGCTTCCCACATCACCACATCGTGGTTGGTCAGATTCGAATCGAGACCTAGCCATTCAAACTCCAAATCCGAGCCTTGGGAACCCTAGAAGAATCCTGGGCATATTCGAAGACTTTTGAGCTTTCAATAGGGTTTTAGCCGAGTCGTTCTCACCTGAGAACCCTCGATTAAAACCCGTTGAACCTCAAAAAGTGTCAAGTCCGAGTCCGATTGGTTCTAATTTTTGCTCATCGTTTGAGGTATTTTCCTTATCTATTTTTTGGCATGATTATTTGTTTAGTTTGTTTGTTATGTTTCATCTTTCTCATTTGTTGTTTAAATCTTCTCTGTTTCTTCTCCTCGAGACCTTTTTTTTTGGGTCGATGATTATTTCTGCTTGCTGCTATAAATGTGTCGTCATAGGATATAAATTCGTTTCGATTAACGTCGTCGAGGATTGACTCGGCAATTTTACCTATCTTGTCCAAAAATTTCGAATCACTGATTCGACGATTAGTTGTTATTGATCATACATGTTGAATTCGATTAGTCGAACATCGTCGAATAGTTATAAAGTTTCGTTTAGAACAGTAGGACATTAGTGTTGATACCCATCAACTCCATGTTTGAACCACTGTCGAATTGAAGTTGAATTGTAATGTTTCGAATTAGGAATTCGAATTGGTTATAGCTGAATTGGGACTATATGGTTTGGAGTTAATACGGCCAGCATGCTTGGGGAACTGTTAATCACTGTGTGTTCAGTCTAATTGGAAAACAGAAGTAACATGGGAGCCATTTCGCAGGGTAAGGGGTTTTGAATAGAAAAACAGGCCACTAGTACGCTTTTGGATTAAAAATAAGATTTAGACATTAAGTAATGGGCTGGGCAGAGAATATTAGGGCAAGAAGTCATTTTTTACACTCTTAAGTGCTCTTAAGAGTTGGACAATCAGTGCACATGTGCAGGGAGTAAAACAGGCTGGCCTAGCTCTTAGTTTTGTCTATAAAAGAGAACAGATGAGGACACAGACCGAGGACAGCTGGGGAGAGGGTTTTAAAGTGAGGAAAACAGAGAGAGTTTTATGAGGGATTTTGGGGATACATACACAGGCGGACAGTGAGAGATTCCGAGAGACATAGAGAGACATTCATATATACATAGAGATAGACTCTTAGAATGCTGGTCTGGAACATTGAGAAACACATAGGCTGAGACACTGAAATATACAGATTAGGGATAGACATTAGAGGGCTTGGAGATTCCTGAATTGAGCTACATTTCCCTGTTCGATCGGTTCACTAGAGTCAGTAGCATTTGCTGGGTGGCTTTCAAGCAGACTTTGGGTTCAGTTGAGGCATTCTAATAAAGTTTGGTGTGGTGTTGTTGTGGTTCTTGTGCTGTTTGCTGTTTGTTGTTACTGCTGGTCGCGGCTCTTTGCTGGTTGTTTATTTGGGTGTGACTGTTTGGTCTCTGCTACAATTGGCCTTGGGTGATTGACTGTTTTGAATTGCATTTGGATTGTGTTGTTGGTGCACGCTTGCATTGCTGTTGCTGTTGTTGCATACTACTACTGCTGACTTCTTCTTCTCCTTCTGTTTCCATTGTCCAGGTACTCTCTATATCCTTGTATACAATTGTAAAGAATCGATGAGAGTTTGACTTGGAAAATCAAATGAAGAAGCATATACGAAACAGTTGACTAAGTTCATTCGATGTTCTATTTTTGTATCCATTTGTGAAATGTTTAGCTAAATACTCGTCTATGATTGAAGATGTATGAAGTTTGATTAGGATTGAGTAAACCAGTTGTAATCATGACATGAAATAATCGAACATTTTTTCTATGAAGATTATGTGACTGTGATGATGATGTTCAATATTGTAGTATTAATACCTCATGTTGGTTTGGTTACTTTGATTATTGAAGTCTCGTGTGCCAAAATATACGGAGTAATACGATCTCATGGATACTTTGATAATAAATTCTAAAGGTAGCTTAATAGCTTAGCCATGTATATAAAGGAATCTGAAAGCTAGTACCATGTCTCACTACCATTTTTATAACAATCTGTCATGAACTTAGATTATTAGATAATTGCAATTGGGGTTGGGCTATTAATTGGAACTTAAATAAATCATGCAAACGAGGACTTTAATGTGAATCATTCGCATATGTCAAATAGTTGCGGGTTCGACGTCGGAATTTGATAGCCAACTCTATAGTATAAATGACAAATTCCTTGGCCTTGTCTCATTAGAAATGGATCCATAAGTCCGTTGGTATAAACTCGACTGGGAGGTTTTAATGTATAGTTTTAAAATATCGTTTAACCAGGACCTTGGTTTATTGTTTGAGACCAGTCAAATAAAAAGGCATAATCATGTTAGGTCTGGCCTTTAATAAAAGAGCGAGATGAGCCTCGCCGCACTAAATACCTAATTGTGGGGTCCTCGAATAATTGTCATGGAAATTTAGACTTGGCAGGACCGTCTAGTGAATTTCACGGGCCTTTCCTAAAGTTAAATAGACGATAAACTCTTTAGGTACAATTTGAAATAAAATTACTTTCCTGAATACGGGTGTGCATTTATGTGACCCAAATCTTACTCTCGGCGAAACTGAAATACATTAAAGTCACAGGCGTACCGGTTGCGGTGTGACTCGAAATGTGTTTTCGTAACGTCGCAATTCTTCTAAAAAATAAGAGCAGAGCATTAAAAGCACATAGTTAAAATATATAAAAGAATCAGATAGAAACAAAAATCGCAATTGAGCGACCGTGCTAAAACCACGGAATCCGGGAGTGCCTAACACCTTCTCCCGGGTTAACAGAATTCCTTATCCAGGTTTCTAGTTTCGCAGACTACATTATAGAGTCATAAAATTTCCTCGGTTCGGGATTAAATCGGTGACTTGGGACACCATTATTTTTCCAAGTGGCGACTCTGAATAATTAAATAAATTAATCCCGTTTCGATTGTCCTTTAATTGGAAAAACTCCCCCGCGCTCTCGCGGGTGCGTAAAAAGGAGGTGTGACAGGGTCTCCAGACCCCCAACAGTCACCTGACAAGATCGATATACATGATCCATAATAATAGTATCACCCACCGGGGTAGATACGTGAATAGGCAAGGCAAGACACCCTCGAGTAGTCCCCAGGCGATGAGAAAAATAAGAAGATACATAGGAATATGTAGATCCAGGATCAAACAAAATAGAGCATCCCTGTGGCTGACTGAGATAATATCTGTGATAACAGCATCTGATGCAATGGCATTTCTCTTGTCTGGGAGACAATAGAATTGAGCCTGACCACCACCAGATCAGTCTCCACCTCTAGGGCGCCCCTAGCTGTCTGGCCCCCACCCCTACCTAACTGGGAGAGTGCTGAAGTAGATGGAGTAGAAGAGGATGGCTGATCCCTCTACTGAGACTGACCACCATGAAGCTGAGGACACTATCTCCTCATGTGACAAAACTCACTGCATTCGTAGCAACTACTCAATGCTGGAGAAGGGGACTGAATGAAACCCCTCACTGCAGATGAACTTTGGGCTGAAGGGGCAAGAGTAGAGCTCTAAGCTGAAAAGGCACTAAGTGAAGAATGTCCTTGCTGAAACCCTGATGACCACGACCTGAAGAAGCCCCACTATACTCTGGGCGACCTGACTGAGGAGGCCTGAAGGAATGACCTCTACCACGCAGGAACTGGCCTCTAGATGGATCACCACTGAAGCTACCTGAACCTCGAGACCTCTTGGACCCCCTCTCCTCACGCTCCCGACGGAGAGCCGTCTCAATCTCCCGAGCCATGTCGACTACCTCCTCGAACGAAGCACCTATTACCCTCTCTCTGGTCATCAAAATGCAGAGTGGATAGTTGAGGCCATCAACGAACCTCCTAATCCCCTACCAATCAGTCGAGATCATCCATGTAGCGTGCCGATCTAACTACATAAACCTCATCTATTACTGGGTCACAGACATGTCCCCCTAAATCAAACACTTGAACTGACGACGCAGCTCTCCCCTGCGAGACTGCGGTACATACTTCTCCAGAAAAAGAGTGGAGAACTTCTACCATATAAGGGACGATGTTCCAACAGGACTACGCCTCTCAAAATCCTCCCACCATGTAAATGCAGGCCCTGAGAACTAGAAGGTAGTAAAAGCCACAACACTCGACTTTAAGATGCCTACTGTGCGAAGCATACGTTGGCACTTATCCAGAAAACCCTATGCATCCCTACCCTCAGTACCACTGAACGTCGGAGGCTGAAGCCTGCCAAATCTCAAGAGGACGCTGCTCATCGTTTGGTATAGCTAGAACCACATAGGTTGGAGCTGGTGCAGCTAGTGCAACCGGTTGAGCTGGAACCACTCCCGGTGTCTACAATCCCTGAACAACCTTCTCGGGTGGGAGAGCAGCGGGGGTCTGATGACCACCCCTAGTCTGTGAGGTAGCTGCTGTAGTAGTGGCTAAGACTGCATGAGCTAGGCAAGTGCAGATGGATAGTATCTGAGCTAAAGCCTCTAGGAGACCAGGAATCCCAATGGGCACTGCCGGTGCCTGAACAGGTAGTGCTAGAGCATCTACAGATGGAGGCTGATACTGAATCGGGGTAGCTGGTGGATATGTAGGTGTTGCCCTCGCTGGTCTACCTCTACCATGACCACGACCATGCCCACTTCCTCTAGTGAGTGGTAATGGTGTTCGTCTGCCATGTTCGGTAGCATGGGTTCTCGCCATCTGCGAGGGAATAAAATATAGAATGTTAGTTCTCGGATTAACTAAGCCGCACGACAAGAGTTTCAAGAATATGAAATGTTTCCTAAAGGTTCTGCAGTATCTCGAGGATAAATACAAACGTCTCCGTACCAATTTGCAAGACACTACTAAATCGGCTCATGACTCGTGAGGCCTAGTAACCTAGGCTCTGACACTAACTTGTCAAGACCCCATTCCCGGTCGTGATGGCGCACTACAACAATTATTAGGCAAGCCCGACCATTGAACACTATCAACCAAAGTACGAAAACTCATTACCAATTAATTGAGTCAATTTAGCAGTTATCAAGATTAATAATCCAATAGTAAATAGAAACAATGCGAAAACCCTAATAACTGTCAAAACAACTCCCAATAGATCCGAGGTCACGAGTCTATAGCCTCTAGATACAACTAAGTAGTGAATCTACAATGATACAAAAGTCTAGGATGCAGAAGGATAAAAGGGATAAGGGGAGTAGTCGGGTATTGCGGACGCCGGACAGCTACCTCGACAACTCCTGTGATAATCTGGAGAACAGCAGCAACTCTACTAAACCTCCGGAACACCTGTATCTTCACAGATGGTGCAGAGAGTAAAGTGAGTACTCCAACTCAGTGAGTAATAGGCATATATAATGACTGAAGATAAGAATTCACGAAATACCGCAATGTAAAGTTATAACTAGCAATTTAGAATAATTAATGGTAAAATAGCAACAAAACAATGACAATTAGATAAGATAAATATCAATGCATGAATGCAATGCAATGCATATGACCGCTGCGGTGCACAACCCGATCCATTTGGGTACCCGCGCTTACTGTAGGGGTTTAGATTCCGGATGGGCTCATACATCCCAAGCGCAATATCATTATAACATTACTGCAGTGTGCAACCCGATCCATACTCAGTCTAGAATATGCAAGTGAGCCACTAGGGCGATGCAAGTAATAGCTCTTTCCTCCAAACATTAGAAAATGTAGTTTAAGTTTTAAAACCTTAGAAGTATGACTGGACATTTCAACATAGTGTTTAACTGTCACGACCCCAAATCCGGTCGTGATGGCGCCCAGCGCATTGCTAAGCCAGCCTAACCAATCAATATCAACAACGGAGCTAGAAGCTCTCTTTAACCCATTTACGCATTTCAAAATATGAAACAATAGTAATACGTATACCAACAACGGGGAAACCAAGTTCCAAAATATACTAACTCCCATAGACCGAAGGGTCAAGAGTCATGAGCCTCCACTGAACATGAGTGTATAAAGGTTTACAAGATACTAAGTGCGGAAAGAAATGTCAATACAAAATCAAAAGACAATAGAAAGGAATATCGGGTCCTGCGGACTCTGCAGCTACCTCGTATATCCCATAGATGTCGCCTCGCACAGCTACTGGATCACTGCTGAGAGGTACCTGGATCTGCACACAAGGTGCAGGGAGTAAAATGAGTACTGCCAGACTCAGTGGTAATAAACAAAGGTAAGACAGCGCAGATAAGAAATCCGCAATAAAACACTATGTAAAGCTATAATCAGCTACCTTGTCATAGAATCAATCTTCACTGTACCTGTTCCAACAAATACCAATAAATAGCATAACAGCTAGCAGATGTAGCTAAATGCAATGCAATGTATGATATGACCGCTACGGCGTGTAGCCCGACTCCAATTTTGGGTACCCGTGCTCACTGTGGGGGTTCAGACTCCGGAGGGGCTCCTACAGCCCAAGCACATCTCATAGAGATATCCCCGCGGCGTGCAGTCCGATGCAACATATATCTCGCTGCGGCGCGCAGCCCGATCCACTACTAGTCAGCTAATATGCAGATACAGCCTCGCAGGCTCAAAAGTAGTTTTTGAAAACTCTTTATCATTTTTCAGTTGGAAAACAGTAATATCAAGTTCCAGAGATTGGAATTAGCATAATAACAAAAATAGTTGCGGACTAGTAGTAAACTAGCATGTCTATATGATAAGACAATGATAACGATCCTCGCGGGATCCAATAACCGGCTCACGGCCCACATGTATAATCAACCGCCCAAGAAGGGGGTTCCTCGGCTCAAGCCTCGCAGGATCCAATAACTGGCTCACGGCCCACATGTATACTCAACCGCCCAAGAAGGGGGTTCCTCGGCTCAAGAGTGGCCATTATCACAATATATATATATATATATGCAACCATCCGAGAAGGAGGTTCGACGGCTCTAGAATAGCCAATAATACAGTATCAACAGGTTGGACTAATATGTAGTCTCCAGTTCATGATCGACCCCGCACTCTCAAGAGTGTGTGTGTGTCTCGCCGCTATACAGCGTCACAAAGTGGTATACCGGGGTTTCGAACCCGCCGGTCATCACCCACATCTATTACTCACCTCAATACGGCGCGACGACTACTCCGCAATGCCCTTGCCACGAGAATCAAGCTCCGCACGCGTAGAATCTGATCAAATACAGTAGAAATACAACAATTTAGGCCAATGGGACGACACCCAATCAATACAACTCAATTTACATCAAAATTCCCAAAGTTGTCAAAACCCGAGCCCCGGGCCCACATTCCGAAAATTTACGAAATTCACATTTCTGGAACCCTCGTCTCGCCACGAGTCCATACATATAAAATTTACCAAAATCGGACTCCGTTTGCCCACTCAAATCGGTGTTTTTCTTCAATTTAGGCTTAGGGCTCAAACCCACATTTAATCTTCCATTTACAGAAATTTAACCAAGGATTTCATGTTAAAATGATGTAATTAAGCCACAAAACTTACCTCCGACGGATCTCCGATGAAATCCCAGCAATCTCCCGTGATTTCTTCTCTCTAGGGCTCAAAATTATGTTTTGGGGTGTGAAACCCGTGAGCCCTCTGTTCTGTGATATAAATTCACTGCCAGAGCAATTTGCTCTTCGCGAACGCGACGCCTACCACGCGTTCACGATGCTCAATTTCCAGCTACCCTTCGCGAACGCGACGCCAACCACGCGTTCGCGATGCTCAAACTCCCAGCCGCCTAAATTCCTTCTACGCGTTCGCGACTCCCAGTCACGCGAACGCGATGATTCCCTCCATCCGGCCTACGCGAACGCGACCCCAGGAACGCGATCGCGAAGCACAAGGCTCCTGGCCTACGCGAACGCGACGCACCTGATCGCGAACGCGATGCATTGATCAGCCTGGCCTTCGCGAACGCGGCCCATTCCACGCGAACGCGAAGGCTAAAATGCCCGGGCAGTAACCTGCAATTTACAGCAGACTTCCAAGTTCCAAAAATGCCCGATTGATGGTCCGAAATCATCCCGAGGCCCCCGGGACCCCAACAAACACCACCAACATACTCCAAAACACGATACGAACTTGTTCCAATCATAAAAACACCATCCTAAACATCAAAATCACCAATTACACACGGATTCAAGCCTAAGTTTCTTCAAAACTTCCGAATTACACATTCCATCAAAAACCCGACCAAACGACATCCGAATGACCTGAAATTTTGCAGGCACATCCAAAATCACCTAACGAAGCTACTGCAACTGTCGGAATTCCATTCCGACTCCCGGATCAAAATCTCACCTACCGTTCGGATTTCGTCAAAATTCAACCTTAGCCAATTCAAGCCTATTTCTACACCGGTCTCCAAATTCAATTCCGATCGCTCCCCTAAGTCACAAATCACCTCCCGGAACTATCCGAATTATCAGAATCCGATTCCGAGCCCTCTAACCAAATAGTCAACTCCGGGTTGACTTTCCTTATTCGAGTTTCCTTCAAAAAGGCTATATGCCTCATTTTCAATCCAATTCACTCCTAATTTACCCGATAGACTCTAACACTGATATAAAATCATAAAACATGTAATTACAACATAACGGGGTGGTAATTCCCATAACGACGGGCCGGGTCGTTACATTCTCCCCAACTTAAACAAACGCTCGTCCTCGAGCGTACCGGAGTGGTACTAGAAGCAACTCAATAGCTGAATGACCTTACCAAGCATATATTCGGGCGATCATACGTCACCCTATCTCACGCAAGTCCGAAAACACCATACAGCTGAAATCTCACAGACCATCTTAACCATAAACCACATTGCACTTTCTGAAATCATATACCAATTGCTAATCCCATTCATGTACTCAGGATACACTAGAATCCACTGCAATAAGCCATACTCACCACTCCGGGTGAGATCATATGATGTGTCAAACAACCCAATCACTCGAGACGATAGTCTCTAATCACAACAACTGGCCACAATCACCAAATACTAGCTGAAAACCTCTTTCCTTAGATAGAGTCTTATTCCAACACCTCCATATCATGCCCACGGCAACCAGACACGCGATATCAACTTGTCACGCGATACCAACTTGTCACGCATTATATAGAACCCATCTCTCAGGTCAACCATTCATGAATCCATTTCACTTTTAACTGATACCACAACAGATTTCGGACCCAAATCTCGGTATTACCTTTCTAACCAACTAAAATCACATATACTCACATTCATTATTGGCTCCAACGACCATTTCGATTATAACACATCGCACTGGTGATAAGACACCTCAACACCGGCCTAAGCCACAACGAGCACAACATAGGCTCCAATAGAAACGTCCGCACACACTCGAATCATGACAGCTCAAATCATGACAACTGTCTCCAGCAAATAGAGCTGCAATTTAATCCCTCTGTGCCATCATAATATAGAACTGAGATCGCGTCTCGTATTATAGAAATAAAGTACCTGAATCCTCCTCGAGAGGTCATAACATCACGTGGCCTTGCCACGATTCGTGATTCTATCCCAACGTTATTACTCATGAAGCACCTCAAGCCACTAAGCTCAAAACGATCAGCCACACACATATTTAGGTCTGAACCCAAGCAATCAACCTCACCCACGGTGAAACAATTAACGTATGCTATCAAATCCTGAAAGAACACAACCGATGTGCCATTCGCCAAGCGATACTCAATACGGACTTTTCCTCAGAAGCTAGGAAGTATTGTATACCAGGTAATATATAACTAACTCTATTTTCACATTACACTGTTGCGGCGTGCAACCCGCTCCAATGACATACCCGTGGCGGCGTGCCACCCGATCTAGATACCATACCTGTGGCGGCGTGCCACCCGATCCAAGTAACCCTCGTCAAATGAATACGCGTCGAGTCAAGTTGCTCATCATGATAAACATATATCGCCTCAAGTTTGGCCACATGAAACGCATCTGACAACGTTTCTCAATACTGGAACTGAATCAATGGTAGATACTTCTACACTAACATCCGCCACTAAGGTCCAACCAACAAAGCAATACCCACCAGCCGTCTGCTGGTCCTGAGGTACAACTACCCCGCTGGAGCATACTCTGATGTTCTCTGCTACGCAATTTGTGCCATTTTCCGACATAGCCCATATCACATTAGTCTAGACGACCTGGCTTATGTCAACCAGTCAGCAATCAAGTATCATAATCCGAATTCGTCTTATCAAGTCAAGAGAGAGCCTCTAAGGCTTCCGATTTCCAATAATCACAAAACGGTGTCGATGCACACGATATACAACTACTGCATAGGCGGATTAACGAGAATTTCAAGTCTCCTACACATATATAACATATGAATCACTATGCCTGATTCCGTATTTCACCGTACATATACATAACGCACATCAAGCGTCCATTCATACCACGATAGCCATTCAGAAATTTCATTATGCCATCAACGACTCAATTATTTTAGTCGATCCAACAAGAGAATACCACTCTACCACTGGATATTATCAGTTTACATTACTTTGTCCTTTTGGACCATATACCCTGCCAAATTACTAGAATAGCAGTACCATTTTCTTAAATCACCAGCAGCTGTCCGCGCTGCTCAATAATTTTATTGACTTTCCATGTATTATGAACTGATCTCAAAACCTAGAATATACCATTATCAACTTTCCATAACACATCGTGTATACCATATCACACTAAGACAACATGAAAATTCATATCCCTTTCCTCCGCCTCAACATTGGCGCACTCAACTAGTCAAGGACTTTCGTGATCCCATATAGAAGAAAACTCATTACACATTCCACGCTTCGCATATCGATAGGAATATACTCATCTTCAAACCATGATAAAACACATCACAAACTATTTCTTCCCATTCATTGCATAAGTTAAACTGCCAGGACTGAGTCCTTATACCCATATTATACTCATATCGGGTTACACGACTGCCAACACTCAAAAGCTTTATTGCACAATATCTACGAGACTCATTACTTCAAACATATACCAGGAATTAATCGTATTCCTTATCAAACCATTTCGGTTTATTAACAAGTTGATCCATTTACCCAGTTTCCTTTCTGATCCATCCTTAATTTAATATTAGCCATTATTGTAGCACCATAACACATCAACTCATTCCACACGAGACTCGTACATAAGACCACACGGTAAGGATCACATCCTACAATACTTTATTTTGAAGAACCTCTTGCGATTTGAATTCGTTATCATTACCTTCCAATACGGATTACATAGAATCCCTTCATTCACATAATATAACACAAGTACCGATCTCTTCTAACGAAACCACCATCTTTAGCCACATGTACAATTTTGAGACACCCGGCTGTTACAAGTAAAATCTTGAACACCGTAAACAATTCTCGGGCGTCAGTCATCCTTATTCAGCTGTAATTCAACTGTCTTATCGAACAGAACCACTCGTGCCTTATTAGAACTCTGACACTGCCGATCATGATTACATACATATACTATTAGCTATCACTCTTTTCTATACACCAAGCATTCCTTACCAACCTCAGTTCAAAATACCCTAGTATTTCTTCACATCTACGAAGCACCATAACCTTTATCAGAATTTTCCCAACATACTTAGAGACAGAATCAACATAGCACACAATAGTGCAATCAGTTAATCAATAGCAACCTCCCCAACTTAGCTCGAAGCCATTCATCAAAGCACTTTCAACCACTCATATCAATATTACTCAAGTGATGCCGAAATGTTAGTATGATATTAAACTCAAGTCATTTACAAGCTTCGGCGGAGATTCGAATCATCGGAAATATTAACTCTTTTGCAATTCTTGCATTCATTCACACACAACAGTTACGCCCCCTCTTTAGGTGACAAAATCTTTTCTAAGTCCCGAATTTTCCAAAAATTTTGGCAGAGTTTCCTTTGTAAATTGGCCTATCCACCTGCCAGAGAATCACCAAACCATCCTAGATATACTTCCACAACTCAACAAGATCTCACAATGTATTTCAACAATATTAAATCTCAATACTACACGAATTATATCATCACAATTTATACTTGAACCTGCGATGTATCTGCTCAAATCATAACATATATCGAATACCATTCAATTACACATGAGAATCAACCCACCTACCTCGCCTCAATTTAGCATTTCAGCACAATACCTTCTACCAGGATATACATAGCATAATCATTTTAGTCTTCCTGAGTTTAAACTTGTTCCACTACAAATAAGGCATTTTACCTTCCAATACGAGATATGATAAATATTCACCACGCCCATAGCTCGGGGCTACACAACAGTTTAGATAAGAGTCGAACAATTAACAACTCATCCATTAGTAAACCTTCCATAATACTCTACAGATCGGCACAAGGCCTCAAACATGGCTACTAGCCCAAGTACATAGATGTAAGCCCAATCTTAGTCACTTTACACAGTAATTTATCAATTGGGAAGGATCAAGTCCAAATCCCCAGTCACAATACCACCACGCTCGTCACATGACGCGTATTCCATCTCAGCACATCACTTTATAGTGCAAATACGGGGTTTCAAACCGTCAATACATTATCTATTGCCACCACTCACAAAATCAGCACCTCAATGCTCAAGTCATAAACAAGGTCCAGCCTCAAGTCATCCTGACTGGCCCAACATGAACTCACCGAGATTATATCTCGCCCCTCGTTCGAGGAAATCATAAGCCATAAGGCAATTACATTACTGAGCGCTCGATGCGTACACAGACGTACGGAAGGAATTTCAAAATTATATCTCAAGCTGAATCAAATACGCACGATAAGAATTCCAAGAAATGTGAAGTGTTTCCTAAAGGTTCGCAGCCTCCCGAGGATAAGTACAGGCGTCCCCGTACCGATCCACAAGACTCTACTAACCGGCTCAAGACTCACGAGGCCTAGTAAACCTAGGCTCTGATACCAACTTGTCACGACCCCAAATCCGGTCGTGATGGCGCCTAGCACATTGCTAAGCCAGCCCGACCAATCAATATCAACAACGGAGCTAGAAGCTCTCTTTAACCCATTTAAGCATATTAAATCACGAAGCAATAGCGATACAAATAACGAAAAACGGGAAACCAAGTCCCATAATACACTAACTCCCATAGACCGAAGGGTCAAGAGTCATGAGCCTCCACTGAACATGAGTGTATAAAGGTTTACAAGATACTAAGTGCGGAAAGAAATGTCAATACAAAATCAAAAGACAATAGAAAGGAATATCGGGTCCTGCGGACTCTGCAGCTACCTCGTATATCCCATAGATGTCGCCTCGCACAGCTACTGGATCACTGCTGAGAGGTACCTGGATCCGCACACAAGGTGCATGGAGTAAAATGAGTACTGTCAGACTCAGTGGTAATAAACAAGGGTAAGACAGCGCAGATAAGAAATCCGCAATAAAGCACTATGTAAAGCTATAATCAGCTACCCTGTCATAGAATCAATTTTCACTGTACCTGTTCCAACAAATACCAATAAATAGCATAACAACTAGCAGATGTAGCTAAATGCAATGCAATGTATGATATGACCGCTACGGCGCGTAGCCCGACTCCAATTTTGGGTACCCGTGCTCACTGTGGGGGTTCAGACTCCGGAGGGGCTCCTACAGCCCAAGCACATCTCATAGAGATATCCCTGCGGCGTGCAGTCCGATCCAACATATATCTCGCTGCGGCGTGCAGCCCGATCCACTACTAGTCGGCTAATATGCAGATACAGCCTCGCAGGCTCAAAAGTAGTTTTTGAAAACTCTTTTATCATTTTTCAGTTGGAAAACAGTAATATCAAGTTCCAGAGATTGGAATTAGCATAATAACAAAAATAGCTGCGGACTAGTAGTAAACTAGCATGTCTATATGATAAGACCATGATAACGATCCTCGCGGGATCCAATAACTAGCTCACGGCCCACATGTATACTCAACCGCCCAAGAAAGGGGTTCCTCGGCTCAAGAGTGGCCATTATCACAATATATATATATATATATGCGACCATCCGAGAAGGAGGTTCGACGGCTCTAGAATAGCCAATAATACAGTATCAACAGGTCGGACTAATATATAGTCTCCAATTCATGATCGACCCCGCACTCTCAAAAGTGTGCGTGTCTCGCCGCTATACAGCGTCACAAAGTGGTATACCGGGGTTTCGAACCCGCCGGTCATCACCCACATCTATTACTCACCTCAATACAGCGCGACGACTATTCCGCAATGCCCTTGCCACGAGAATCAAGCTCCGTACGCGTAGAATCTGATCAAATACAATAAAAATACAACAATTTAGGCCAATGGGACGACACCCAATCAATACAACTCAATTTACATCAAAATTCCCAAAGTTGTCAAAACCCGAGCCCCGGCCCACATTCCGAAAATTTACGAAATTCACATTTCTGGAACCCTCGTCTCGCCACGAGTCCATACATATAAAATTTACCAAAATCGGACTCCGTTTGCCCACTCAAATCGGTGTTTTTCTTCAATTTAGGCTTAGGGCTCAAACCCACATTTAATCTTCCATTTACAGAAATTTAACCAAGGATTTCATGTTAAAATGATGTAATTAAGCCACAAAACTTACCTCCGACGGATCTCCGATGAAATCCCAGCAATCTCCCGTGATTTCTTCTCTCTAGGGCTCAAAATTATGTTTTGGGGTGTGAAACCCGTGAGCCCTCTGTTCTGTGATATAAATTCACTGCCAGAGCAATTTGCTCTACGCGTCCGCGTGAGCTCTCACGCGTTCGCGATGCTCGGCCTCCAGTTACCCTTCGCGAACGCGACGCCAACCACGCGTTCGCGATGCTCAAACTCCCAGCCGCCTAAATTCCTTCTACGCGTTCGCGACTCCCAGTCACGCGAACGCGATGATTCCCTCCATCCGGCCTACGCGAACGCGACCCCAGGAACGCGATCGCGAAGCACAAGGCTCCTGGCCTACGCGAACGCGACGCACCTGATCGCGAACGCGATGCATTGATCAGCCTGGCCTTCGCGAACGCGGCCCATTCCACGCGAACGCGAAGGCTAAAATGCCCGGGCAGTAACCTGCAATTTACAGCAGACTTCCAAGTTCCAAAAATGCCCGATTGATGGTCCGAAATCATCCCGAGGCCCCCGGGACCCCAACAAACACCACCAACATACTCCAAAACACGATACGAACTTGTTCCAATCATAAAAACACCATCCTAAACATCAAAATCACCAATTACACACGGATTCAAGCCTAAGTTTCTTCAAAACTTCCGAATTACACATTCCATCAAAACCCGACCAAACGACATCCGAATGACCTGAAATTTTGCAGGCACATCCAAAATCACCTAACGAAGCTACTGCAACTGTCGGAATTCCATTCCGACTCCCGGATCAAAATCTCACCTACCGTTCGGATTTCGTCAAAATTCAACCTTAGCCAATTCAAGCCTATTTCTACACCGGTCTCCAAATTCAATTCCGATCGCTCCCCTAAGTCACAAATCACCTCCCGGAACTATCCGAATTATCAGAATCCGATTCCGAGCCCTCTAACCAAATAGTCAACCTGGGTTGACTTTCCTTATTCAAGTCTCCTTCAAAAAGGCTATATGCCTCATTTTCAATCCAATTCACTCCCAATTCACCCGATAGACTCTAACACTGATATAAAATCATAAAACATGTAATTACAACATAACGGGGTGGTAATTCCCATAACGACGGGCCGGGTCGTTACATTAACTCAGGACTGAAATCATTTAACAT
>JASVEL010002585.1:0-184458 GCA_032618575.1 Nicotiana noctiflora
TTCCGAAATAACAACAATAAAATGATTACCGCAATCGTCTACAATTAAGCTAACAACAAGTAACCAACTCAATAAAACAAGTCCAGGACCTGTGGGAATTGAACCCACAGTCCCATTGACAGTACCCATGGGTCTTCGGGAATCGAACCCGCAGCCCATGTCTCAGTAAATCTCAGGATCTCTGGGAATCGAACCCGCTATCCACATCTCAATAAATCTCAGGATCTCCGGGAATCGAACCCGCAGTCCATATTTCAATAAATCTCAGGATCTCCGGGAATCGAACCCGTAGTCCACATTTCAATGAATCTCACGATCTCCGGGAATCGAACTCGCAGTCCACAACAGTATCACTCCGGGTCTCTGGGAATCGAACCCTTAGCCCTGGGATCTCCAGGAATTGAACCCGCAGTCCACGACCACAGCAATTAAAGGAATACACAGAGAGAACATAATATGCTTAACTATAACTTCACCGGTAAATAGTGCCAATAATTATCAAGAAACTCAAGTAAGACAATTAGGCAACTAGACAGTTAAATACAACCTAATCATGCTTTTCTAACTACTACCGGATATGAATATCGAATTAACAGCTAAAAACATGAATATCACTCATCGAACATTTTAAGTAAAGTATGTGTTCAACAACCAGCACATGTACACGCCCGTCACCTCGCGTACAAGGCATTTAAACTATCACATAATATCCTAGGGGTGAAAGTTCCCCCACACGAGGTTAGACAAGCCACTTACCTCAATTCCGGTACAAAAATGCTAAGAAATAATTCTCTTGCCGCGAATGTCGGCCTCCACAGGTGTAGTATCTGATAAAAATCAATAGAATCACATCAAAATAGGCCAATTGGGCATTACCCAATCAAAATAACTCAAAATACACCAAAACCCACAAGTTGCCAAAACCCGACTTCCGGTACGCTTATAAAAAAATCACGAAAATTATATATTCGGGTTCCTTATCTCAATACGAGTCCGTGCATATAAAATTTATCGAAATCGGGCTCCGTTTGCCCATTTAAATCAAAGATTTCCTAAATTTTAGGCCTAGGGTTCAAACCCACCTTTAATCTCCCATTTTCAATGAAATAATCACGGATTTCATGATAAACTAACGAATTAAGGTCAAGAAACTTACCCCCGATGATTTCCCGATGATATCCCAGCGTTTCCCCTTCAATTACCTCTCTTGGAGCTCAAAAATGGCGTTTTTTGTTTATGGGGTCGCGGCTGTTATGTTCTGGTTTTTCAAGTCACTGCCAAACATTTTCCTTCATCGCGTTAGCGTTGCTTGGCACGCGTTCGCGATGCTCTGACCTATTAACCCATTGCGTTCGGGTCCCCCATCTCGCGTTCGCGATGCCTTGCCCAAACGAACCTTCGCAAACGTGACTACATTCACGCGTTCGCGCTGAAGAAACATCCCAGCCCTCCAAAATTGAACTACGCGAACGCGACCTGGCCATCGCGAACACGATGGTCCATCAACTGACCTTACGCAAACGCGGCTCAGCCATCACGACCGCGATGCCCCCAGCAGCTGACCCTTCGCGAACGCGTGACATGCCACGCGAACGCGATGACCAAGGGTCTACCGCACTGCTGCTGCATTTTTTCTGCAGTTTTGTGCTTCAAAACAGCCCGGATGGTGGTCCGGATTCATCCCGAGGCCCCCGGGACCCCAACGAAAACCACCAACATATTTCAAAACACGATACGAACTTGTTCCAGTCATAAAAACACGTCTAACAATATCAAAACCCATAATTCACCTCGAATTCAAGCCTAAATTTCTTAAAACTTTCCGAATTGCACATTCGATCTAAAATCCGACCAAACGACGTCCGAATGACCTGAAAATTTGCGGACATATCCAAAAACACATAACAAAGCTATAGAAATTGTCGGAATTCCATTCTAACCCCCGGATCAAAATCTCACCTATCGTTCGGATTCGCCAAAATTTCAACCTTCGGCATTTCAAGCCAAATTGAGCTACGGACCTCAAAAATACATTCCGAACGCGCTCCCAACCCCGACATTACCTAACGAAGCTAATGGAACTATCGGATTTCCGTGCCGAGGTCATCTTAACACTGTTCCGGTTACGGACCATTTTCTAACCTTAAAGCTCTCACTTAGGGACTAAGTGTCCCAAAATACTCCAAGTTTCAGAACCAATTCTCCTAGCAAACCACAATAGCAGAAATGAACTTAGGGAAACAGTTAAATTGGGGATTAGGGCATAATTTTTCCAAAACGACCGGCCGGGTCGTTACAACAAATCATCTTGAAATTTTAAAACACATTTGACAATTGTCAACATTTCGTGGGCCATAGTAGCATATTTCTTCTGGGCATCGTTCCACTTTCCAGAGTGATATCTTATCAGATATTCTGTTTTATCAATGGGATTGATTTGTTTCAAAATACCACCATAACCGATGTTGGATGCATCAGTCTCAACAATCTTTTGCCAAGTAGGATTGGCCAAAGTTAAGCAGGGTAAAGCTTTTACCCTTTGCTTAATATTTTGGACTATTTTTGTATGTAAATTAGTCCAAGGTTGTTTGTAGGTCTTTTTTAGCCGGTCGTATAATGGGGCTAAGTCACGCGACAAATCTTTAATAAAAGGGGAGACATAATTAAGGCTTCCTAAGAACCTTTGTAATTGAGTTCTACCAGTAATAATATCAGGAAATTTAGAAGCAAATTCAATTGCACGTTGTATAGGGGTTATCTATCCCTAACAAATATTATGTCCTAAAAATTCTCAGTTTGAAATAAACTCATTTTTTGTTTAGAGATTACCAAACCATTTTGTATAACAATCTTTTTGAAAATATCAAGATGTTTGATATGTGTTTCAAAGGTTTTTGAATAAACCAAAATATCGTCAATATAAACAATGATGAAATCCAAATATGGATTAAAAATGTCATTCGTGATTTTTTGAAATTCAGAAGGAGCATTTTTTAGACCAAATGGCATAACATTCCATTCATATTGTCCAAAGGGAACATTAAAAGCAGTTCTATAAGTATGCTCTTTAAAAATTTGAATCTGCCAATAACCAGATTTTAAATCGAATTTTGAAAATATATTTGCATCATATAAACGAGAAAGAAGATCCCTTTTATTGGCGATCGGATATCTTATCCATTTTAAACTCTTATTAAGAGGTTTGTAATTGATAACTAATCGGGGAATTCCTCGTTCTTTTTCTGCAGCATTATTAACGTAAAATGCCGAACAAGACCAAGGGGATTTTGAGGGCTTTATCAGACCTCTTTGTAAGAGACTATCAATCTCAGTTTTACAAAAGGCGACCAATTATGAATTCATCTGGCATGGTCGAGATTTTGTAGGAATATTATCCTCAGAAAAAGTATCTTCGTAAGAAAGAGTAACAATATGCTTTTTTCGGTTCCAAAAAGCGCTAGGATGATCGGCACAAATATCAATAGACAATTTTTTAGAAATCAAATTGATTTTTCTTTTGTTTTAGCAGAATTTATTGTATCAAATATGTTCATGCTAAATAGTTCTAATTGCAAAGAATCTACATTCTTTTGTTTCATGTCAATTAAAGCATTGATATCACGAGTTACAGGATTTGTAACAAAAGAATAATATATATTTTTATTATTATAAGTAGCATTAAAACCTTTTGCATCAATATTGGTAAAAGGATAGACAACATTTATAAAAGGAGTTCCTAAAATAATAGGAGGATATAACTGATTTTTAACCAGAAAAAAGAAGTGAGGAATGCAAACTTTATTTTGAAAAATATGCGTGTTAGGCAGTTTATACTGTATATCTAAAGCATGGCCAGAAGCAGATTTAACCATATGAGTAATTTTTTGAAAATATTTAGTGGGAACTAATCCCTCTTGGATGCAACTAACATCTGCACCACTATCAATCATAGCAACACCAGAAATTGTGAAATCGTTATTAACGAGAATAGTACAATTAATGTACCATTTATGAGCAGTCACTATTTGCATCATTCCTAGAAACATATCCTTAGCCGGACTGATATCTAGAGAAGGATGTTCTTTTTCCTCAGTAACAGTATTTTTACCTTTATCGGTAGGTGACTAAACTAGAGAATTATAATTTTCTAGTTGAATGATCCGGTGATCATGAATCATTTGATTCTGTTTAAGAGATTTAATATCTCTTTTTAGATTTTCAATTTCCTCCTTTAGATCATTAAAAGAGGCATCGCGAGTCACATTGACTCTATTTTCTCGTCATCGATTGATTTCATCTATCGTATAAGGGGGAGTATATTCAATCCTTTTCTTGGAAAACAAATCATTTGAAGACTAAGTAGTATTACTAGAGCTTGAAGCCAAATTAATAATTTTTTGACGAAGTTTATCGTCCGTAACTTCTTTTAAAAGATCTATGACATTTTCAGAAGAAATAGTTTGCACATTCAAATCTTGAAAAACAGCTTGTAATTTGTAAAATTCATCATTTTCACAAGTACAAGCAGTGCTATTACATGTTACATAGGAAGATATATCACGATCTTCGTTAATATCTAATTTAATCAAGTCAGCTTCGGATTCGTATTCGGAAGAATCTGAGATATAATCAGATTCCCATCCGGAAGTGTACAAAAGACCATAAACCTTGTTGTAAGATTCATTGTCTAGCTCTAAAGCTTTAAGTTTCCGAAGCTTACAATTTGGAGCTATGTGGCCAAGTTTTCCACATTTGTAACACTTAATGTTGGCAAGATCCCGTTTGGATCTATTTTCCGCAAATCTAGTAGATTTACGATGTGCCTTTCTAGTATCACGCTCTTCTTTCGATCTATATCTAGATCTTCTCTTTCTATAAGGCTTATTGGAATAATCAGCATCATGACGCTTATAACTCTTTTTTCTCGAGTTATTAGGCATTCCAAACTGGGTACAGAAGTCTCCTAATTGAGATCTTTCTTGGCGCCTAGTATTCTTAATTTGTTGAGCTAGATGTAGCTTATTACAAAGTTTTAACCCTTCTTGGGTACAAATTCCTACCAAATTACCATAGGTAAAGGTCTCATAGGGAATATGAGTATCATTTCCCCTTAGGGTATTTCTAACTCTTTCGGCGAACAAGGAGGGAAGACCATCTATAAACTTTGCCTTCCAAAAATCGGTAGCATTTTTGGGTGATTCCATAACCCGACTAAGAAATGTATCTTTATACCAACGAAATTTGCTGAGATTCTTACATCTCAAACTATTTAAAAAAATACGAACATTTTCATTTTGGTTGGTAAATCTACCACTGAAATGCTCTAAAATATTCAAGATAAGAGTATATACTGCATCTTCTCTATCTGCAGCAAGGGGAAGACCTAGGTTATCAAAACCCGCTTCTTTGGCTTTAGCTTCCATGATTGAAGCCTTTTGAGGGGAAGTAAGATTATTATCCCACCAACCACGAAGTTGGCCAGTAAAGCCAGCGATTATCATTTTAGCAATAGTTTTATCTGTATTGCCAGTAGCTTTACAGATCGTGGAATACACAAGTATTCTATGAACAAGAATGGTTAACTGTCTATCGGTTAAACCATCGAGATTCCATTCGTCAATATGGGTATCACTATAAGACGTATTAGTCTGATTCCAATCACGTTCCTCAATTAAGACATCTTGAGGAGTAGGTCGAGAATAATAAAAATTTGTCATTTTCGGATTATCACCATACCTACTATTTGGTTTAATCAAACCTCTGGATCCTTTGAGTTTATTAAACTCTGACCAAATTTCTTCTTTATAGTCTGAAGTGGACTCTATTCCATCAGCAAAGTCATTTGAAAGATTTAACGGTTTAAGATCGAGATTAGCAAATTTCTCATTGAGAATGTCTTCAAGAGTTTTATAAGTAGAAGACTTAAAATCCGTAATCTCAGGAGGACGTTGAATATGAGTAGGAACAGTTTGACTATTTGAAGTCGAAGCAACACTGGAAGTAGGTGTTACCTCAATAGTAGTCTTTTTACTCATATTCTTTATCAAAACTATAAGCTTATCAAGCTTTTGATCAAGAGAACTAATATGTTCTCCTAAAACTTTAACATAAAGACTCAAATAATTATTTTGAGAAAAGAGATTATTAATTTCGTTAATACTAACTTGACCGACATTTTTTTCAATAAATTTTTGAAAAGCAGAAAATGTTATACCAGTACTATTTGGTAAAACAAACGGGGCTTGAGGAGGTTATACTGCGGTAACAATCTTACCATCATTTTCTTGATAAGAACGCGTTAGTACCTTAATGTAATAAGGCAAATAAGTGGTTATAAACCAGGGGACAAAATATTTATGCAAAGCACAAGTTTCAAAGAATTCTTGCGAAATACAATTTAAATCATTTTCACGATAAGTGTCAAAAAACCAAGTTTTAAACCGGTTCCATTTTTTATCAGAAAATTCTTTTTGAATAAACTTTCTTGCTGGAGAACCCGGACTAAAATCAATTTGGTGTGGAATCATTAAACACTATCTGGGTCAAAATCCATTTCGGATGGAGAAGGAATGACTTATCGGGGATATTTTTACTATCCTGGACAATATTTGTTTGAGGGTTGATTCGTACCTCTTCAACGTAGCTATTATTATCTCTACTGTGATGGCGCCCAACAATTAAGCTAGGCCAGCTAGACCAACAATTACTTATCACACCGAATATTAGTCCTAAATGGACATCCCAATAAGAATATATGAGTTAAAGAACTCCAATAATAATAATAATGAACAAAATACTGACACTCCCAAAGATCCGGAGTCACAAGTCTAGAGCCTCTAACAAAACCCAACCGGAGTAGAGAGTACTGTATAGAAATACTCAAGTCTGAATACAAAATACAAATAACAACTGGAAAGGTGAGGGGAAGCTAGGTTCTGCGAACGTAGGCAGCTACCTAAGCAACTCAATATGACACTGCAAACGCTGGAAATGCCTGTCTACTGCTCCTGAGTACCTGAGTCTGCACACAAAAAGTGCAGGGAGTAGGGGTGAGTACTAAGTACTCAGTGAGTAATAAATATATAAAAGCAGCTGAAAGTACGAAATCCACAGAATACCACAATATGAAGCTAAGCTACAGTCCGAATCTCCTACGAACTAACATCAACAGTACAAATACAGCTACCACAGAATAATTCAACAAATAAAGATGCAATGCAATGCACATAATCGCTACGGCGTGTAGCCCGACCCATTTAACGTCGACGGCGCTCACTGGGGGTGTGTACATACTCCGGAGGGGCTCCTACAGCCCAAGCGCAATACTGCTGCGGCGTGGAGCCCGATCCTCATATCAACCGCTGCGGCGTGCAGCCCGATCCATCCTCAGTCCACATAAATCAAATAAGTCACAAAAACAGTTCATTCTTCTTAATTTCCAATTTCCAGTTCATAATTTATGAAAAATACTTAACTTTTATTTAATTTGCAAAGACCGGTGACTTAACATTTCAAAAAGGTGATTTCAATTTCCAGGACTGAGATTAATGATTTGAGCAAATATAGCTATCACATAAATATTGTCCTCTAAGGACGCTACAGATCGGCACAAGGCCCCAAACAAGGCTTACCGCCCACAAATATATCAAATACAGTGTATTTCCAACACTAATAACATATTATTCATTTTCGGGATGGACCAAGTCTCAATCCCCAGTCACAATCAATCCCGCACCTGCCACGGTGTGCGAGCCATGCCCTACAAGCGTCACAATGTGCTAAGCCGGGGTTTCGAACCCTCAGGCTACCATATACACAAACTACTCACCTCTAGCCGGCTGTAGACTCGTCCGCGATGCCTTTTCCTTTGAATTTAGCTCCCTCGTGCATAGAATCTAGTCAAACCACAATAATTATATCAAATACGGGTCAAAGAATCATAACCCATCTCAATTTACATGAAATTCGCATAAATACACTAAGTTGGTAAAACCCGACCCCGGGCCCACTGCTCGGAAAATTCTGAAATTAGTACCAACGCGATCCTCATCTCGCCACGAGTCCGTACATATAAAATTTTTCGAAATCGGAGTTCAAATGGCCTCCCAAAACTCAAAATCCCGTTTTCAATATCTAGGCCACATTTCTTCAAGATTTCTACCCAATTTCATGAAGATTGATGTTAATTCTACCATAAAATTATGGTTTTGAGTCAAGAATCTTACCTCCGATGAATACCCGATGATTTCTCAGTGATTTCCTCGAGTTTTCTTCTCTCTAGGGCTCAAAATTGTATTTTGGGGGTGTAAACCCGTAAGCCCTCTGTTCTGTGATATAAATTCACTGCCAGAACATTTATACCTACACGTTCGCGATGCTCCTTGCGCGAACGCGATGCCCAGTTTTGTTGCTTCATCGCGAACGCGACGTCACTTCACGCGTCCGCGATGTTCATTTCCCCAGCCGCCTGTTTCCAAACCAACGCAAACGCGTACACCCCCACGCGAACGCGAAGCTCCCCCTTATCCTTCTATGCGTTCGCGACTCACGGTCTCGCGAACGCGAAGCTTAACTCCCTCTGACCTACGCGAATGCGATGCCCTTGTCGCGAACGCGATGCTTTAGCCCACTTGGCCTTCGCGAACGCGACCCATGTCACGCGAACGCGAAGGTCTAAATGACTGGGCAGAAACCTGCAGTTTTCTGCAGATTTTGCCAAGTCCCATATGCCCGGTTGATGGTCCGAAATCATCTCGAGGCCCCCGGGACCCCAACGAAAACCACCAACGTACTCCAAAACATGATACGGACTTGTTCCAATCACAAAAACACCATTCTAAACATCAAAATCACCATTTACACATGAATTCAAGCTTAAGTTTCTTCAAAACTTTCAAAACTAACATTCGATCCAAAACCCAATCAAACGATGTCCGAATGACCTGAAAATTTGCATACATATCCAAAATCACATAACGAAGCAACAGAAATTGTCGGAATTCCATTCCGACCCCCGGATCAAAATATCACCTACCATCCGGTTTTCGCCAAAATTCATCCTTCGCCAATTCAAGCCTAAAACTACACCGGACCTCCGAATTCAATTCCGATTGCTCTCCTAAGTCATAAATGATCCCCTGAAACTTGTTGAATCATCGAAATCCGGTTCCGAGCATTCTAACTCAATAGTGAACTCTAGGTTGACTTCCCATATTCAAGCTTTCTTCAAACATACTATTTACTTCATTTTTAACCTGAATCACTCCTAACTCACCCGATATATTCAAATACTGATTTAAAAGCATAAGATGTGTAAATGCAAGGTAACGGGGTGGAAATTCCCATAACGGCGGGCCAGGTCGTTACATTCTCCCCAACTTAAACAAACGCTCGTCCGCGAGCGGGTTAAGAAACATACCTGGAGCATCAAACAAGTGTGGATATCTGCTCCGCATTTCCTGCTCGGTCTCCCAAGTTGCTTCCTCCATGGGACGACCTCTCCACTGTACTTTCACTGACGCTATGTCCTTGGATCTCAGCTTACGGACCTGTCGACCCAAAATGGCTGATGGCTCTACATCATAAGTCAAGTCTTCATCTAGCTGTATCGTGCTGAAGTCTAACACATGAGACGGGTCTCCAACATACTTCCGGAGCATAGATACATGGAACACCGAGTGAACTCCCGACAAACTGGGTGGCAAAGCAAGCATATAGGCTACCTCCCCAACTTTCCTAAGCACCTCAAAAGGTCCAATGAACCTTGGGCTCAACTTTCCTTTCTTTCCAAACCTCATAACGCCCTTCATAGGCGAAACCTTCAGCAACACCTTCTCACCCTACTGAATAAGACACATCTCGGACCTTCCGGTCCGCATAACTCTTCTGACGCGACTGAGCTGTGCGAAGTCTCTCCTGAATCACCTTTACCTTGTCTAAGGCATCTTGGACTAACTCCGTCCCCAACAACCTAGCCTCGCCGGGCTCGAACCAACCGACTGGAGACCTACACCGTCTCCCATATAAAGCTTCATACGGTGCCATCTGAATGCTGGACTGATAGCTATTATTATAAGCAAACTCCGCAAGAGGCAAGTAATCAGCCCATGAACCACCAAAATCAATGACACAAGCACGCAACATGTCCTCCAATATCTGAATAGTACGCTCAGACTGCCCATCCGTCTGTGGATGAAATGTTGTGCTCAGCTCTACCTGTGAACCCAACTCTCGCTGAAATGTCCTCCAGAACTGAGAAGTGAACTGGGTACCTCTATCTGATATAATTGAAATGGGAACTCCATGCAATCTCACTATCTCACGGATGAATATCTCCGCCAACCACTCTGAGGAATAAGTAGTACACACTGGGATGAAGTGAGCTGACTTGGTCAACCTATCCACTACCACCTAAACTGAATCAAACTTCCTCGCTGTCTGAGGGAGTCCACTGACAAAGTCCATAGTTATCCTTTCCCACTTCCACTCAAGAATATCAATACGCTGAAATACACCACCAGGTTTCTGATGCTCGTACTTGACCTGCTGACAGTTTAGACACCGAGCCACATGGCTTACAATATCTTTCTTCATCTTTCTCCACTAGTAATGCTGCTTCAAATCCTGGTACATCTTCGCGGGTCCTGGGTGAATAGAATACCGCGAGCTGTGGGCTTCCTCCAATATCAACTCACGAAGGCCATCAATATTAGGCACGCATATCCGGCCCTGCATCCGCAATACACCATCACTATCAATAGTGACATCTCTGGCATCATCATGCTGAACTCTGTCCTTAAGGACAAGTAAGTGTGGATCATCATACTGGCGCTCTCGAATACGATCATATAAAGAAGAACGAGCTACTACACAATCCATCACCCGACTAGGCTCAGAAATATCTAGTCTCACCATCTAATTAGCTAACGCCTGAACATCAACTGCAAGGGGTCTCTCCCCAACTGGAATATACACCAAACTGCCCATACTAATAGCCTTCCAGCTCAAAGTATCAGCCACTACATTGGCTTTCCCGGGATGGTACAAGATAGTAATATCATAGTCTTTAAGCAATTCAAGCCATCTCCGCTGCCTCAAATTTAGATCTTTCTGCTTAAACAAATGTTGAAGGCTGCGGTGGTCGGTATATACATCACAAGATACACCATATAGGTAATGCCTCCAAATCTTCAAGGCAATGAACAATAGCAGCTAACTCCAAATCATGAACATGGTAGTTCTTCTCGTGGGGCTTTAGCTGACGAGAAGCATATGCAATAACTCTACCCTCCTGCATCAACACACAACCGAGTCCAACTCTGGAAGCATCACAATACACCGTATATGACCCTGGGGCTGATGGTAACACAAGTACTGGAGCTGTGGTCAAAGCCTCCTTGAGCTTCTGGAAGCTCTCCTCACATTCATCAAACCACACAAATGGAGCATTCTTCCGTGTCAACTTAGTCAATGGTGAAGCAATAGATGAGAAACCCTGAACAAACTGGCGATAATAGCTTGCCAAGCTGAGAAAACTCCGAATCTCTGTAGCTGAGGAAGGTCTGGGCCAATTCTGCACTGCCTCAACCTTCCGTGGATCAACCCGAATACCATCACTAGACACTATATGTCCCAGAAAACCGACAGTATCAAGCCAGAACTCACACTTAGTGAATTTCGCATAGAGCTTCTCTTCTCTCAACCTCTGCAATACCACCCTCAAATGTTGTGCATGCTCCTCCTGGCTGCGTGAATACACCAGAATATCATCAATAAACACAATCACAAAAGAATCAAGGTACGGCCGAAATACACTATTCATCAAGTGCATGAATGCAGCTGGGGAATTAGTCAACCCGAAAGACATTACCAGGAACTCGTAGTGCCCATATCGCATCCTAAATGCTGTCTTCATAATATCTGAGTCCCTGATCTTCAACTGATGATAGCCCGATCGAAGATCAATCTTAGAAAATACACTAGCTCCTTGGAGCTGATCAAACAGGTCCTCAATACGAGGCAATGGGTACTTATTCTTCACTGTTACCTTGTTCAGTTGCCTGTAATCAATGCACATCCTCATTGTGCCATCTTTCTTCTTCACGAACAACACCGGTGCACCACAAGGTGACACACTCGGATGAATGAAACCCTTATCTAAGAGTTCTTAAAGTTGTTCTTTCAATTCTTTCAACTCCGCTGGTGCCATGCAATAGGGAGGAATAGAAATGGGCTGAGTGCCCGGCACCAAGTCAATACCAAAATTGATATCTTTGTCAGGCGGCATGCCCGACAGGTCTGCTGGAAATACATCCGGAAACTCACTCACAATGGGGACCGAATCAAGACTAGGTGTCTCAGCCTCAACATTTCTAATGAAGGCCAAATAAGATAAACAACACTTGCCAATCATTCTTTTAGCCTTTATATAAGAAATCACCTTGTCGGACGCATAATCAGTCAAGCAACGCCACTCGATCCTCGGATTACCTGGAATAGCTAGTGTGACTGTATTGGCATGACAGTCCAAAATCGTATGGTAAGGAGATAGCCAATCCATGCCTAGAATCACATCGAAATCTACCATGCCCAGTAGTAATAAATCAATTCGGGTCTCCAGACCCCCAACAGTAATAACACAGGATCGATATACCTGATCCACAACAATAGTATCCCCCACTGCGGTAGACACATGTACGGGCAAAGCAAGAATACCACGGGTCATACCCAATGATGTGCAAAATAAGTAGAGACATAAGAATAGGTGGATCCGGGATCAAATAAGACGGAAGCATCCCTGTGGCAGACTGAGATAATACCCGAAATGACCGCATCCGAAGCACTAGTATCCTTTCTATCCGGAAGAGCATAGAAACGCGCCTGGCCTCCACCAATACGATCCTCGCCCCTAGGGTGACCTCCGGATACCTAGCCACCAGTCCTAGCCGACTGTGCTGGCGGTGAAGAAATAGGAGTAGAAGACGAAGGCCGATCCCTTTGTTGAGATCGCTTACGAAGCCACTGAGGACACTCTCTCCGGATATGGCCCAAGTCACCGCACTCAAAACAACGGCCTGAAGATGGAAGAAGGGTCTACTGAGGACCCCTCACTATAGATGAACCCTGTGTTGAGGAAGCGGGAGCGAACTCGAGCCGGAAGAGCACTCGGTGCGGTGCGACTCTGCCGACGGCTCTGCCGACCCCGATAACCCTGATGGCCCCGACGACCATGATCCGATGAAACCCCACCGGACTCTGCACGTCCGGACCTGATGAGACCTGAAAGAATAACCCCTGCTATACCGGGGTTGGTCCCTAGACGAAGCACCACCGTAGCCCAGAACCACGATGCCTCTTAGCCTCTCTCTCCTCTCGCTCTGCGGCGATCCGTCTCAATGTGACGGGCAGCATCAACCACCTACTCAAAGGTAACTGCCAAAACTCTCTCCCCTGGTCATCAATATGCGGATGGGATAAATAAGGCCATCGATAAATCTCCGAATCCTCTCTCTGTGTCTGTAGGAACCATCCACATGGCATGACGGGCCAAGTGTGTGAATCTCATCTCGTACTGATTAACCGTCATATCTCCCTGCTTCAACCACTCAAACTGACGTCGCAGCTCCTCTCTCTGAGACTGAGGCACGTACTTCTCCAAAAATACCGTGAAGAACTGCTGCCAAGTGAGGGGCACTGCCCCAGCGGGCCTACGCCTCTCGAAATCCTCCCACCACTGAAATGCTGCACCTGTAAACTAAAAAGTGGTGAATGAAACACCGCTGGACTCTAGAATACCCGCGGTGCGAAGCATGCGCTGACATCTGTCAAGAAAACCCTGGGCGTCCTCGCCCTCCGCACCACCGAATGTCGGAGGCTGTAGCCTCTCAAATCTCTCCAAACGACGCTGCTCGTTATCGGGCATAATTGGAACCATATAAGCAGAAGCTAGTGCAACGGGCGCAACTGGCTGAACTGGCTCGGGTGTGCGGGCCACGGGGGTCTAATTCCCTCCCCCTGCATGTGAAGAAGACGCTTCAGTAGAGACTGCAATGACCTGAGCCAATCCTGTGCATACTGATAAGATCTGGGCCAAGGTCTCCTGAAGACCCGGTATCACAATGGGCACTGCCGGTGCCTGAACCTGAGTTGCCGGAGTGTCTGGCACTGGAATCTGGTCTTGAGTCTGGGCCACTGGTGCGGGAATCTGACCCTGAGTCTGGTCAGCTGGTGGGTCAGTAGGTGCTGGTGCTGCTGCCCAACCTCTACCACGAGCACGGCCTCTGGGTGCCAATGGTGGTCATCCGCCACGTCCGCTAGCACGTGTTCTCGCCATCTGCGAGAGAATCGAATATGGAAAAATTTAATTTCGTGATAACACAAATCGCACGATATGAATCCAAGAAAATGAGGTTTTTCCTAAAGTTTCTGTAGCCCTCTGAGGATAGATACGGACGTCTACGTACCGATCCGCGAAAGCCTACTAAACCGGCTCATGACTCGCGAGTCCTAGTAACCTAGGCTCTGATACCAACTTGTCACGACCCAAATCCGGTCGTGATGGCGCCCAACAATTAAGCTAGGCCAGCCAGACCAACAATTACTTATCACACCGAATATTATCCCCAAATGAACATCCCAATAAGAATATATGAGTTAAAGAACTCCAATAATAATAATAATGAACAAAATACTGACACTCCCAAAGATCCGGAGTCACAAGTCTAGAGCCTCTAACAAAACACAATAGGAATAGAGAGTACTGTATAGAAATACTCAAGTCCGAATACAAAATACAAATAACAACTAGAAAGGAGAGGAGAAGCTAGGTTCTGCGAACGTAGGCAGCTACCTCAGCAACTCGATATGACACTGTAAACACTGGAATTGCTTGTCTACTGCTCCTGAGTACCTGAGTCTGCACACAAAAGGTGCAGGGAGTAGGGGTGAGTACTAAGTACTCAGTGAGTAATAAATATATAAAAGCAGCCGAAAGTAGGAAATCCACAGAATACCACAATATGAAGCTAAACTACAGTCCGAATCTCCTACGAACTAGCATCAACAGTACAATACAGCTACCACAGAATAATTCAACAAATAAAGATGCAATGCAATGCACATAATCGCTACGGCGTGTAGCCCGATCCATTTAACGTCTACGGTGCTCACTAGGGGTGTGTACAGACTCCGGAGGGGCTCCTACAGCCCAAGCGCAATACTGCTGCGGCGTGCAGCCCGATCCTCATATCAACCGCTGCGGCGTGCAACCCGATCCATCCTCAATCCACATAAATCAAATAAGTCACAAAAACAGTTCATTCTTCTTAATTTCCAATTTCTAGTTCATAATTTATGAAAAATACTTAACTTTTATTTAATTTGCAAAGACCGGTGACTTAACATTTCAAAAAGGTGATTTCAATTTCCAGGACTGAGATTAATGATTTGACCAAATATAGCTATCACATAAATATTGTCCTCTAAGGACGCTACGGATCGGCACAAGGCCCCAAACAAGGCTTACAGCCCACAAATATAGCAAATACAGTGTATTTCCAACACTAATCACATATTATTCGTTTCCGGGATGGACCAAGTCTCAATCCCCAATCACAATCAATCCCGCACCTGCCACGGTGTGCGAGCCACGCCCTATTAGCGTCACAATGTGCTAAGCCGGGGTTTCGAACCCTCAGGCTACCATATACACAAACTACTCACCTCTAGCCGGCCATAGACTCGTCCGCGATGCCTTTTCCTTTGAATTTAGCTCCCTCGTGCGTAGAATCTAGTCAAACCACAATAATTATATCAAATACGGGTCAAAGAATCATAACACATCTCAATTTACATGAAATTCGCATAAATACACTAAGTTGGTAAAACCCGACCCCGGGCCCACTGCTCGGAAAATTCCGAAATTAGCACCAACGCGATCCTCATCTCGCCACGAGTCCGTACATATAAAATTTATCGAAATCGGAGTTCAAATGCCCTCCCAAAACTCAAAATCCCGTTTTAAATATCTAGGCCACATTTCTTCAAGATTTCTACCCAATTTCATGAAGATTGATGTTAATTCTACCATAAAATTACGTTTTTGAGTCAAGAATCTTACCTCCGATGAATACTCGATGATTTCTCAGTGATTTCCTCGAGTTTTCTTCTCTCTAGGGCTCAAAATTGTATTTTGGGGGTGTAAACCCGTAAGCCCTCTGTTCTGTGATATAAATTCACTGCCAGAACATTTATACCTACGCGTTCGCGATGCTCCTTGCGCGAACGCGATGCCCAGTTATGTTGCTTCATCGCGAACGTGACGTCACTTCACGCGTCCGCGATGTTCATTTCCCCAGCCGCCTGTTTCCAAACCAACGCGAACGCGTACACCCCCACGCGAACGCGAAGCTCCCCCTTATCCTTCTACGCGTTCGCGACTCACGGTCACACGAATGCGACGCTTAACTCCCTCTGACCAACGTGAACGTGACTCCCTTGTCACAAACGCGATGCTTTAGCCCACCTGGCCTTCGCGAACGCGACCCATGTCACGCGAACGCGAAGGTCTAAATGACTGGGCAGAAACCTGTAGTTTTCTGCAGATTTTGCCAAGTCCCATATGCCCGGTTGATGGTCCGAAATCATCCTGAGGCCCCCGGAACCCCAACGAAAACCACCAAAGTACTCCAAAACATGATACGGACTTTTTCCAATCACAAAAACACCATCCTAAACATCAAAATCACCATTTACACACGAATTCAAGCCTAAGTTTCTTCAAAACTTTCAAAACTAACATTCGATCCAAAACCCGATCAAACGATGTCCGAATGACCTGAAAATTTGCAGACATATCCAAAATCACATAACGAAGCTACAAAAATTGTCCGAATTCCATTCCGACCCCCGAATAAAAATATCACCTACCATCCGGTTTTCGCCAAAATTCAACCTTCGCCAATTCAAGCCTAAAACTACACCGGACCTCCAAATTCAATTCCGATTGCTCTCCGAAGTCATAAATGATCCCCCAAAACTAGTCGAATCTTCGGAATCCGGTTCCGAACATTCTAACTCAATAGTCAACTCTAGGTTGACTTCCCATATTCAAGCTTTCTTCAAACATACTATTTACTTCATTTTCAACCCGAATCACTCCTAACTCACCCGATATATTCAAATACTGATTTAAAAGCATAAGATGTGTAAATAAAAGGTAACGTGGTGGAAATTCTCATAACAATGGGCCAGATGGTTACATCAACGTAGCTATTATTATCTCTACTGGAAATCGTGTGCAGGGATGCTGCACTCTTTCGAGCTGGTCCATAGACCACCTTTTCTATAGGAGAGATATGTTGAATAGTCGGGAAATGGCTAGAAATTGACCTTCTGCTATAAACAGGGGTCTCGTTATCAAACTGGATACAAATCCTTCCATCAAGGATTTTGAGTAATATGAGAATACTCGTCCCGAGAAACAACATTAGTAATCTGTTCGGGAGATATGACCGAATTTAAGGTCCAAGTGGTTGGAAAATTAATTTCTTCCCACTTAATGGGTCTCCTAGTGGTGACCTTTGATTTGGCAAAATTAGTTTCTACCAAAATCGTTTGATCAGATGTATCATATAATTTACATCTCGGATTTAAAGTAGACAATAATTTAAAATAAATTCTATAAGACAAACATATAAGTTCTGAACCCGGAGCATAGTTATAACCATGAGTTTTGACATTTAATGTCAAGGCATCAAGAATATTAACATCAGAAAGAGATAATTGTAAATTGGGTTGAGTATTGAAATATACTGGACCATAGGCAACGTTAGATTCAATCGAACCCATTAGAGACTGTCTAAAATTTAAATTTCTAGCATCTCTAAGAGCTGCTAGGAAAGTCTCTGGTAACCCTTTAAGGGTTAAAGGTTTAAAAGCAATTTTAACCATACCAATATGCAAATAATTATACATGTTTCTATAAAAAGAAATATCTCTCTTACTGAGTAAACGAATCGTCTGTTCAGATGAGTTTAGAGCTAAAGATTGCTCTGTCGTTTTAATCAAGTGTTTATTAGACAGTTTATCAAGCAAACCATAATCAAAAATGGTTTTCATAGGGGCTTTAGGAATAATCCATTTATTTAATAAATCAAGATTAAGAGGTATATCTACCTCTTCTAATCTAGTACTTTTAGTACTAGTTTCTCCTGGATCCATGTTCAAATATTTCATGTCTATGCTAGATTCTTCACAGCTAGTACTCTATCTACTATGAAAGCGCCTAGGCTCTGATACCATTAATAGGATCTCTGGATAGGCATGCGGTAGTCGCTTTATCAGACCTCTTTGTAAGAGACTATCAATCTCAGTTTTACAAAAGGCGACTAATTCTGAATTCATCTGGCATGGTCGAGATTTTGTAGGAATATTATCCTCAGAAAAAGTATCTTCGTAAGGAAGAGTAACAATATGCTTTTTTCGGTTCCAAAAAGCGCTAGGATGATCGGCACAAATATCAATAGCCAATTTTTTAGAAATGAAATTGATTTTTTCTTTTGTTTTAGCAGAATTTATTGTATCAAATATGTTCATGCGAAATAGTTCTAATTGCAAATAATCTACATGCTTTTGTTTCATGTCAATTAAAGCATTGATATCACGAGTTACATGATTTGTAACAAAAGAATAATAAATATTTTTATTATTAAAAGTAGCATTAAAACCTTTTGCATCAATATTGGTAAAAGGATAGACATCACTTATAAAAGGAGTTCCTAAAATAATAGGAGGATATAACTGATTTTTAACCAGAAAAAAGAAGTGAGGAATGCATCTTTATTGTGACAAATATGCGTGTTAGGCAGTTTATACTTTATATCTAAAGCATGGCCAGAAGCGGATTTAACCATATGAGTAGTTTTTTGAAAATATTTAGTGGGAACTAATCCCTCTTGGATGCAACTAACATCTGCACCACTATCAATCATAGCAACACCAGAAATTGTGAAATCGTTATTAACGAGAATAGTACAATTAATGTACCATTTATGAGCAGTCACTATTTGCATCATTCCTAGAAACATATCCTTAGCAGGACTGATATCTAGAGAAGGAGGTTCTTTTTCCTCAGTAGCAGTATTTTTACCTTTATCGGTAGGTGACTGAACTACAGAATTATAATTTTCTAGTTGAATGATCCGGTGATCATGAATCATTTGATTCTGTTTAAGAGATTTAATATCTCTTTTCAGATTTTCAATTTCCTCCTTTAGATCATTAAAAGAGGCATCGCGAGTCACATTGACTCTATTTTCTCGTCGTCGATTGATTTCATCTATCGTATAAGAGGGAGTATATTCAATCCTTTTCTTGGAAAAGAAATCATTTGAAGACTCAGTAGTATTACTAGAGCTTGAAGCCAAATTAATAATTTTTTGATGAAGTTTATCATCCGTAACTTCTTTTAAAAGATCTATGACATTTTCAGAAGAAATAGTTTGCACATTCAAATCTTGAAAAACAGCTTGTAATTTATAAAATTCATCATTTTCACAAGTACAAGCAGTGCTATTACAGGTTACACAGGAAGATATATCACGATCTTCGTTAGTATCTAATTTAATCAAGTCAGCTTCGGATTCGTATTCGGAAGAATCTGAGATATAATGAGATTCCCATCCGGAAGTGTACAAAAGACCATAAACCTTGTTGTAAGATTCATTGTCTAGCTCTAAAGCTTTAAGTTTCCGAAGCTTACAATTTGGAGCTATGTGGCCAAGTTTTCCACATTTGTAACACTTAATGTTGGCAAGATCCCGTTTGGATCTATTTTCCGCAAATCTAGTAGATTTACGATGTGCCTTTCTAGTATCACGCTCTTCTTTCGATCTATATCTAGATCTTCTCTTTCTATAAGGCTTATTGGAATAATCAGCATCATGTCGCTTATAACTCTTTTTTCTCAAGTTATTAGGCATTCCAAACTGGGTACAGAAGTCTCCTAATTGAGATCTTTCTTGGCACCTAGTATTCTTAATTTGTTGAGCTAGATGTAGCTCATTACAAAGTTTTAACCCTTCTTGGGTACAAATTCCTACCAAATTACCATAGGGGTGAAGGTCTCATAGGGAATATGAGTATTATTTCCCCTTAGGGTAATTCTAACTCTTTCGGCGAACAAGGGGGGAAGACCATCTATAAACTTTGCCTTCCAAAAATCGGTAGCATTTTCGGGTAATTCCATAACCCGACTAAGAAATGTATCTTTATACCAACGAAATTTGCTGAGATTCTTACATCTCAGACTATTTAAAAGAATACGAACATTTTCATTTTGGTTGGTAAATCTACCACTGAAATGCTCTAAAATATTCAAGATAAGAGTATATACTGAATCTTCTATCTGCAGCAAGGGGAAGACCTAGGTTATCAAAACCCGTTTCTTTGGCTTTAGCTTCCATGATTGAAGCCTTTTGAGGGGAAGTAAGACTATTATCCCACCAGCCACGAAGTTGGCCAGTAAAGCCAGCGATTATCATTTTAGCAATAATTTTATCTGTATTGCCAGTAGCTTTACAGATCGTGGAATACATTAGTATTCTATGAACAAGAATGGTTAACTGTCTATCGGTTAAACCATCGAGATTCCATTCGTAAATATGGGTACCACTATAAGACGTATTAGTCTTATTCCAATCACGTTCCTCAATTAAGACATCTTGAGGAGTAGGTCGAGAATAATAAAAATTTGTCATTCTCGGATTATCACCATACCTACTATTTAGTTTAATCAAACCTCTGGATCCTTTGAGTTTATTCAACTCTGACCAAATTTCTTCTTTATAGTCTGAAGTGGACTCTATTCTATCAGTAAAGTCATTTGAATGATTTAACGGTTTAAGATCGAGATTAGCAAATTTCTCATTGAGAAGGTCTTCAAGAGTTTTATAAGTAGAAGACTTAAAATCCGTAATCTCAAGAGGACGTTGAATATAAGTAGGAACAGTTTGACTATTTGAAGTCGAAGCAGCACTGGAAGTAGGTGTTACCTCAATAGTAGTCTATTTACTCATATTCTTTATCAAAACTGTAAGCTTATCAAGCTTTTGATCAAGAGAACTAATATGTTCTTCTAAAACTTTAACATAAAGACTCAAATAATTATTTTGAGAAAAGAGATTATTAATTTCGTTAATACTAACTTGCCCGGCATTTTTTTCAATAAATTTTTGAAAAGCAGAAAATGTTATACCAGTACTATTTGGTAAAACAAACGGGGCTTGAGGAGGATATACTGCGGTAACAATCTTACCATCATTTTCTTGATAAGAACGCGTTAGTACCTTAATGTAATAAGGCAAATAAGTGGTTATAAACCAGGGTACAAAATATATGATTTGATTATGCAAAGCACAAGTTTCATAGAATTCTTGCGAAATACAATTTAAATCATTTTCAATATAAGTGTCAAAAAACCAAGATTTAAACCGGTTCCATTTTTTTCAGAAATTTTTTGAATAAACTTTCTTGCCGGAGAACCCGGACTAAAATCAATTTGGTGTGGAATCATTAAACACTATCTCGGTCAAAATCCATTTCGGATGGAGAAGGAATGTCCTTATCAGGGATATTTTTACTATCCTGGACAATATTTGTTTGAGGGTTGATTCGTACCTCTTCAACGTAGCTATTATTATCTATACTGGAAATCATGTGCAGGGATGTTGCACTCTTTCGAGCTGGTCCATAGACCACCTTTTCTATAGGAGAGATATGTTGAATAGCCGGGAAATGGCTAGAAATTGACCTTCTGCTATAAATAGGGGTCTCGTTATCAAACTGGATACTAATCCTTCCATCAGGATTTTGAGTAATATGAGAATACTCGTCCTGAGAAACAACATTAGTAATCTGTTCGGGAGATATGACCGAATTTAAGGTCCAAGTGGTTGGAAAATTAATTTCTTCCCACTTAATGGGTCTCCTAGTGGTGACCTTTGATTTGGCAAAATTAGTTTCTACCAAAATCGTTTGATCAAATGTATCATATAATTTACATCTTGGATTTAATGTAGACAATAATTTAAGATAAATTCTATAAGACAAACATATAAGTTATGAACCCGGAGCATAGTTATAACCTTGAGTTTTGACGTTTAATGTCAAGGCATCAAGAATATTAACATCAGAAAGAGATAATTGTAAATTGGGTTGAGTATTGAAATATACTGGACCATAGGCGATAGTAGATTCAATCGAACCCATTAGAGACCGTCTAAAATTTAAATTTCTAGCATCTCTAAGAGCTGCTAGGAAAGTCTCTGGTAACCCTTTAAGGGTTAAAGGTTTAATATCAATTTGAACCATACCAATATGCAAATAATTATACATGCTTCTATAAGAAGAAATATCTCTCTTACTGAGTAAACGAATCGTCTGTTCAGATGAGTTTAGAGCTAAAGATTGCTCTGTCATTTTAATCAACCGTTTATTAGACAGTTTATCAAACAAACCATAATCATAAATGGTTTTCATAGGGACTTTAGGAATAGTCCATTTATTTAATAAATCAAGATTAAGAGGTATATCTACCTCTTCTAATCTAGTACTTTTAGTACTAGTTTCTCCTGGATCCATGTTCAAATATTTCATGTCTATGCTAGATTCTTCACATCTAGTACTTTATCTACTATGAAAGCGCCTAGGCTCCGATACCATTAACAGGATCTCTGGATAGGCATGCGGTAGTCCGCGTAGCCTATACACAGATACAATAAATTGTATCCTTTAGCTTAAAGACTGGTGGTAATCCGCTCAATCAATAGTCGAAATATAGAAGAATTTTACAAAGTTTAATGAATTTTACAAAATTTAAAATTTCAAGACGATTTGTACAATCATAAGTTTTTAATAAAAACTAATGCCCAATCTGTCAAATATATGTTTGACAAAGATTTTAAGCATGATGTTTCTAAGCTCATGTTTGCTAGATGGCAGGCTCAACTAGCACCTTTTGATTTTGAAATTTTTTATAAAAAGGGAATTGATAACTCTCTTCCTCACTTTTTATCTCGTGAATATCTTGAATAATGAGTTATTGCACCAACTTCTTCAACGATGAGACTCTTATTACTATTATAAGAGCGATTCCTTTAAATAAAGACTTACAAAGTCTTATTATTGATAAAGTAATCACTTCGATTATGGTCGATGATTTTGAATTTTCAATTCATGATTATTCTGATGTTTCTAATTAGGATCTTAATTGGTTATACCGTGACGAAGATTTCTACTTTTCTGAATGATTTACTATCTGTGCAGAATGGACCCTCCTTGGGCAACCTGAGGAAGAGGTAAGGGAAAAACACCCTCCCGATCATCCTCAAATTATCAAAATCGATCATATCAAGGATCGTCATATGGATCCACATCTTCCCTAGTAATACAATCGGGAAGAAAACAATTGATAAATTCAAAAATTGTCCAGCAAGAAGAATCTTCTTCTTCTTCTTCAATACATCTGGAAGATATCCCAGAAGACAGTCCGTTATACGGGCACTTACAAATATGCGTGTTAGGCAGTTTATACTTTATATCTAAAGCATGGCCAGAAGTAGATTTAACCATATGAGTATTTTTTTGAAAATATTTAGTGGGAACTAATCCCTCTTGGATGCAACTAACATCTGCACCACTATCAATCATAGCAACACCAGAAATTGTGAAATCGTTATTAACGAGAATAGTATAATTAATGTACCATTTATGAGCAGTCACTATTTGCATCATTCCTAGAAACATATCCTTAGCAGGACTGATATCTAGAGAAGGAGGTTCTTTTTCCTCAGTAGCAGTATTTTTACCTTTATCGGTAGGTGACTGAACTAGAGAATTATAATTTTCTAGTTAATTGATCCGGTGATCATGAATCATTTGATTCTGTTTAAGAGATTTAATATCTCTTTTCAGATTTTCAATTTCCTCCTTTAGATCATTAAAAGAGGCATCGCAAGTCACATTGACTCTATTTTCTCGTCGTCGATTGATTTCATCGATCGTATAAGGGGGAGTATATTCAATCCTTTTCTTGGAAAAGAAATCATTTGAAGACTCACTAGTATTACTAGAGCTTGAAGACAAATTAATAATTTTTTGACGAAGTTTATCGTCCGTAACTTCTTTTAAAAGATCTATGACATTTTCAGAAGAAATAGTTTGCACATTCAAATCTTGAAAAACAGCTTGTAATTTATAAATTCATCATTTTCACAAGTACAAGCAGTGCTATTACAGGTTACACAGGAAGATATATCACGATCTTCGTTAGTATCTAATTTAATCAAGTCAGCTTCGGATTCGTATTCGGAAGAATCTGAGATATAATTAGATTCCGATCCCGAAGTGTACAAAAGACCATAAACCTTGTTGTAAGATTCATTGTCTAGCTCTAAAGCTTTAAGTTTTTGAAGCTTACAATTTGGAGCTATGTGGCCAAGTTTTCCACATTTGTAGCACTTAATGTTGGCAAGATCCCATTTGGATCTATTTTTCGCAAATCTAGTAGATTTACGATGTGCCTTTCTAGTATCACGCTCTTCTTTCGATCTATATCTAGATATTCTCTTTCTATAAGGCTTATTGGAATAATCAGCGACATGACGCTTATAACTCTTTTTCTCGAGTTATTAGGCATTCCAAACTGGGTACAGAAGTCTCCTAATTGAGATCTTTCTTGGCGCCTAGTATTCTTAATTTGTTGAGCTAGATGTAGCTCATTACAAAGTTTTAACCCTTCTTGGGTACAAATTCCTACCAAATTACCATAGGTAAAGGTCTCATAGGGAATATGAGTATTATTTCCCCTTAGGGTATTTCTTACTCTTTCGGCGAACAAGGGGGAAGACCATCTATAAACTTTGCCTTCCAAAAATCGGTAGCATTTTCGGGTAATTCCATAACCCGACTAAGAAATGTATCTTTATACCAACGAAATTCGCCGAGATTCTTACATCTCAGACTATTTAAAAGAATACAAACATTTTCATTTTGGTTGGTAAATCTACCACTGAAATGCTCTAAAATATTCAAGATAAGAGTATATACTGCATCTTCTCTATCTGCAGCAAGGGGAAGACCTAGGTTATCAAAACCCGCTTCTTTGGCTTTATCTTCCATGATTGAAGACTTTTTAGGGGAACTAAGATTATTATCCCACCATCCACGAAGTTGGCCAGTAAAGCCAGCAATTATCATTTTAGCAATAGTTTTATCTGTATTGCCAGTAGCTTTACAGATCGTGGAATACATTAGTATTCTATGAACAAGGATGGTTAACTGTCTATTGGTTAAACCATCGAGATTCCATTCGTAAATATGGGTACCACTATAAGACATATTAGTCTGATTCCAATCACGTTCCTCAATTAAGACATCTTGAGGAGTAGGTCGAGAATAATAAAAATTTGTCATTCTCGGATTATCACCATACCTACTATTTGGTTTAATTAAACCTCTGGATCCTTTGAGTTTATTAAATCCGAATATATATATATATATATATATATATATATATATATATATATATATATATATATATATATATATATATATATATATATATATATATATATATATATAAAGTTAACAGATTATCCTTTAAGAAAATTGAATAATCTACCCCCAAAGCGATAAGCCGTTAATAAAAAAAATTAATTTGTTCCCCATCTGTTAAGTCGTTAAACTATTACCAGTAAACCAATAAGTTTCAGTACGTTTTAGTTTTCGGTTTCGGATTGATATTGCACACCCGTTGTAGAACCTTAGGCTTATAAATCGGGGCATATAATTAATTGTGACTGTAATATATATATATATATATATATATATATATATATATATTGGTTTTGCTAACCTACTACATGGGTGTAGTAGGTTAGCAATGTATGCACTTTGATGTTCCTTAAATGCCCTGACAGTATATTAAACAAGCACAAGGATAGGGGCTTTTCTGCCTTTTCAATAAATCTTAAACAAAGATCTCTTCTCCCATCTTGTACTTTTTTCATGTCGTTATCTTTCATGATGAAAGCACAGCTACTCAAAGAAATAACCCAAACAACTCTTATGCATCATTGAGCAAGAAAGAGACTCTTGTTGTTCAATGATGCAAAAGAGCTGTTTGGGTTATTTCTTTGATTAGCCATAACTATCTTTTCTATTTTCTGCTTTCATCATGAACGATAGCGATATCTAAAAAGTACAAGATGCGAGAAAAGATCTATGTTTAAGATTTGATTGAAAAGGCAAAAAAGCTCATATCGTTGTGCTTATTTAATGTACTGTTAGGGGCATTTAAGGAACATAAAATGTTCATACATTGCTAACCTACTACACCCATGTAGTAGGTTAGAAAAAATGATAAATTAACCTACTAAACCCATGTATTTTCTTTCTATTCAGACTTATTTGTAGTATTTGTTAGTAGTGTCACACCTCTTTTTTACCGCACCCGCAAGGATGCAAAGAGTTTTTCCAATTAAAGGACAATCGAGATGGGATTTATTTAATTATTTCAGAGTCGCCACTTGGGAGATTTATGGTGTCCCAAGTCACCGGTTAAATCCCGAATCGAGGAAAAGAATGACTCCGTTTAACAGTCCGCGAACCAGAAATCCGGATAAGGAATTCTGTTAACCCGGGAGAAGGTGTTAGGCATTCCCGAGTTCCGTGGTTCTAGCACGGTCGCTCAATTGTCATACTTGGCTAAAATACTTGATTTTAATACATATTATCCTATTTGTGCATTTTTAAAATTAATTACCGCTTTTTGTCAAATTATTTCTACTTAAGAAAATGAACGTCATTTAAGAACATGTTTTCGGATCACGTCACATGAAATGCACCCGGATCCTCGACACACTCTTATTCTACGTTGTTGGATTTGGATTTGGGCCGCATGAAATGCACACCCGTATTTAAGAAGGTAAAATTATTAAAATACGCGCCTAGAGCGATTACTTATTTACATTTTTGAGAAGGCGAGGAAATTCGCTAAGAAACGGCACATCTCGAAGTCTAAATATTTTACATATACATTTATGAGGGCCCCGCGATTTGTATAATTTTGTTAGGCGAGGCATACCTCTAATTCTAATTTAAAAGCAAACTACATTCCGCTATATTTATTTAAGAGTTAATTCAAGATTATTTAAAACATGTTGCAAGCCACACTACATGAAATGCACTTGTGGTTCACGACACGCTTTATTTAACCTTGTTCAAAATTGGAGTCGGGTCACATGAAATGCACCCCGATTCCTTTAATCTAATTACGTCGTTCGGTTAAAGAATAATGAACCAATTTCCATAATGTGACAACATCGTGCTCAACTATAACCAATTCGAGTAAACATACGAGTAGCTAACTAAGTGAGCAAATTCAAGACTATGGTGAACAATTACATAAACAATGGAAGCATAACTTATTGGCGAGTATATGAAGGATTAGTCATTTTCATTAGCTAACTTCGACATTGCATGTTCAACAAAATCATATATTTACAAAAAATAGTCTGAACCATACGAAAGTAAATCAAATACGAAACGATCCAAAATATTAGCGAGAAGAACAATATCGGAAAAGAACAACACCTTTATTTCTGCATATTTTTCAACGTACACAACGAGAAAACGAACCTTTTATGACGATCTCAAACCTCGACCTCTCCGGACAGAACTCGAATCAAACGACGACCTCGACTGAAGTTGTAACTCGAATCAAAATAAAGAGATAACCGAACAATGGTCTCTCTTTTCTTCTTTCTGCCGTGTTTCTTCTTCTTTTTTTTCAATCTCTGCCGTTTCTTCTTTGTTCTTTTATTTTGCGTTTTTCCCTTCTTCTTTTTTCAATGTTTGCCGTTTCTTCTTTGTTCTTTTATTTTGCGTTTTTCCCTTCTTCTTTTTTCAAAATCCTTTCCTTTTGTTTGTTTTCAAAATGTTTTCTCCCGTTTTTTCAATCTTTTTCCTTGTTTTCAAATCCTTTTGCCTCTCCTCTCAAATCCTTTTTCTCCTCTCAAATCCTTTTTCTCCCTGTCCTCTCGTTTTTTCTTTTTTGCTCACCGTACCTTCCTCCTTCTTCTGTTAAGAAGAAGTTATATATAACAAATTTTTTGTTCCAAAACCAATCCCCTACCCTCTCTCTTTCACGTTTTTGCATATGTGTGTGCATGTGCATTTTGTCTTTTACAATATGTGTGTGCATGTGCATTTCCTTTTACAATATGTGTGTGCATGTGCATTCCTTTTACAATATGTGTGTGCATGTGCATTCCTTTTGCAATATGAGTGTGCATGTGCATTCCCTTTACAATATGTGTGTGCATGTGTATTTCCCCCTTCACGTGAGCCCCCCCCCCCCTTAGTGTAGTGTCGGGTTATTACGGGCTATGTCCGAAAATTATAAAACCGGGTAGTTTGAACCCAAATATTATTCTTCGCCCGGAACCGAGAATGGTGTTATTTAATTAATCCTAGGTAATCAAAATAACTATAATACTCATAATTAAAATAAAACTATTATTTTTTCAAGTTTAAAATGACTACAAAATATTAATAAAAATTATTTTTGTAATTTTCGTTTTTTAATAAAAAGATAAAAATATAAAGTACTATTTTTGCATTTTTCAAGTTTAAAATGACTACGAAACATTAATAAAACTATATTTTTGTTATTTTTCCATTTTGAGGTAAAAATAAAGTAAAAGAGTCAAATTTAACTAAAATAGCTATATTAAAACTAAACTAAATATTTTACGCTAGAAATATAGAAAATCTCGGGGAGGGTCAAAAACCACGTGTTTACAGCTGCCCCTCTTTGACTGAAAACACAAAGAGTTTTCAGACAAAGAACGACTAGACAAGTGTTTTTGACCCGACCCTTATTGGGAGGGACTAAACTAAGAGAAGAGGAATGTGACCGAGCCCTTGTATCTGAGCTGCCTACATATCCTTGGCTATAAAGGAATCAGGCCACGTGTAGTTCGAAAGTGAGTGAGGAAGGGGTAACCGAGGTGGAGAGCCAGTCGAGGTGTCGTTCCGTCGAGGTTCCGTCCCATCGAAGTTCCGGTCCGTCGAAGTTCCGGTCCGTGGTCCTGCTATTACATCAAAAATCAAAACATGAGAAAGACTAACTAAGCCTATCAGCCACTAGTTACAAGATTCCTATCTATAAGTCTTCTGAAGCTTGATCTTGAGTATTGGTTGGTGCTTCATGCGGACTCTAAATTTGAACCTTGATACTTGCTAGTTGCAGGTGCTGCTTTTCGGATCAAGACCAGGTATGTTGTGCTTGTGACCTCGGCCATGTCTTGAGCACACCACATCTTTCATCAACTTTTGCACTTTGGATTGGCTTCATGCCTCCTTTTTTTTTTTTTTTTTTTTTTTTTTTTTTTTTTTTTTTTTTTTTTTTTTTTTTTTTTTTTTTTTTTTTTTTTTTTCTGACTTCAACTACAACTTCAAAATAAATTTCCACTCCATTCTTCAGGCGGCTCCCTGACTTCCACTACAACTTCAAAATAAATCGCCACTCCATTCTTCAGGCGGGCTCCCTGACTTCAACTACAACTTCAAAACTAAATCGCCACTCCATTCTCCAGGCGGGCTCCCTGACTTCAACTACAACTTCAAAACTAAATCGCCACTCCATTCTCCAGGCGGGCTCCCTGACTTCAACTACAACTTCAAAACTAAATCGCCACTCCATTCTCCAGGCGGGCTCCCTGACTTCAACTACAACTTCAAAACTAAATCGCCACTCCATTCTCCAGGCGGGCTCCCTGACTTCAACTACAACTCACTAATTTCATCCTATCCATGATCACCTTCTTTTGCCTTTTGTACCGTTTTTTTCTTCCTGCATTGCCTCTTGGGCCACCTTTTCTTCTGAATTATCTTGTCTTGGAATTGCTTTCCCCCCTGGGTCGTATTACTTTTCTTTTGGCTGCTGGGGATATCTTTGGAACTGTTTACTCACCTGCTGGGGATGATGCTGCTGAGGAAGTATTCTTTGTTTCCTTCAACCCTCATTTCCTTTGACTCATGCGCTTGAATTTGCGCTGGGATCTCTTGTTGTAACCCTCTGCTTTCAAGACCTGCAATGTAAAGACTGAAGACTTGCCTTTTGTTATACAGGTAGGCGCCTGCTTTTAGTAGCAATTTTTGAATTTAAAATGCATGCTGGCAATAATTTACAAAATATGCATAGGACGATGTAAGATAAGACATACATAAAATATCCTATTCGAGGGCGGATAGTCCCATCGTATTCTATTCGAGGGCGAATACTCCCATTGTATCCTATTCGAGGGCGAATACTCCCATTGTATCCTATTCGAGGGCGAATACTCCCATTGTATCCTATTCGAGGGCGAATACTCCCATTGTATCCTATTCGAGGGCGAATACACCCATTGTATCCTATTCGAGGGCGAATACTCCCATTGTATCCTATTCGAGGGCGAATACTCCCATTGTATCCTATTCGAGGGCGAATACTCCCGTTGTATCCTATTCGAGGGCGAATACTCCCATTGTATCCTATTCGAGGGCGAATACTCCCGTTGCATCCTATTCGAGGGCGAATACTCCCATTGTATCCTATTCGAAGGCGAATACTCCCATTGTATCCTATTCGAGGGCGAATACTCCCGTTGTATCCTATTCGAGGGCGAATACTCCCATTGTATCCTATTCGAGGGCGAATACTCCCATTGTATCCTATTCGAGGGCGAATACATCCCATTGCATCCTATTCGAGGGCGAATACTCCCATTGTATCCTATTCGAGGGCGAATACTCCCGTTGTATCCTATTCGAGGGGGAATACATCCCATTGCATCAATGTATGAAAGTGAACAAACCTGAGACGTCCTGTTCGAAGGTGGACAAACCTGAAACATCCTATTTGAAGGTGGACAAACCTGACATGTCATCTTGAATTTCCTTCCTCGTTTCTCCGAGAAAATTTTCAACAACGGCAGAAAATTTTCTGCCCCAGTATTGGTGTTCTTCCTTGTGGCATGACTTTCTGCTATCAATAGCACTTTCTTTCCTTGTTTCAAATCAAAGAAAATTTTGTTAGTTCAAAACATTGTGAGCGGTTGTGCCGCTCCTGTGGTGGTTTTTTCCTTTTCTCCTTTCCCTCGCTCGGGGTTATCAGAACTTGCTGGGGATGTTATTATTTGATGATACTCATGCTGGGGATGGGTTTTTCCATTTATCCCTTCCCCGTTCTGTGTTTCTCAACTTGTTGGGGGTTATTTTGTTGAAGATGAGATTTCCTTTCTTCCTTTACCACTCTGTGTTGTCCGACCACCTCGGAACTTGCTGAAGATAACACTGCCGGTGGATTTTCAATTCCTCAAAATTGGTGTTTCACTCTTCTTGAAGGTTGTTGAGGATGCCACTGGTTCGAAGACCATTTCCCTTAAGACTTTCCTTCTTCCCCAAGTGGGTATTGACTTCCAGAAAATTTTCAAACTGAAAAGAAAATTTTCTGCCCCAGTTTAATAATCTTCTTCGCACCCTACTTCTCTGTCGTCAATGGCATTTCCTTGCTTTGCATAATAATTGGAAAGTTGGTGGCAAGTTTTGAAGTCATTTCTCACTTGTTCTGACTAGACAGACTTTGATGGGGAATTCTTGATAAAAATGAGAAAGATAAAAAGAAACAAAATAGAAGACAAAGGAAAAAGAAAATGACTCTCTAGCAAGAAATATCTATAAAAACTTATCAAACGCGGACACCAACTCTACTGGTCATGACATGCACATATGGCCTATCCTTCGTCGTTAATTGCCTTTCACGATTTCTGTCTCGTGATTTCCATCTTGATTATCACCTTTATTCGACTTGTAGTGCCCGAAGGGTTTTCACTTTCAAGCCTCTCTCATTTTGATTTTCTCTCAGCTTTCGTCGCCTTATGGTGCCCGTGAAGGTTTTCACCGGTAAGACTCTCTCATTTGTATCACTTTTAGCTGGGGATTGGGGTGTCACTGCCAAGACTCTCTCGTATTTCCTTTCTGCTGAGAATCAACGTCTTTTCTGCCGAGAATCAACGTGTTATATTATGATAGGACTCTATCCCTCGCCTGACGCGGCATCTTTTGAAGACTGATCGGAAGGTCTTTCTTTGGACCGTAATGTGGGACTTGGATAGGGCTAGAAAGAAAGGGTATTGAAGGCTCAAAACAAAATCAATTTTGGGTTCAAAGTTTACAACCTTCGGACCTAAATTTATTTACAATAAACACAATTTTTCTTTGCCCCAGTTTTATACTTGGGGATTTTTATTTCTTTATTTACACTATGACCGAGCTGTGAAGCGCCTACGTATCCTCTTTAAGGAATCAGGTCAAACGTAGTTCCCAATTCCCTTTTTTTTCAAGTTTCTCTTTTTCATTCATTTTTCTTTTCCTTTTCTTTTCTTTATCTCTTTTTGTTGTTTTCTTTTTCTTTTCTTTTTCTTTATCTCCTTTTTTTTTCAAACTTGTGTTTCTAGTCTTTGCAACTAATTCCGAAGGAGGGGTATGAAAGAATTCAAATTAAGGCTCAAAGGGTTGACGATGGATAAAGTGTTTGGATAGCAGAACAAAATGCCTTCGTCATTCCAATCTTCAAAGCATGCCAAGTTCAAACAACATATTCACGACATCTTTTGTTTGTGCCCTGATTGATAACCATATCGTCCATTCGCCTTTTTCATCCGTCATTTTAAAGTATTGCTGGACGACACTTCCATTTCAGTATCACGAGCGGACACTTTCATCACGAGCGAACCCTGTCTTAGCAAGGGTTTCTTCGTGTTTTACCTACCCCAGTCTCACATGATTCGGGCTCCAAATAATCTCAAATCGCTTTTATTTCTTTTAAAATGACCCGATTATCTTCCAATTGCTTCATGATTAACCCTTAATATTAGGCCAAAATTATGTGCGATGTCATGTCATTAGAGCCGGCGTTCGAACAAATGACAAATCTAAAGATAGAAGAACTAAACAAAAAGACGACTGGGGTAAAAAGACTGAAAGTTCCATTAAACAGAGAAAAAGGTTCAAATACAAACAAGCAAACCAAAAGTACAAAACTGAAACGAAACTTGCAACGACTTAAGCAAACTGTAATGACCAAAAATGGAAAGATAATAGGGTTTCACTTCAAAACAAGATCCGGGTCACAACCCCGAAAACAACTCGGACAAAAGAAATGACAACAAAACAAACCACCAAAACTCCTCCCGATTACCAAGCATGACTTCTTATATGTAGGGTCTAAGGGTGAGCTGGCAATGGATTCTGATTAATGTTGGGTTCCTCTGGTGTCTGAACCTCGATCTTATTGGTGTCAATAAGATTTTGCACTGCATGTTTCAGTTTCCAACATTTCTCGGTATCATGTCCGAGAGCCCCTGAACAATACTCACAGCTTACTGAGCGATCCACATTTGGGGGTAAGGGATTTGGCAATCTTGTCTCAACAGGACTCAACAAACCTATCTGCTTCAATTTGTGGAATAGAGCAGTATAAGTTTCTCCCAACTCAGTGAAGGTTCTTTGTGTCTTTTCCTTTCTGAAGGCATGATTCCCTCGGAAACTTGGTCCTGGAGGGTTATTGTAAGCCCTTGGTGGTGGATATGTGTTTCGGGGAGGGTGATTAGGGTGATTTGGGTAGTAGGGTCCGGCTTGGTAATGAGGTGAAGGACCTTTCGATCTGGACCAAGTACCCTCCTCTACCTGTTGCAACTTCTTCTTTTCTCTTCTTCCCGAATGCAACCCCTGTGCCATTCCGAATAGCTTGAGTTGTTGCTTTCAACGCGGAATAGCTCAATATCTTATTGGACTTAAGTCCCTCTTCTATCATTCCGCCCATTTTGACCACCTCATTGAAAGATTTACCAACTGATGTCACCAGGTGACTAAAGTAGGTTGGCTCCAGTGTCTGCAAGAAGTAGTCTACCATTTCATTCTCTCTCATCGGGGGATCCACCCTTGCTGCCTGTTCCCTCCAGCGGAACCCAAATTCTCGGAAGCTTTCAGCGGGTTTCTTCTCTAGCTTGAGCAATGATAAGCGATCAGGGATTATTTCAAGATTATATTGAAACTGGCCGATGAATGCTTGGGCCAGGTCATCCCATGTAAACCATCTGTTGGGATCCTGCCTGGTGTACCACTCTAGTGCAGACCCTCCCAAACTCTGACCGAAGTAAGCTATCAGAATTTCATCTCGCCCTCCGGCTCCTCGCATTTTGCTGCAGAAACCTCGGAGATGGGCTACTGGGTCACCATGCCCCTCGTATAGATCAAACTTGGGCATTTTGAACCCAGCGGGCAACTGGACATCTGGAAATGGGCACAGATCTTTGTAAGCAACGCTGACTTGGTTGCCTAAACCATGCATATTCCTGAAGGATTGCTCCAGGCTTTTGACTTTCCGAATAACTTCCTCATGCTCCAAACTTTTGAAGTGCTTTTCCGGTCCTGCCGGGTTATCCCAGTGAGGGGTGTGTGAATGCGGTTCAGGAGCCTTAAAGGTAGGCTCAGGATCATAACAATGATTGTCATGTATTTGAAAAAGCGGTTCACCGGACGACTTCTGTAAAGTAGCAGGCGGAGGTGCCACAAAAACAGGGGTGACCGGAGGAGGAGTATTTTGTCTAGCTGGTGGAACCTGGGATGTATAAGGGTTTTCCCCTTGATAATATGGATAGATTGGTGCACTTGTCGAGGGATCAATAGGCGGACGCTCTGGTGCTGGTGTAAGAGTAGGAAGGTTTAGTGATGACTGTCCCCTAGCCCACGCTAGGTGCATCTCTGTTATCTGTCGTTTCAACCGATCTACCTCTTCTTTCATGATCTGTATCTCTGATTTCTCTTCCTCGAGACTTTTGCCGGAACTAGACATGCTTGCTAGAATTGGCCCTTTTGATCTAGTATGGTAATGGTGATTGGCCAGAATATTCTGTCAAGCCAACCGCTAAACCTTCTGAAAATGCAACAAGCTGGTAAGTTCACAGAGTTTAACGGATATGTTATCGCACATTGGATGTAATGCACCTAGTCAGTTAACCATATATGTATTCGCTACATGCATCATTCCAGCTTTTCCTTTTCCATTATCCTTGAAAACCTCTCTTCCAAATTTTTTTTTTTTTTTTTTCCATTTTTTTTTTATATACATATACAGTTGTGGTCGAATCTTATGGAGATTGCCTACGTATCATGACCCCGCATGAATCAGACCGAGCGTAGTTCTTGCAAATTAATGCAAGAAATAAAGAGATGTTTATTTGATTATTATTTTTTGAATAAAAATTGTACAAGCCGACTCCAACTACAAACTTGTGTAGGAGATTTCTACAAGAATAAGAATATTTTTGGTGTCACTTATGACTATTTCTACAAAATTGGCCACATAATGGCTTATTTGACAACATGGCTATTTTTTGCAAAATTTATTTAAGAAAGATAAAACTTTGAAATTTTTTTCTTTTTTATTTTTTTTTTATTTTGCAAACGGGGTGTGAACCCGAACTTGATTTTGCGGCTATGGCCTTGCAACATTTCCACAAGGAATATTTCAAGGCTGTGCCCGCAAATTATGAAAAATGATTCAAAGTGGCTGTTTTTGCAAAAAATAGCCTTTCGGCGTCCTTTCGGAACATTCGGCTATTTGCAAAAACGGCATCACTTTGATTTTATTGAAAAAATTAAACACACAATTTTTTTTGATTTTTTGAAAGGTGTGGTTGGACCCGATGAGGGTTGCCTACGTATCCCACCTAATAGGGAGAATCAAACCAGCGTAGTTCGGTTAAACAAACTACATCTTTAAAGGAAACAAACTATTTATTATTTTTTCTCACACATTTTTTTTTAAGTTTAAAAAAAAAAATTTTTTTTCTTTTTTTTTTTAGTAGAAACTATTTTTTTATTTTGATCAAACATTTTTTTTTATTTTACAACAAACGTTTTTTTTTCTTTTTAAGTAAGTAAAAAAACAAACTATTTTGAGACTATTTTTTTTTTCATTTTCCTCAATATAAAAAAAAACGGTTAGCCTGCAAGTCTGAAGCAAATATATGCATAAAACAAACAGGATGTAGCAGGATGGTCTTTTCATTTCAGGTCACCTGTCCTAGACGGACCCAACCCTGTGTTGAGTCCCCTAAGTCAAATGCAACATGATGCAAATAAACGTTCCTACTAGGGATCCGGCATGAAGCTTCGTTATTCTAGGTTTAAAAACCTGGGTTTATTGTTCTAGACTCGGCTTACCCGAGCGGACAACTCGAGCCGAGGAGGAGGCAGCAAGCCGGGAATACAGAAGCTTCACCGGTTTTGCAACTTATCCAAACCTCGTTCTAAGGTGGGAATTAGACACTATACAGAAAAGAAGTCACACGAAGTGCACCCTTCTTCATGATTTAGAAGACTCGGAGAGGAGATTGGTTTCGGCACAATTTATATGTACAGTTCAAAAAAATATCAAAGCGATAAAAATATCATTTTGCACATTAATACAAACATATAATAAAATCAGATAATAAATAAGCCAAATACAACAATTATTCCGAGCTCGAATTCTAAAGATGATCCCCAGCAGAGTCGCCAGAGCTGTCACACCTCTTTTTACCGCACCCGCGAGGATGCAAAGAGTTTTTCCAATTAAAGGACAATCGAGATGGGATTTATTTAATTATTTCAGAGTCGCCACTTGGGAGATTTATGGTGTCCCAAGTCACCGGTTAAATCCCGAATCGAGGAAAAGAATGACTCCGTTTAACAGTCCGCGAACCAAAAATCCGGATAAGGAATTCTGTTAACCCGGGAGAAGGTGTTAGGCATTCCCGAGTTCCGTGGTTCTAGCACGGTCGCTCAATTGTCATACTTGGCTAAAATACTTGATTTTAATACATATTATCCTATTTGTGCATTTTTAAAATTAATTACCGCTTTTTGTCAAATTATTTCTACTTAAGAAAATGAACGTCATTTAAGAACATGTTTTCGGATCACGTCACATGAAATGCACCCGGATCCTCGACACACTCTTATTCTACGTTGTTGGATTTGGATTTGGGCCGCATGAAATGCACACCCGTATTTAAGAAGGTAAAATTATTAAAATACGCGCCTAGAGCGATTACTTATTTACATTTTTGAGAAGGCGAGGAAATTCGCTAAGAAACGGCACATCTCGAAGTCTAAATATTTTACATATACATTTATGAGGGCCCCGCGATTTGTATAATTTTGTTAGGCGAGGCATACCTCTAATTCTAATTTAAAAGCAAACTACATTCCGCTATATTTATTTAAGAGTTAATTCAAGATTATTTAAAACATGTTGCAAGCCACACTACATGAAATGCACTTGTGGTTCACGACACGCTTTATTTAACCTTGTTCAAAATTGGAGTCGGGTCACATGAAATGCACCCCGATTCCTTTAATCTAATTACGTCGTTCAGTTAAAGAATAATGAACCAATTTCCATAATGTGACAACATCGTGCTCAACTATAACCAATTCGAGTAAACATACGAGTAGCTAACTAAGTGAGCAAATTCAAGACTATGGTGAACAATTACATAAACAATGGAAGCATAACTTATTGGCGAGTATATGAAGGATTAGTCATTTTCATTAGCTAACTTCGACATTGCATGTTCAACAAAATCATATATTTACAAAAATTAGTCTGAACCATACGAAAGTAAATCAAATACGAAACGATCCAAAATATTAGCGAGAAGAACAATATCGGAAAAGAACATGCACCTTTATTTCTGCATATTTTCAACGTACACAACGAGAAAACGAACCTTTTATGACGATCTCAAACCTCGACCTCTCCGGACAGAACTCGAATCAAACGACGACCTCGACTGAAGTTGTAACTCGAATCAAAATAAAGAGATAACCGAACAATGGTCTCTCTTTTCTTCTTTCTGCCGTGTTTCTTCTTCTTTTTTTTCAATCTCTGCCGTTTCTTCTTTGTTCTTTTATTTTGCGTTTTTCCCTTCTTCTTTTTTCAATGTTTGCCGTTTCTTCTTTGTTCTTTTATTTTGCGTTTTTCCCTTCTTCTTTTTTCAAAATCCTTTCCTTTTGTTTGTTTTCAAAATGTTTTCTCCCGTTTTTTCAATCTTTTTCCTTGTTTTCAAATCCTTTTGCCTCTCCTCTCAAATCCTTTTTCTCCTCTCAAATCCTTTTTCTCCCTGTCCTCTCGTTTTTTCTTTTTTGCTCACCGTACCTTCCTCCTTCTTCTGTTAAGAAGAAGTTATATATAACAAATTTTTTGTTCCAAAACCAATCCCCTACCCTCTCTCTTTCACGTTTTTGCATATGTGTGTGCATGTGCATTTTGTCTTTTACAATATGTGTGTGCATGTGCATTTCCTTTTACAATATGTGTGTGCATGTGCATTCCTTTTACAATATGTGTGTGCATGTGCATTCCTTTTACAATATGTGTGTGCATGTGCATTCCCCCCTTCACGTGAGTGTGCATGTGCATTCCCCCTTCACGTGAGCCCCCCCCCTTAGTGTAGTGTCGGGTTATTACGGGCTATGTCCGAAAATTATAAAACCGGGTAGTTTGAACCCAAATATTATTCTTCGCCCGGAACCGAGAATGGTGTTATTTAATTAATCCTAGGTAATCAAAATAACTATAATACTCATAATTAAAATAAACTTATTTTTTTCAAGTTTAAAATGACTACAAAATATTAATAAAAATTATTTTTGTAATTTTCGTTTTTTAATAAAAAGATAAAAATATAAAGTACTATTTTTGCATTTTTCAAGTTTAAAATGACTACGAAACATTAATAAAACTATATTTTTGTTATTTTTCCATTTTGAGGTAAAAATAAAGTAAAAGAGTCAAATTTAACTAAAATAGCTATATTAAAACTAAACTAAATATTTTACGCTAGAAATATAGAAAATCTCGGGGAGGGTCAAAAACCACATGTTTACAAGTAGTTCGTGATATAACGACTCTAATCTTGGGTAGTGATGTTCTATACTTCAATACCACAAGGGGGGGGGGTGTGATTTGTGTGGTACCTAATTTTCGCACTAGAAGAACCTGGTTCTTTTGCGTGTTCTAACTACAACAGTTTGTGGAATAATAAATGTTGAAAGTAAAGTACATAGATATTTTACGTGAAAAACACCTGGCTCAAAGGTGAAAAAACCACGGCCTCTTACTCAGTAGGATTTTTCCAAACTCCACTAAAATCACTGAGCCAAAAACTGCATTTACAAAGACTCTTTGTAAACCTAATGATTAATTATAATCCAGTGTGGCACACAACCTCAAATGTTGCGACACTTTCAAGTTAACTCTAACTTGAATATTCAATGCACCTAATACAATTGCTTCTATGAAAGCTGAAAGGTACAATATAAAAACCTACTACAATCAAACTAGACTTTGAATAAACACAATGATGAAACTGGTTCTTCTATCTTAGTTCATGTAGCTTCAGATATGCAAACTTGTATCTCGCATGTATTGCTTGCATAACAGACTCAATTCTTTTTTATCTCAAATATGCTTTACTTATGCGTATATGCATTACCTGTAAAAGAGAAAAACTTAGTTAATTAAATAGATTAGCAGTTAGAGTTTGATTTAGACTTTGTCGCTTATCCCTTTGTCGATTTCAGTCCTTAACTTCTACAAACTCTCATCTTTATCCTGTCTTAGGATTGTGTTCTCTTATCTTAAGAAGACTGTTCCTCTTAGAACTCAATGCAACCTTTTCGATCATCCTTAGAAGAAATTTATTGCATACGCCTCAGTACATATGTTCTTCACATGACTTCCATGTGCGGTTGTTATAACTTAACTGTGTGTCTTATGATGGACCAGGTTCTTCTCCTTATGTTTATTTGTCAATCTTCAAAACATGGCCAACAAATTCCCCTTTTTTATGATGACAAACTCTGTACTTTTAGTAATCATAGAACTTGTGAACCTTGGCTGAAATATCAACACTTTGAATTTTTAGAGAATTCAATTTTCATAAAGAACCAGATTTTAAGTTAGGTCATAAACATCACTTGTTCAGATAAAACATTTTAAGCATATATCTTCCCCCATTTGGCATCATAAAAAAGTTACATAATTAATGTGAAATCAGTCATTTAATCAGTACTCATGGCCACTGGGGCAACTGCAAGTGAACACATGCTTTAGTTAACTCAACTATGAAAATAACTATAGAGATCAGAGTTAACAAAAATAAGATAAGCAGCATTCATTAATAAGCAAGTAGTTCCTACAATGCAGTCCACAAAAAGAAAAACAGAATTATCCAACCATGAGCAAAATAAAGAAAGAAACATCTAAAAACTCCCAAACTGGATCATTGAGGTGTCTTGACTGGTGCACACTAAGAAGGAATAGCTAAGGCTTAGAAGAGCTAGAGGGTTGGATTTGTAGAAGGTTCAACATTTGTTTGAGCACTCCTTCTTTTTTCTCCTTTCTCTTGCAAGTTGAGCTCTCAACCCATTTCTTTCTCCCTCAAATTCAGCAACTCTTACTTGAAGCCTTGCTATTTTTGACGACACAAAGGGGTCATCACCGTATTTCTCCTTTTTTTTGCGCTTCCGAGGTCTTGGAAACCTCACTCTTAGTTGCCTCATGCACAGTCCGGACGCGAAGCCGAAAAGTTTTTGTGTTAAGATATATGAATTCTATGGAAAATTTGAAGAATTTTGATATTAATATTAATACAGTTGACTTTAGTCAACATTTTTGGTTAACGGGCCCGAACCGGTGATGTGATGGTCCCGGGAGGTCCACAGAAAAATATGGGACTCGGGCATGTGCCCGAAGTCGAAATCCGAGGTCCAGAACCCCGGTAAAAGAATTTTTCTGTTAAATTGTTTTCTAAAATTAATAAAAATAAAAATGAAAATGAGTTAAAAAATATAGGCATCAGGCTCGTATTTTGGTTTTGACGCCCGGTACAGGTCTTAAATATTGGTTAAGCGCTTCCTGTGAAATTTGGTCACAATCGGACATCGTTTGACGTGTCTCGGACCTAAATAGCTAAAGTTAGAGATTTACGAACTTTGAAATGAAATCTTGAGTTTTGGGGGTTGATTTTCTGTTTTTGATGTTATTTTAGCGATTTGATCACTCGATCAAGTTCATATGATATTGTTGAGTTAGTGTGTGCATTTGGTTAGGAGCCTCGAGGGCTCGGGAGTGATTCCGGGGGGGGGGTGGTTTGGGATGTATGTGCACTTAAAAATCTGGTATTTTGCTGTTGGTGGTATTCTGGTACGTTGTTCTATGCGATCGCATAGTGTATGTTTCAAGAGCCCAAAATGTGTTCTATGAGATAGCAACCCTCCTTGTGCGATCGCATTGCCCAGCCTCCCATACCTATGCGATCGCATAGGGAATTTTTGCCCGGTGATTTTTTCTTAAAAACAGAACACTCATATGGGATTTCTCACAAATATTGCATACGGGCTCTTCTCCTCCACCCTCCATTTCAAGTTCCAAGCTCCCATTCCTCCATAACACCATGGGTAAGTTTTCCTTACATCATTTCTTCATTTTTTCTTCACCTAATCATAATTAATCCTAGCCCTAAGTCACGAATTCAAGGTAGAAAATGGGGGTTTTTGGGTAGAACTAGGGCTTGTGGGATTTTGGGTGATTCAAACTCATTTTGAGGTTGGATTTTGAAACAAATCTATTCTAACTCGTGGGGTCATGCGTGATTGGAATTTGGTCCGAGCCTCGAGTTTGGACCATGTGGGCCCGGTGTCGGATTTTCCTATTTTTGGAAGAATGATGGGAATTTCATTTCTAGGCTATGGGATTATGATATTCAGCCCTAATTGATGTTATTGAATTAAAAATGACTAGATACCATTGTTTAAGAGTCGGATTCTAGAGGAAAGGCGGTGCTAGAGGATTGATTGCTATTTTTGGACTGAGGTAAGTGTCTGATCTAATCTCGGCTTGAGGGAATAGGATTAGAGTATTATTGCTTGCTATTTTCTAAATGATCGAGTGCGGTGTATAGGCATGGTGACGAGTATCTATACACTGGCGTCTAGCATGACTGTGAGTCTTCTTTGTACTTGCTTTGGGTATATTTAGAGAACCATTCCTAGAAATTGGTGAATTCGACCTGATGACTTAGTTGAGGAATCATTTATGAAAAGTGAAAATTCTTTGGAGCTTTGGCTCAAACGGTAGTGATCCTATGAAGTAAAAATTTTAAGGATTGTAGAGAAATGTGGTTGAATCCCTTGTCGGGATGTGTAGGTTATGATTGTTGTTGCTCCCTTATCTGGTCAAGCATTATATGTATTCTGCATTATTGAGATGTTTGGGCTGCTAGTGGTACCCTTATTGGGTAGATCGTTATATTGCCGAGTTTTCCCAAAGGGGAACTCCTTGAGAGAGGCTATATGAGTCATTCCTGATATTTATTGGGATTGTGTGGCACGCCGTCCACCTATTATATATTTATTAGGATTGTGTGGCACGCCGTCCACTTATATGATATTTATTGGGATCGTGTGGCATGCCGTCTACCTATTTTATAATTATTGGGATCGTGTGGCATGCCGTCCACCTACATTATATTTATTGGGATCGTGTGGTACGACGTCCACCTATATTATATTTATTGGGATCGTGTAGCACGCTGTCCACCTATATTATAATTATTGGGATCGTGTGGCACGCCATCCGCTTATGATACATACTATCAGATCGTGTGGCGCGCCGACCACTTATGAAAGTAAATAATGTGAATTTGGTTAATGTTGTCACAAATGACCTTCTCTCATTGTTCAATATTTCCGAGCATGTTCCCTTTTTAGTTGTATACCTTCATATATAATCTTGTTGTTCTTTTTATTGTCGTTGTATCTGTATATATATCTGCATAAGTTGATTTTAGTAAGTCCTATCTAGCCTCGTCACTAATTCGCGGGGGTTAGGCCAGGCACTTACCAGCACATGGGGTCGGTTGTGCTGATGCTACACTTTTGCACTTTTTGCACAAATCAAAGCATTGGAGTAGCTTTCGAATAGCCATAACAGTAGGATATTTCTGGGTCTTCTGTCCAGGGACTCTCGAGGTAGCCTACCCGGCATTCGCATGCCGAAGTCCCTATCCCTTATTTCAGTTTATTTTTATTGTATCAAAATTGACTTATGTATTTTTTTTCATTCATATTTGGTTATAGTATTCTATTGTAGTATGTGAGATAGCGACAGAAGATTTTGGGGTAGTGTTATGTTCGGTATTTTTTCCGCATTTGATTTCTTCTTTACTGGATTTAATGTTATTCTGAAAAGTTTAATTATCTGAGTATATTCTGTTGTTAAGGTTCGGCTGGTCTAGCTTTGATAGTAGGCGCCATCACGACTTCTGATGATGGGAAATTCGGGTCGTGACAAGTTGGTATCAGAGCTCTAGGTTGAATAGGTCTTGCTACTAACGTACAAACTAGGTAGAGTCTAGGGGATCGGTACAGAGACGCCTGTATTTATTCCTCAGAGGCTACAAAGTTAGGAAAGATTTAACTTTTTTTGTTTCTTGTCATGAGATTCTGTTTCTCAAACACTGATTGTCCTTGTACTCTGTTCTTTTGCAGATGGCGAGAACATGTGCTTCATCTTCCACCGCGCAGCAGCCCGAGCCCACAGATGCACTCGCTAGAGGTAGATGCCAAGGTCATGCCAGAGGCCAAGGATGGGATAGAGCCCAGTCCAAGGTAGCCGTTCCAGGGGTGGAGCCTCATGTTGACTATGATGAGGAGGTCCAGCCCCAGCAGTACAGGCGGGCCCAACTTAGGTCCCAGGAGGGGTTGTGATCACCCCAGAGTTTCAGGATGCTATAGTCAGACTAGCAGGCTTTATGGAGAGTGTTTCTAGAGCAGGGTTATTACCAGCTGCACCAGCCACTTCTCAGGCTAGAGGAGGGGTTCAGACTCCTGTTACACGTATCCAGGAGCAAGCATCTCCTTAGGCATATGCCACATTGATTCAGCCAGCTATGGTAGTTGAGCCAGGTATTCCAGCTCATGCCGGTGATGGAGCGGCCATGACTTCTGACTCCTTGTAGAAACTTGATCGGTTCTCCAAGCTATTCACTACCACCTTCAGCGGTGCTTCCTCCAAGGATCCCCAGTATTTCCAATTTATTTTCCATGAGATTCTCAGGACCATGGGCATAATGGAGATTAATAGGGTCGATTTTTGCACCTTCAGGCTTACAGGATCCGCCAAGACTTGGTGGAGGGATTTCTATCTATCAAGACCAGTAGGGTCTTCGGCTTTGACATGGGATCAGTTCACAAAGTTATTCTTGGAGAAGTTTCTCCCCGTCACTAAGCGAGAGGCACTCCATAGGCAGTTTGAGCGCCTTCAGCAGGGCACCATGACAGTTACTCAGTACGAGACCAGATTCATTGACTTGGCATGCCATGCAGTTGTGATACTCCCTACAGAGCGGGAGAGGGTCCGTAGATTTATTGATGGATTGATTCAGCCGATTTGCCTACAGATGGCCATGGGAGTTGGTATTGATATTTCCTTCCAGGAGGCGGCCAATGAGGCCCGCAGAGGTTATATTGCCCTCGCACGAGGAGGTAGTCAGATGTCAAATAAGAGACCTCGTCATTTTGGTAGATTCAGTGGTACCTCATCTAGAGGTAGGGATTCTTATGGAATGGGTCAGGCATCGAGGCCCTTTCAGTTAGCTCTTCAGAATTCTCATGGTATTTCGGGCAGTGGTGGTCCCCAGCAGTATCAGTCAGATCAGCAGCCTATTAGTGCACCCCCACTCCGTTATTCTTAACAGCAGAGGACTTGTTACACTTGTGGTGACCCGAGGCATATTGCTAGGTTTTGCTCTTGAGCTTCGGGCAGTTCTCAACAACAGGGTCCTCGCCCCATGATTCAGGCAGCAGGTGATTCACAGCGTGCCCAGCCAGCTAGAGGCGGAGGGTAGAGATCCTAGAGGTGGAGGTAGGGACCGTAGAGGTAGAGCTCGGACCGGTAGAGGCAGAGGTCAGCCAGTGGTTAATCATCCTAGAGATGTAGTTCAGGGGGTTGGGCCCAGCCCCATTTCTATGCTTTGCCACCCAGGCCAAAGGCTGAGTCTTTTGATGTTGTTATTATATGCACTATTCTGGTCTGTGACAGGGGTGCTTCAATGTTATTTGACCCTGGGTCTACATTTTCATACGTGTCATCTTATTTTGCACCCTACCTGCCTATGCCTAGCAACGCCTTAGGTATTTCTGTATATGTATCTATACCAGTGAGTGATCCTATAGTGGTTGATCAGGTCCATCGTTCCTGTATAGTAGTGTTTGAGGGTCTTGAGACCCGTGTTGACCTATTACTTCAAGACATGGTGGATTTTGATGTTATGTTGGGGATGGATTGGGTGTCCTCGTAACATACGATCTTGGATTGTCATGCAAAGACTGTTACTTTGGATTTATCGGATATGCCCCGATTGGAGTGGAGAGGGACTCCAGGACATGCCACCCGCAATGTTATTTCTTATATTAAGGTTCGACGCATGGTCGAGAAGGGGTGTCTAGCTTATTTGGCTTACGTTCGCGACTCTAGCTTAGAGGTTCCTTCCATTGACTCAGTCCCTATTGTTCGGGAGTTTCTAGAGGTTTTCCCTTCAGGCCTGCCGGGTATGCCGCCCGACAGGGATATTGGTTTCTGCATTGATCTGGCCCCAGGCACGCAGCCCATTTCCATTCTTCCGTACCGTACGACCCCGCCAGAGCTGAAAGAGTTAAACGATCAGTTGGATGATTTATTGGAGAAGGGTTTCATTCGGCCTAGTGTTTCTCCCTGGGGTGCGCCAGTTCTGTTTGTGAAGAAAAAGGATGGTTCCATGCAGATATGTATTGACTACCAACAGCTGAACAAGGTAAAAACTAAGAACAAGTATTCACTACCGAGGATTGATGATTTGTTCGACCAGTTGCAGGGTGCAAATGTATTTTCCAAGATAGATTTGAGATCGGGTTATCACCAGTTTAGGATTAGGGCATCTGATGTCCCTAAAATAGCATACCACACTCGGTATGGGCATTATGAGTTCTTGGTCATGTCATTAGGGTTGACCAACGCCCCAACAGTATTTAAGGAGTTGATGAACCGAGTGTTTAGGACTTATTTGGACATGTTCGTGATTTTCTTCATTGATGATATTCTTGTGTACTCCCGCAGTCAGGAGGAGCATGAGCAGCACCTCAGAGTGGTTCTTCAGACTCTGAAGGATATCCAGTTGTATGCCAAGTTTTCAAAATGCGAGTTTTGGTTGAGTTTAGTAACGTTTCTGGGTGATGTAGTATCAGCTGAGGGTATTCAGGTAGACCCAAAGAAGATTGAGGCAGTTAAGAATTGGCCTCGACCATCTTCAGCGACAGATATTCGTAGTTTCTTCGGGTTAGCTGGTTATTATCATTGGTATGTGAAGAGATTTTCATCTATAGCTTCCCCGATAATCAGGTTAACCGAGAAGGGTGCCCAGTTCAGGTGGTCAGATGAATGCGAGGAGAGCTTTCAGAAGCTCAAGACAGCTCTGACTACAACATCGATATTGGTTTTGCCCACAGGTCCAGGACCTTACACTGTCTATTATGATGCTTCCCGTGTTGGTGTTGGTGCGGTATTGATGCAGGATGGCATGGTTATTGCTCATCCTTCAATACAGTTGAAGATCCACGATAAGAACTACCCAGTCCGTGATCTAGAGTTGGCAGCCATTGTTCATGCCTTGAAGATTTGGAGGCATTCTTTATATGGTGTGACGTGTGAGGTGTACACGGATCACAAGAGTTTGTAATACCTGTTCAAGCAGAAAGAGTTGAATTTGAGGCATCGGAGGTGGTTGGAGATATTGAAGGATTATGATGTTACTATCTTATACCACCCAAGTATGGGCAATGTAGTGGTCGACGCATTGAGCAGGAAGTCAGCCAGCATGGGTAGTCTTGCATATGTTCTGGTCAGCCAGAGACCACTTGCCTTAGACATACAGGCCTTGGCCAATCGGTTAGTGAGGTTGGACATTTTGGAGCCTAGCCGAGTATTATCTTGCATGGTTGATCGCTCTTCATTAATGGAACCGATCCGTGACCGACAGTTTGATAATCCTTATTTGTGTGACTTGAGAGACACTGTGTAGTGTGGAGGTGCCACGAAGGTGACTTTGGATGTTTATGGTGTTTTGAGATTACAGGGGCGAGTATGTGTGCCCAATATTGATGGCATTCGAGAGTTGATCTTAGCGGAGGCCCATAGTTCTCGGTATTGTATTCACCCAGGCGCCGCGAAGGATGAAGAAAGACATTGTTTCATATGTGGCTCGGTGTTTAAATTGTCAGTAGGTCAAGTATGAGCATCAGAGACCTGGTGGTGTGTTTCATGGGATTGAGCTTCCCGAGTGGAAGTGGGAGCGGATTACCACGGACTTTGTTACTGGTCTTCCGATGAACCGAAAGAGATTTGATGCTATTTGGGTCATTGTCGATAGGCTGACTAAGTTAGCGCATTCATTCCTATTGCTACTACCTATTCCTCAGAGAGACTAGTTGGGATTTACATCCGAGAGATTGTTCGTCTTCATTGGGTAACGACATCTATCATTTTTGATTGGGGTACGCAGTTTACCTCGCGCTTTTGGAGAGTAGTTCAGTAGGAGCTAGGTACCCAGGTTCAGTTGAGTACAACATTCCATCCTCAGATGGACGGTCAATTCGAGAGGACTATTCAGATATTTGAGGATATGCTCAGAGTTGGTGTTATTGATTTTGGAGGCTCTTGAGACCTGTTTTTGCCTTTAGTAGAGTTTGCCTACAACAACAGCTACCACTCCAGTATTCATATGGCACCTTACGAGGCGTTGTATGGTAAACGGTATCGGTCTCCAGTAGGATGTTTCAAGCCGGGGGAGGCTCGGTTGTTGGGTACTGATTTAGTCCAGGAGGCCTTGGATAAGATCAAGATTATCTAGGAGAGGTTATGTTCGGCTCAGTCTTGGCAAAGGAGTTATGCAGATCGCAAGGTTCGAGATATGGCTTTCGTGGTTAGTGAGCGAGCATTGCTCCGTGTATCGCCTATGAAAGGCGTGATGATATTTGGGAAGAAGGGCAAGCTTAGCCCTAGATATATTGGTCCCTTTGAGATACTTGATCGAGTGGGAGAGGTGGCTTATAGACTTGCCTTGCTACCTAGCTTGTCAGTTGTGCATCTAGTGTTTCATGTGTCTATGCTCCAGAAGTATCACAGTGATCCTACCTACGTGTTAGATTTCTGTACTGTCCAGTTGGACAAGGATCTGTCGTACGAGGAGGAGTCGGTAGCTATTCTAGACCGGCAGGTTCGATAGTTAAGGTCGAAGAGTTTTCCTTCAGTGTGTGTGCAGTGGAGAGGTCAGCCTCCTGAGGCTTCGACCTGGGAGTCTGAGTTTGATATGCGGAGTCGTTACCCTCATCTATTTCCTGAATCAGGTACTTCCTTCTTTTGTCCGTTCGAGGACGAACGATTGTTTTAGAGGTGGAGAATCTGACGACCCAAAGGGGTCATCACCGTATTTCTCCTTTTTTTGCGCTTCCGAGGTCTTGGAAACCTCACTCTTTGTTGCCTCGATGTGCGTGCACTGTCCGGGCGCGAAGCCGGACATTTTTTTGTTAAGATATATGAATTCTATGGAAAATTTGAAGAAGTTTTATATTAATATTGATACAGTTGACTTTGGTCAAACTTTATTGTAAACGGGCCCGCACCGGTGATTTTCTGGTCCCGGGAGGTCCATCAAAAAATATGGGACTCGGGTATGTGCCCGGAGTCAAAATTTGAGGTCCATAACCCATGTAAAAGAATTTTTCCGTTAAATTATTTTCTGAAATTAATAAGAAAAAGTGGAAATGAAAGTGAGTTAGAAAATATAGGTATCGGGCTCGTATTTTGGTTCTGATGCTTGGTACAAGTCTTAAATATTGGTTAAGCGCTTCCTATGAAATTTGGTCGAAATCGAACATCATTTGACGTGTCTCGGACCTAAATAGCTAAAGTTAGCGATTTATGAACTTTGAAATGAAATATTGAGTTTTGGAGGTTGATTCTTTGTTTTTGATGTTATTTTAGCAATTTGATCGCTCGAGCAAGTTTGTATGATGTTGTTAAGTTAGTGTGTGCTTTTGGTTAGGAGCCCCGAGGGCTCGTGAGTGATTTGGGGGGTGGTTCGGGATGTTTTTGCACTAAAAAGTCTGGTATTTTTGTGTTATTGGTATTCTGGTACGTTGTCCTATGCGATCGCATAGCTTCTTCTACGATCGCATAATGTATGTTTCAAGAGCCCAAAATGTGTTCTATGCGATCGCAACCCTCCTTGTGCAATTGCATTGCCCAGCCTCCCATACCTATGCGATCGCATTGTCCCCCTCGTTATCGCATAGAGCATTTCCTTGCCCAGTTGCATTTACTCTATGCGTTCACAACATCTCTTACGTGATCGCATTGCCTAACCTCCTTACCCTATGCGATCACAATGCCTTGTATGCAATCATGTAGGGCATTTTTGCCTAGTAATTTTTTCTTAAAAACAGAACATTCATACGGGATTTTTCACAAAAATTGCATACGAGCTCTTCTCCTCCATCCTCCATTTTCAAGTTCCAAGCTCCCATTCCTCCATAACTCCTTGGGTAAGTTTTCCTAACATCATTTCTTCATTATTCCTTCACCTAATCATAATTAATCCTAGACCTAAGTCATGAATTCCAGGTAGAAACTGGGGGTTTTGGGTTGAACTAGGGCTTGTGGGATTTTGGGTGATTCAACCTCAATTTGAGGTCGGATTTTGAAACAAATCGTGTATTCTAAGTCGTGGGGTCATGAGTGATTGGAATTTGGTCCGGGCCCGAGTTTGGACCATGTGGGCCCGGTGTCGGATTTTGCTATTTTTGGAAGAATGATGACAATTTCATTTCTAAGCTATCGGATTATGATTTTGAGCCCTAATTGATGTTACTGAATTAAACATGACTAGATACCATTGTTTCGGTGTCGGATTCTAAAGGAAAGGCGCTGCTAGAGGATTGATTGCTATTATCGAACCGAGGTAAGTGTTTGATCTAATCACGGCTCGAGGGAATAGGATTAGAGTATTATTGCTTTCTATTTGCTAAATGATCGAGTGCGGTGTATAGACATGGTGACGAGTATCTATACATTGGCATCTAGCATGACCGTGAGTCTTCTTTGTACTTGCTTTGGGTATATTTTGAGAACTGTTCCAAGTAATTGGTGAATTCGACACGATGAGTTAGTTGAGGAATTTTTTATGAAAAGTAAAAATTCTTTGGAGCTTTGGCTCAAACGGTAGTGATCCTATCAAGTAAAAATTGTAAGGATTGTAGAGAAATGTGGTTGAATCCCTTGCCGGGACGTGTAGGTTATGATTGTTTTTTCTCCCTTATCCGGTCGAGTGTTATATGTATTCTCCATTATTGAGATGTTTGGGCTGCTAGTGGTACCCTTATTAGGTAGATCAATATATTGTCGAGTTTTCCCTAAAGGTGAACTCCTTGAGGGAGGCTATATGAATCATTCATGATATTTATTGGGATCCTGTGGCACGCCTTCCACCTATATTATGTTTATTGGGATTGTATGGCACGCCGTCCACTTATATGATATTTATTGGGATTGCATGGCATGCCGTCCACTTATACTATAATTATTGGGATCGTGTGGCACGCCATCCACCTATATTATATTTATTGGGATCGTGTGGCATGCCGTCCACCTACATTATATTTATTGGGATTGTGTGGCACGCCGTCCACCTATATTATAATTATTAGGATCGTGTGGTACACCGTCCACTTATGATACATACTATCGGATCGTGTGGCGCGCCGACCACTTATGAATGTAAATAATGTGAATTTGGTTTAATGTTGTCACATATGACCTGCTCCCATTGTTCAATATTTTCTGAGAATGTTCCCTTTTCAGTTGTATACCTTCATATATAATCCTGCAGTTCTTTCTGTTGTCGTTGTATCTATATATATATATATCTGCACAGGTTGATTTTACTAAGTCCTGTCTAGCCTCGTCACTACTTCGCCGAGGTTAGGCAAGTCACTTACCATCACATGGAATCGGTTGTGCTGATGCTACACTTTTGTGCTTTTTGCACAGATCACAACGTTGGAGCAGCATTCGGACAGCAGCAGCAGTAGGATATTTCTAGGAGTTGTTTTCAGTCCAGGGATTCTCGAGGTAGCCTAGCCGGCGTTCGCAGGCCGGAGTCCCTATCCCTTATTTCAGTTTGTTTTTATTGTATCATAACCGACTTATGTATTTTCTTTCATTTAGACTTAGTTGTAGTATTCTATAGTAGTCTGCGAGATAGCGACACCAGATTTTGGGGTAGTGTTATGTTCAGTATTTTTTCCGCATTTGATTTTTTCTTTACTGGATTTAAAGTTTTTCTGAAAAGTTTAATTATCCGAGTTTATTCTATTGTTAAGGTTCGGCTGGCCTACCTTCGGAAGTAGGCGCCATCACCACTCCCGGTGGTGGGAAATCTGGGTTGTGACACTATTTCAACATCCTTTGCTCCAACCTCCTGAACTAAGGCTCTGACCTACATATTCACAGGAGTTTTTGCTGATGAACCAGGTTCAATTGGAGATGTGCTGAGCAGATAGTCACAAGCTTGAAGTGTCTTGCTACAAAAATGCTCTTTGATCGATGCCATTTCCCACTTTTTCAGAGGAACATTTAATCTTTAAAGCGCAGTCATCAAGATAAATCCATAGGGAATGTCATGAGCTTTTGATCAATTTAGCACCATGTCAAGTAGTTTTACAATGAAGGCAGGCCAGTTGATTTGCTTTCTAGCTTTCAGACATTGCACAAGTACCAGATCCATGTAATTTGCTGTATGTCTCCTTTCCTACCTAGGTAGAAGACATTTGTTGACAAATTCGAAGAGTACTTTGTGGTCTGGCCTCATTTCACTTTTCTCAACAACCCTAGCCTCAGGCACTTCTTCCTCTGATGTGGTGTCACATAAATTTCTGGTAATCTGAAGATTAGTAGGCAATCCATCTAGGAAAGTCCACCTCTACCTTGTATAGTCATCATATCCCTCACTAGGGATGCCTAAAATCTTGCCCAGCTTCACTGCACTAAACTTCACTTTGACACCATTCACCTTGCTAGTCACTACCCCATTTTTTACTGTTCCATTTGCCATAAACTCAACAAGTTCAGACCTAGCCAATTTTCCATCCATCTGAAGAACCATGTTCTTCCAGCCTTGAGCTTCTAAAGCAGATAAAAGCTTTATCATCCCTGGCTCCTCCAGGTCACTGAGCAGTCTTCCCTTCAAAAATGTTCTTTTGCCAAACATGGCATGTCTGTCCAGTTCCTTTTCCGATTATTCTTCTTCTTTTTCTTCCTCACTTCGGACCTGTTCCATCTCTTGTTCTTCTTCCTCAACAACAATCTCTGAACTTTGGCCAATATTTTCTTTCCATTTTTCTTTCTTCTTTTTCTTGCTTTCCTTCAAAGCCCTTTTTAATTCCTCTTCACTCTCTCTAACTCTGCTTCTTGTAGCTGTAATCCTAACAGTAAACTTGGTTGGTGATTTCTTGCTTTTCTTGGTTGGTTTTGCTGCAGCAGGGGTTTTTTGTGAAGAGATTTTTCTTTTATTTGGGTCATAACTCTCCCCCATTCTTTTTATTAAGTCAGCCAGACTTTCTTCATCCGATGAACCATGTTCATCTTGCAGTTTGCTCAGATTTATTAACCCCTCAGCTGCATCCCCTGATCCACTTCCCAATGACTTTGATACTCCTTCCCCCTTATTCCCACAATTGCTAAGATCTCTTTCTTCCTTTTCTTTTTCAACTTTTCAAACTCACCCCACCTATATCTCTAACAGCCCCTATCAGAACAAACCTATTTTCCTCCCGTTCAACCACATCTAAAAACACATAGCATGTATTAACTTTCCTTCGAGTTTCCTAATTTGTGGTCTGTTCAGAAGACCCAGGTTCATCACTTTCACTTATGGTGATGGAATCATCAGATTCTGAGCTCGAGTTGGACTCAGTTACAGGGCTTTCTTTAATTTGACTTGATTGAAGTTTTTCATTCAAGGTTTCCCTTAAAGAACCAGTTGCTATAGTTTTTCTTTCTAGTATTTTCTGGCGACGGAATCTAGGTTTAGGATTTCAACAGATGGTTTGGAAGATGAGGTGTTGGGTGAAACGGGTGGTGGAGTGCCTGGGTTATCTTGTGGATTTGTAATTGTGAGAGAATTTTGAAACCCTAAGTGGATTATAGTGGTGTGGAAGCTATGGAGAGTTGTGGACACGGTAGAGGAAGTGTTCATGTATTTTGAGGAATAAATAATTGAAGAGTGTTTTGGGGTTTTTAAAGGAGGTAATAATTACCCAGATTTTGCAGCCTTTCATTGGTCACATAGAAGTCTAATAAGATTAGAATTCCGGTCTCCTTATGTATTAGAATTAATTGCTACGATTTAACTAAGGTTTTCATTAAATTGAGACTTCTAGTTTTAATGGAATTGGTTCAATGGTTCAACAGATAGTATTTTGGACTTTTGGTATATTTAGGAATCTTGCTCATAAATTATAATTAAATTTTTCTATTTGTGCAAAGAATATAAACATATCCGAGCTTTTCATGAGCATATTTTTATGAACCAAGTTCTTCAAATGACACTTCTCTTGAGTATGCCTCCTATGACAAAATAGAAATTTTGTAAGAGTTTAATGAATTTCATAAACACATGACACAAGAGTATACTATATACAGTATGAGATTGAGTAGAGTTTAGTCTAATATTCACACAAATAAAGAACTCCTAACCAAAGGAAAGTTTTTTCTTCTTCATATATTTCCCTTTTTAATGTTCTTTCTGAACCGATTCTTTTAGTTGATCTTAATCATCCCAACATCCAACCTATTCCTTTCAAAATTTTCTCTACTTAAAGCCTTGGTGATGATGTCAGCTATTTGCTTATCGGTTGCACATAATTCTATGGAAATTAGCCCTTTCTCATAATTGTCTCTCCAGAAATGATGTCTGACATCTATGTGTTTGGTTCTTTTATGATGAACCAGGTTCTTTGTCATACTTATAGCACTAGTGTTATCACAGAAGATTGGTATGCATCCTACTTATATACCAAAGTCTACTAATTGTTGCTTGATCCATAGAACTTGAGCACAATAAGAAGCAGCAGCTAAACAATCAGCCTCAGTAGTAGATAATGCTACTGAGTTCTATTTCTTGGTGGCCCATGATATAGGACATAAACTGTGACGACCCGGCCCATCGTCACGAGAGTTACCACCTCGTAACCCCTTCATTTATGTGTTTCATGTTTCTATATCTATTTTAGAGTCTATTGGGTGAATTGGATTAATTCTGGTAGAAAATAAGGCATATAGCCTTTTTGAGTGAAGTTGTTTATGAAAAGTCAACCTGGAGTTGACTATGTGGTTAGTGGGCTCGGAATCAAATTGTTATGATTTGGCTAGTTCAGGGAGGTGATTTTTGACTTAGGGGAGCAATCAGAATTGAATTTGGAGGTCCGGTGTAGAAATAGGTTTGAATTGGCTAAGTTTGAATTTTGGCGAAATCTGATCGATTGGTGAGATTTTGATCCAGGAGTCAGAATGGAATTTCGATAATTTCAATAGCTTCGTTATGTGATTTTGGATATGTTTGCAAATATTCAGGTGATTCGGACATCGTTTGGTTGGGTTTTTGATAGAATGTAGGTTTTAGAAGTTTTGGTTGAATCTTAGGCTTGAACCGGCCTAAATTTTGTGATTTGTGTATTTGAGGGTGTGTTTTTATGATTGGAACAAGTTTGTGTGATGATTTAGAGTGGATTTGTGTTTTTGGTTGAGGTCCCGAGGGCCTCAAGATGTTTTCGAAGGGTGAATCGGTTGAATTTTGGAGTTTTGAACTGCTGGTATGATCTGTAGCACCAGTTTCACTTCTGCAGATGGGGAACGACAAAAGCGGCCCCGCAGAAGCGACATAATGGTCACAGATTCAATCGAGGGCTGGCCAGGGCATTTTCCGCAGAAGAAGTAGTATTCTCGCAGAGGCGGGCTCGCAGAAGTGAGCCCTTGTTCGCAAGAGCGGAAGATGGGCGATTGGAAAATTTCCCAGGAGCGGAAGGGCAACCGCTTAAGTGGTCTCGCAGGTGCGAGACCTGAGCCGCAGAAGTGATGGGGCGATTAGTGAAATGTCGCAGAAGCGATAGATAAACCGCAGAAGCGGTCTTGCCTAAGCGAGTAAAATATCGCTGAAGCGAAATTCGTCAGTGATTTATGAAAAAGAAGGGTTCAAAATTTCAGAAGTTATAACACATTTGAGGCTTTCACCTAAGAGGCGATTTAGGCAATTTTGAGGAGGAAATCGAGGGGATTCATCAGGTAATCATTCATGGACTCAATTTATTCTATTATATTGTTAAATTATGGAGTTAACATTTGAAAATGGAGGATTGGAGGTGTATTAATGGAAGATTTTTGCTCTAAGCCTGGGTTATTGAAAATCATTGATTTGAATGGGCAAACGGAGTATGATTTTGATAAACTTTATATTTATGGACTCGTATTGAGATAAGGATTCTGAAAATGTAACTATTGTAATTTTTTGAGAAGCGGGCCTGTCACGACCCAAACCCTGGTCGTGATGGCGCCCAACACAATGCTAGGCAAGCCCGACCATATTATCCCTTAAACCAGCCGATTATTAAATAAATTAAACTTAAACAGTAGTTAATCATATCAGGTAATAACCGAAACGTGAAACATACAAAATACGGTCCCAACCATATCGTGGTGTCACGAGACTGAGCCTCTACAGAATAGCATCCTAATACAACCAAGTCTAGGAAAATAGGAAATCAGCAAGATGATAAAGAAGGAGAAAACAAGCTCTGCGGACGCTGGCAGCTACCTCGTAATCTCCGCAAAAGTAGATAAGGATCGGCAGCTACAATGTCTCAACTGCTCTCGAGCACCTGTGGATCTGCACAGAAAGTGCAGGGGAGTGGGGTGAGTATATTTCAACTCAGTGAGTAACAATAATAAATAATAACTGAAGGTAAGAACTCCTGTGCTATCACTTAGCAGTTCTAAGGCAACCCTCACAGGTACGTCATCACTATAGAAATACTCAAATCTCCAATTCACGTTTATCTCTACAAGATTCTACACTGATCCAACCCTCACTCGTACTCCTACGGTGTACGGCCATCTCAACATATGAAGACACATACCTATGTCTATAATGTATAAATATTTAAGTAGATAGTAGGATATAATTAAGTATAATGCTGCGGCGTGCAGCCTGCTCCAATACATATACCGCTGCGGCGCGCAGCCCGCTCCATTTAACGTCGACGGCGCTCACTGGGGGTGTATACAGACTTCGGAGGGGCTCCCTAGGCCCAAGCACTATAATACTGCGGCGTGCAGCACGATCCACACAAATATTACTGCGACGTGCAGTCCGATCCAATATATATATATATATGTATATATCTCCATACTGCCGCGGCGTGCGGCCCGATCCCATCATATACACCGGTGCTCACCGAGAATGTGTGCAGACTCAGACTCCGAAGGGGATCCTACAGCCCAAGCGCAATAATACTGCGACGTGCAGTCCGTCCCACATGTATATTACATGTATATTACATGTATATTACTGCGGCGTGCAGTCCGATCCAATATATATACTGCTGCGGCGTGCAGCCCGATCCAATATAGGTATATATATTTATACCTCGTAATGGGTCCTCGACCCTATCCCAGTCAATATGTACTTGGCCTCTCAGGCCCAATATAATATATCACAGTGGGTCCTAGACCGTGTCTCAGTCAATATAGACTTGGCCTTTCACGCGCACTCAGCTAGAACAGGGAATTCCACCCTAGATAATCTCTCTCAATGTACACATCTAGTACGGGCTCATATTATGCTATACAGCTAGAGCTACGGCTGAGTGTATGTTTCCAACATGATATAAGGGTCACCTAGCTTTATAGGTTCCCTAATGCTCTACAGATCGGCACAAGGCCCCAAACATGGCTATTAACCCAATTGTACAGTTATAATCTTAGTAACGGTCATACAACACAGTATTCTATTAGCCGGGAAGGACTAAGTCCGAACCCCCAATCACAATGTCACCACGCCCGTCATAGAACGTGTGTCTCATCTCAATATAGCACTGTGAAGTGCTAGTACGGGGTTTCAAACCCTCAGTACATTGTTTACTACTGCCACTCACCTCGAACCGGTAGAAGCTTCAATCCGCCTTGCGCTTGCCTCGCAAATCAATCTCCTCGGGTGCCAAATCTGCTCAAAATCATAGAGAATGCATCAATATACGCTAATTTCACGAAATTCATTCGAAATAACCCAATTTATATCAAAACCCACAAGTTGTCAAAACCCGCCTTTTGGTACACTTGTCGAAAAATTACAAAAATCACATATTCGGAATCCTCATCTCGATACGAGTCTAGGCATATAAAATTTACCAAAATCGGACTCCATTTGCCCACTCAAATCAGTGTTTTTCTTAAATTTAGGCCTAGGGCTCAAACCCACCTTTAATCTTCCATTTACGGAAATTTAACCCATGATTTCATGTTAAAATGATGTAATTAAGCCACAAAACTTACCTCCAACGAATCCCCGATGAATTACCAGCAATTCCCGTGAGTTTCTCTCTCTAGAACTCAAAAATGGCGTTTTTGGGTATTAAACCCGCGACTGGTTCTGTTCTGAACTTAACTTCACTGCCAGCCTCTTTTCTTCATCGCGTTCGCGACGCCCCTCACGCTAATGCGATGCCTTTTTTCCTCTTCTTCATCGCGAACGCGGCACTCTCTCACGCGTCCGCGAAGATCAACTCCGCAACCTCCTGACTTTTACTCTACGCGAACGCGACGTGAAGTCACGCGTCCGCGATGCCTTACCTTTTCCTCTTACGCGAACGCGACCCACCCATCGCGAACGCGATGGCCAACTGGCCTCAACCTTCGCGAACGCGGCATTGCCCTCGCGAACGCGATGCCTCACTGAACCTGGCCTTCGCGAACGCGGAACATTCCTTCGCGAACGCGAAGGCTTATTTTATGCCCAGTGATCTGCAATTTACAGCAGACCATTTCTTGCTTCCAAATGCCGGATGATGGTCCGGATTCACCCCGAGGCCCCCGGGACCCCAACAAAAACCACCAACATACCCCAAAACACGATACGAACTTGTTCCAATCATAAAAACACCATCCTAAACATCAAAATCACCAATTACACACGGATTCAAGCCTAAATTTCTTAAAAACTTCCGAATTACACATTCTATCAAAAACCCGACCAAACGACGTCCAAATGACCTGAAATTTTGCGGACATATCCAAAATCACATAACGAAGCTACTGCAGCAACTGTCGGAATTCCATTCCGACTCCCGGATCAAAATCTCACCTACCGTTCGGATTTCGCCAAAATTCAACCTTAGCCAATTCAAGCCTATTTCTACACCGGGCCTCCAAATTCAATTCCGATTGCTCCCCTAAGTCACAAATCACCTCCCGGAACTAACCGAATCATCAGAATCCGATTCTGAGCCCTATAACCAAATAGTCAACTCCGGGTTGACTTTCCTTATTCAAGTTTCCTTCAAAACGGTTATATGCCTCATTTTCATTTCAATTCACTCCTAACTTCCCCGATAGACTCTAATACTGATATAAAAGCATGAATTATGTAATTACAACATAACGGGGTGGTAATTCCCATGACGACGGGCCGGGTCGTCACATTCTCCCCAACTTAAACAAACGCTCATCCTCGAGCGGGTCAAGAAACATACCTGAAGTCTCGAATAGCTGAGGGTATCTGCTCCGTATCTCCTGCTCAACCTCCCAAGTAGCCTCCTCTACGGGTCGACCTCTCCACTGAACCTTAACTGATGCAATCTCCTTCGACCTCAACTTCCTTACTTGGCGACCCAAAATAGCAATAGGCTCCACATCATAGGATAGATCACCATCAAGCTGAATGGTACCGAAGTCTAATACATGGGACGGATCTCCGATGTACTTCCGGAGCATAGACACATGGAATACTGGATGGACGCTGGATAAGCTGGGCGGCAAGGCTAACTCATATGCCACCTCTCCAACTCTCCCGAGTATCTCAAAAGGACCAATGTACCTAGGACTCAACTTTTCTTTTCTTCCCAAACCTCATGACACCCTTCATAGGTGAAACCTTCAATAATACTCTGTCACCAACCATGAAAGACAACTCTCAAACTCTACGGTCCGCATAACTCTTCTGGCGAGACTGTGCTGTACGAAGCCTCTCCTAGATCAACTTTGCTCTATCCAGAGCATCCTGAACTAACTCAGTCCCTATCAACCTATCCTCACCAGGCTCAAACCATCCCACGGGGGATCTACACCGTCTGCCATACAATGCCTCATACAGGGCCATGTGAATACTCGACTGATAATTGTTGTTGTAAGCAAACTCAGCAAGTGGTAAGAATTCATCCCACGAACCACCAAAGTCAATCACACATGCTCGCAACATATCCTCCAGGATCTGAATAGTACGCTCAGACTGCCCGTCTGTCTGGGGGTGAAATGCGGTGCTCAACTCGACCCGCGTACCCATCTCTCGCTGAAACGCTCTCCAAAACTGAGAAGTGAACTGAGTGCCTCTATCAGATATAATAGACACTGGGACCCCATGCAACCTGACAATCTCCCGAATAAAGATCGATGCCAACCGCTCTGATGAGTAAGTAGTAATAACTGGGATGAAATGTGCGGACTTAGTCAACCGATCAACAATCACCCATACAGAATCAAACTTCCTCGCTGTCCGAGGTAGCCCAGTAACAAAATCCATGGTGATCCTCTCCCATTTCCATTCGGGAATAACCATAAGCTGAAGAACACCGCCCGGTCTCTGATGCTCATATTTGACCTGCTGGCAATTGAGGCACTTAGCTACATGCCTAACAATATCCATCTTCATTCTCCTCCACCAGTAGTGCTGTCTCAAGTCTTGGTACATCTTTGCGGCACCTGGGTGAATAGAGTACCGCGAACCGTGTGCCTCCTCAAGTATCAACTCCCGCAAACCATCAACATTGGGCACGCATATACGGCCCTGCATCCTCAGAACACCATCACTGTCGATAGTCACATCTCTAACATCATTATGCTGCACTCTGTCCTTAAGGACAAGCAAATGTGGGTCATCATACTGTCGCTCCCTGATGCGATCATATAAGGAAGATCGAGAAACAACACAAGCCAACACTCGACTCGGCTCCGAAATATCTAATCTCACTAGCCGATTGGCTAGGGCCTGAACATCATAAGTAAATGGCCTCTCCCCAACTAGGATGAAAGCTAAGCTGCCCATGCTAACCGCCTTCCGACTCAAGGCATCGGCCACCACATTGGCCTTCCCCGGATGATATAAAATAGTGATATCATAGTCCTTAAGCAACTCCAACCACCTCCGCTGTCTCAAATTAAGGTCCTTCTGTCTGAATAAGTGCTGAAGGCTGCGATGATCCATGAACACCTCACAGGAGACACCATACAGGTAATGCCTCCAAATCTTCAAAGCATGAACTATGGCTGCTAGCTCCAAATCATGAACAGGGTAGTTCTTCTCGTGGGGCTTCAACTGACGAGAAGCATAAGCAATGACCCTACCCTCCTGCATCAACACACAACCAATGCCCACTCCTGAGGCATCACAATATACAGTATAAGAATCTAAAGCTGTCGGTAGAATCAAGACTGGTGCTGTGGTCAGTGCTGTCTTGAGCTTCTGAAAGCTCTCCTCGCACTCCTTGGACCATATGAAAGGAACACCCTTCTAAGTTAATCTAGTCAAGGGTGAAGCAATATAAGAGAATCCCTAAACGAATCGGCGATAATACCCTGCCAATCCCAGAAAGCTACGAATCTCAGAAACTGAGGTCGGTCCGGGCCAACTCTGCACTGCCTCTACCTTCCTCGGATCTACCTGAATACCATCACAGGACACCACGTGCCGTAAGAATGCCACGGACTCAAGCCAGAACTCACATTTGGAGAACTTGGCATACAGCTTCTCCTCTCTCAATCTCTGCAACACAATACTCAAGTGCCGAGCATGCTCCTCCTGGCTACGAGAGTAGACTAGTATGTCATCAATGAATACGATCACAAATGAATCAAGATACGGCCTGAATACACTGTTCATCAGATGCATAAATGCTGCTGGGGCGTTGGTCAGCCCAAAAGACATCACAAGGAACTCATAGTGACCATATCTGGTCCGGAATGCAGTCTTCATAATGTCAGACTCTCTAATCTTCAGTTGATGGTAGCCTGAACGAAGATCAATCTTCGAGAACACCCTAGCTCCCCGGAGCTGATCAAATAAATCATCAATACGAGGCAGAGGATACTTATTCTTCACTGTTACTTTGTTTAGCTGCCTATAGTCAATACACATCCTCATAGATTCCGTCCTTCTTCTTAACAAACAGGATCGGTGCACCCCACGGCGACACACTCGGCCGAATGAACCCCTTATCTAGGAGTTCCTGGAGCTGCTCCTTCAATTCCTTCAACTCAGCTGGTGCCATCCGATATGGAGGAATAGAAATAGGCCGAGTGCCTGGCACCAAATCGATACCAAAATCAATATCCCTGTCCGGCGGCATGCCCGGCAGGTCTGAGGGAAACACATCAAGAAAGTCTCGCACAATGGGAACAGAATCAATATTGGGAGTCTGGGCCTCGACCTCCAGCACAAATGCTAAATAAGAGAGACATCCTTTCCCAACCATTTGTTGGGCCTTGAGGAATGATATTACCCTGCTAGGTACATACTCAGTCGTGCCTCGCCACTCGATCCTCTGAATGCCCGGCATAGCCAAAGTGACCGTCTTAGCATGACAGTCCAGAATAGCATGACATGGAGATAGCCAGTCCATGCCCAATATAACATCAAAATCAATCATGCTGAGAAGCAACAGGTCTACTCGGGTCTCCAGACCTCCAATAGTGACCAAACAGGACCGGTATACGTGGTCCACAACAATAGTATCCCCTACCGGGGTAGATACATGCACCGGCAGCTCAAGACTCCCTCGGGTCGTGCCCAAATGAGGAGCAAAATATGTAGACACATAAGAATAAGTAGAACCGGGATCAAACAATACCGAGGCATCTCCGTGGCAGATTGAAATAATACCTGTAATGACAGCATCAGAAGTAACAGCCTCAGATCGGCCCTGAAAAGCATAGCATCTAGCCTGTCCGCCTGATCGGCCTCCCCCTCGAGGGCGACCCCTAGCTGTCTGACCCTCACCCCTAGCTGGCGGGGCGGGTGCTGAAGTAGAAGGACCAGATGACGAGGGCTGCCCTCTCTGCTGATAAGATCCGGAAACAAGACGGGGACACTCCCTACGGTGGTGCCCAAACTCTCCGCACTCGTAGCAACTCCCCGGTGCTGGGTACTGAGACTGATAAGGACCCCTGGCACTGGAGTGGCCAGCTGATGAACTAGGCCGGGATGAACCCTGAGCAGATGGGGCCTGTGAAGTACTCTGAGCTGGCATGGCACCGAGAGATGGCTGGCTCTGGTGTGAACCTTGATAACCCTGTCTAGAAGACCACCTACGGCGATCTGAGTGACCCGACTGCAAAGATCTAAAAGAGAGATCTCGGCTCTGCTGACTCTGGCCTCTGGTCGGAGTGCCGCTGGAACTAGCTGAACCTCGAGGCCTCTTGGCCTCCCTCTCATCCCGCTCTCTGCGATGATCTGTCTCTATGTTGCGAGCAATATCCACAGCATCCTCAAATGTCCGGCTCAAAATCCTCTCCCGAGTCATCAGAATATGAATGGGATAAATGAGGCCGTCCACGAAGCGCCCAATCCTCTCTCTGTCGGAATGAACCAACCACGGTGCATATCTGGACAACTCTGTAAACCTGATCTCATACTCTGACACCGACATGTCCCCCTGACGGAGACCCTCAAACTACCTACGCATCTCCTCTCTCTGAGATCGAGGCACCCATTTCTCCAAAAACATAGTGGAGAACTCCGGCCATGATAGTGGTGCTGCTCCTGCTGGCCTGCGGCGCTCATAAGCCTCCCACCAAGCGAAGGCTGGTCCCTGAAACTGAAAGGTAGTGAAAGATACCCCACTGGACTCCAATATCCCTGCCGTACGAAGCATCCGACGGCACTTATCCGGAAAACCTTGGGCGTCCTCGCCCGGAGCACCAGTGAACACTGGAGGAGATAACCTGGTGAACCTCTCGAGATGACGCTGCTCATCGTCTGTCATAGCTGGGACCCTGTCCCCCTGAATCTGATCTGTTGGCTGAACCGGAACCACAGGCTGAACTGGAGGAGCCTCTGGTGTCTGTAAGCCCTGCACTGCTGGCTCTGGAGTGCGTACTGCGGGGGTCTGATGACCACCCCCGATCCCCGATGCAGCTGCTGCAGTAGTAACCGAAACCGCCTGTGCTAGGCCAGTGCAGACTGCTAGTATCTGAGCCAGGGTCTCCTGTAGACCCGGAATAACAATGGGCACAGCCGGTGCCTGATCTGGTGCTGCTGGCACCTCTGCAACTGGGGGCTGTGGGTCAGCTGGCACTGCCTCAGCTGCCCTAACTCCGCCACGACCACGACCGCGTCCACGGCCTCTAGCAGGGGGTAGTGGTGGTCGTCCTCCACGTCCGGATGATCGAGTTCTCGCCATCTACGAGAGAATAGAATGTCAAAGTTCAGTTCAAGTCGAAAGTAATCGCACGACAAGAATTCCAAGAATTGAAACTTTTCCTAAATAGGTTTGCAACCTCCCGAGGATAAGTACAGGCGTCCCCGCACCGATCCACGAGACTCTACCAACCGGCTCATGACTCGCGAGACCTGTTAACCTAGGCTCTGATACCAACTTGTCACGACCCAAACCCCGGTCGTGATGGCGCCCAACACAATGCTAGGCAAGCCCGACCATATTATCCCTTAAACCAGCCAGTTATTAATTCAGATTAATCAAATTAAACTTAAACATCAAATGATCATATCAGATGATAAGCGAGGTAAAACATACAAAATACGGTCCCAACCATATCGTGGTGTCACGAGACTGAGCCTCTACAGAATAGCATCCGAATACAACCAAGTCTAGGCAAATAGGAAATCAGCAAGATGATAAAGAAGGAGAAAACAAGCTCTGCGGACGCTGGCAGCTACCTCGTAATCTCCGCAAAAGTAGATAAGGATCAGCAGCTACAATGTCTCAACTGCTCTCGGGCACCTGTGGATCTGCACAGAAAGTGCAGGGGAGTGGGGTGAGTATATTTCAACTCAGTGAGTAACAATAATAAATAATAACTTAAGGTAAGAACTCCTGTGCTATCACTTAGCAGTTCTAAGGCAACCCTCACAGGTACGTCATCACTATAGAAATACTCAAATCTCCAATTCACGTTTATCTCTACAAGATTCTACACTGATCCAACCCTCACTCGTACTCCTACGGTGTACGGCCATCTCAACATATGAAGACACATACCTATGTCTATAATGTATAAATATTTAAGTAGATAGTAGGATATAATTAAGTATAATGCTGCGGCGTGCAGCCCGCTCAAATACATATACCGCTGCGGCGCGCAGCCCGCTCCATTTAACGTCGACGGCGCTCACTAGGGGTGTATACAGACTTCGGAGGGGCTCCCTAGGCCCAAGCACTATAATACTGCGGCGTGCAGCACGATCCACACAAATATTACTGCGGCGTGCAGTCCGATCCATTATATATATGTATATATCTCTATACTGTTGCGGCGTGCAGCCCGATCCCATCATATACACCAGTGCTCACTGAGAATGTGTGCAGACTCAGACTCCGAAGGGGCTCCTACAGCCCAAGCGCAATAATACCGCGGCGTGCAGTCCGTCCCACATGTATATTACATGTATATTACATGTATATTACTGCGGCGTGCAGTCCGATCCAATATATATACTGCTGCGGCGTGCAGCCCGATCCAATATAGGTATATATATTTATACCTCGTAATGGGTCCTCGACCCTATCCCAGTCAATATGTGCTTGGCCTCTCAGGCCCAATATAATATATCACAGTGGGTCCTAGACCCTGTCTCGGTCAATATAGACTTGGCCTTTCAGGCCCACTCAGCTAGAACAGGGAATTCCACCCTAGATAATCTCTCTCAATGTACACATCTAGTACGGGCTCATATTATGCTATACAGCTAGAGCTACGGCGGAGTGTATGTTTCCAACATGATATAAGGGTCACCTAGCTTTATAGGTTCCCTAATGCTCTACAGATCGGCACAAGGCCCCAAACATGGCTATTAGCCCAATTGTACAATTAAAGTCTCAGTAACAGTCATACAACACAGTATTCTATTAGCCGGGAAGGACTAAGTCCGAACCCCCAATCACAATGTCACCACGCCCGTCATAGAACGTGTGTCTCATCTCAATATAGCACTGTGAAGTGCTAGTACGGGGTTTCAAACCCTCAGTACATTGTTTACTACCGCCACTCACCTCGAACCGGTAGAAGCTTCAATCCGCCTTGCGCTTGCCTCGCAAATCAATCTCCTCGGGTGCCAAATCTGCTCAAAATCATAGAGAATGCATCAATATACGCTAATTTCACGAAATTCATTCGAAATAACCCAATTTATATCAAAACCCACAAGTTGTCAAAACCCGCCTTTTGGTACACTTGTCGAAAAATTACAAAAATCACATATTCGGAATCCTCATCTCGATACGAGTCTAGGCATATAAAATTTACCAAAATCGGACTCCATTTGCCCACTCAAATCGGTGTTTTTCTTAAATTTAGGCCTAGGGCTCAAACCCACCTTTAATCTTCCATTTACAGAAATTTAACCCATGATTTCATGTTAAAATGATGTAATTAAGCCACAAAACTTACCTCCAACGAATCCCCGATGAATTACCAACAATTCCCGTGAGTTTCTCTCTCTAGAACTCAAAAATGGCGTTTTTGGGTATTAAACCCGCGACTGGTTCTGTTCTGAACTTAACTTCACTGCCAGCCTATTTTCTTCATCGCGTTCGCGACGCCTCTCACGCGAACGCGATGCCTTTTTTCCTCTTCTTCATCGCGAACGCGTCACTCCTTCACGCGTCCGCGAAGATCAACTCCTCAGCCTCCTGACTTTTACTCTACGCGAACGCGACGTGAAGTCACGCGTCCGCGATGCCTTACCTTTTCCTCTTACGCGAACGCGACCCACCCATCGCGAATGCGATGGCCAACTGGCCTCAACCTTCGCGAACGCGGCATTGCCCTCGCGAACGCGATGCCTTACTGAACCTGGCCTTCGCGAATGCGGAACCTTCCTTCGCGAACGCGAAGGCTTATTTTATGCCCAGTGATCTGCAATTTACAGCAGACCATTTCTTGGTTCCAAATACCGGATGATGGTCCGGATCCAATCACCAACATACCCCAAAATACGATACGAACTTGTTCCAATCATAAAAACACCATCCTAAACATCAAAATCACCAATTACACACGGATTCAAGCCTAAATTTCTTAAAAACTTCCGAATTACACATTCTATCAAAAACCCGACCAAACGACGTCCGAATGACCTGAAATTTTGCGGACATATCCAAAATTACATAACGAAGCTACTGCAACTGTCGGAATTCCATTCCGACTCCCGGATCAAAATCTCACCTACCGTTCGGATTTCGCCAAAATTCAACCTTAGCCAATTCAAGCCTATTTCTACACCGGGCCTCCAAATTCAATTCCGATCGCTCCCCTAAGTCACAAATCACCTCCCGGAACTAACCGAATCATCAGAATCCGATTCCGAGCCCTCTAACCAAATAGTCAACTCCGGGTTGACTTTCCTTATTCAAGTTTCCTTCAAAAGGCTATGTGCCTCATTTTCATCCCAATTCACTCCTAACTTCCCTGATAGACTCTAATACTGATATAAAAGCATGAATTTTGTAATTACAACATAACGGGGTGGTAATTCCCATGACGACGGGCTGGGTCGTCACAGGGCCCGGGGGTCGGGTTTTGGAAAATTCATGTTTTTTGGTGTAATTCGAGTTGTTTCGATTGGGTTATGTTCCTTTAGCATATTTTGATGCATTTCTATTGGTTTTTATCAGATTCTATACCTGTGGATGCCGATTTTCATGGAAAGGGCATTGCGGGCTAGTCTTCGAGTCGAGCCGAGTTGAGTAATGGGTGTGGGTGATGACCAGCAGGTTCGAAACCCCGGTATATCACTATATGACGCTGTATTAAGGCGAGACACGTACTATCTTGTGAGTGTGGGGTCGATTGTGATTAGGGACTATGGCTTAGTCTGACCTGGTAAAATTATACTATTTTGTTGGCTATTATTGAGCCGTTAAACCTCCTACTTGGATGGTTGTGGATATCTTTGAACTGTGAGCCAGTTATTTGGATCCCGCGAGGCTCATTTCTATTGCTCCTATGATTATAGCATGTTATTCTCATACCAGTCCTGAGCTATCATTGTCTAAAATGGTTTTCCAAACTCTGGTATTTCTGAAAATATTGTTTTCTACTGATATTGATAAAAAAGATTTCGAATGATATTTATGTGCATGTGAGGCTTGCATTGCATGTAGCTGGACTAGTAGTGGATCCGGCTGCGCCGTAGCATATCATTGATATTGTGCTTGGGCTGTAGGATCCCCTCTGGAGTATGAACCCCCACAGTAAGCACAGTTACCCGAATGGATCGGGCTACACGCCGTAGTGGTCATGTTCATGCATTGTATTGCATTTAGAGGTACTTGTTGTACTGTTCAGCTAATATTGCTGGTTCTGATACTGATAATGTTAATAATTAGAAAGGATATTGTTGTATAGCCTTGCTTAGTGCTTTATTGGGTTTTCTTACATTCGATGTCTTAACCATGCTTATTACCACTCAGTTGGAAGTACTCACACTACTCCCTACACCTTGTGTGCAGATACATGTACATCACAGTAGGGCTGACCTACGAGCTGCTCAGAGTGCTTTCATTCGGACTGTCAAGGTAGTTGCTAGCGTCGGCAGGACCTGACACTCCAGTCTATGTTATCTTATCTTTAGACTATTCTGCACTTGCAGTCACAGTTGTATACAGTATTACAGTTGTATTCTGGTAGAGGCTCGTGACTTATGACTCCTGATTCTGTGGGAAGTGTTATACTCGTTTTTGGATAGTTTCACAATTGTGCTGGATTCTAAAACATTTCTTATTACTGTTAAATGCAAAAAGGGTAAACTGAGAGCTGGTACCTCTATATTATGAAATGTTGGTCAGGCTGGCCTAGCAATGTGCTGGGCGCCATCACGACCAGGTTTGGGGTCGTGACAAGTCGGTATCAGAGCCTAGGTTACTAGGCCTCATGAATCTTGAGTCGGTTAGTAGTGTCTCACGGATCGGTACGGAGACGTCTGTATTTATTTTTAGGAGGATGTAGACATTTTAGGAAACAATTGACATTTCTTGAACTCTGTCAGGCGGTTTTTTAGTTCCACCAACTGAACTTCTGTATTCTATTCTCTCGCAGATGGCGAGAACTCGTGCTACAAGACGAGGTGGACGACCACCATTGCCACCAGCTAGAGGTCGTGGTCAAGGCCGTGGTCGTGGTCGTGGTAGAGCGGCAGGGGCAGTGCTAGTAGACCTACCTGTTGCCCCTATCCAGGATCATCCCCTAGTGGTTAAGGCTCCAGTAGTACCCGCTCAGCCACCGGTAGTGCCTATTGTTATTCCCGGTCATTAGGAGACTTTGGCCCAAATATTATCAGTCTGTACCGGGTTGGTTTAGGTTGTTTCAGCTACTACTACAACAGCAACATCTCAAATTATGGAGGTCATTAGACCCTCGTAGTTTGCACACCATAGCAGGTTGTGCAGGGACTTCAAATGCTAGAGGCAGTCCCAGATCAGGTAGTCGCTGTCACACCTCCCTTTTTACTACCCCACACTAGGAATAAAGTATATAAATACGCTCATAGGGTATACCTCGATGCTCAAATACCCGAAACGAATAAAATAGCAAAGAGGAAGGAGTTTTTCCAATTAAAAGGACAATCAGTTCGGGATTTTGTTATAACTAATCAGAGTCGCCACTTGAGAATAATAATGATGTCCCAAGTCACCGGTTAATCCCGAATCCAAGGAAATTGACTCTTTCAAAAATGTCTGCGAAAGAAAGATCTGGTTAACGAACTCTGTTAACCCGGGAGAAGGTGTTAGGCATTCCCGGGTTTCGTGGTTTTAGCACGGTCGCTCAATTGTCGTTCTCGACTTTTGTTTGACCCAAAATAGATTTTAACAATAAGTAAGTGATTTTGCTTTTGATATTTTAAAGAATTTACGACATTGCGAAAATGCACCTCGAGTCACACCGCAACTAGTACGCTTGTGACTTTTAGTACATTTCGGCTTTGCCAGGATTTGGGATTTGAGTCGTACCAAGTGCACAATCGTTCATAGGAAAGTACGTTAAATCGTGCCCTAAATGACGTCTATCGGCTTTTAATTTTTTTGGGTAAGACTATGGAGTTAGCTAGTAGTCTTCCCGAGTCTAATTATGTTATTTCATTACTAAGGGGGGGGGCGTTGTTTGATATCGGGCGAGGCTCGTCCCAAGTATTTTTAAGGTTCAATCCTAACACTTAGCTATATTTTTCTATGAATGTTCTTTCCTTAGCCGTGTTTGGTACTATGTATTCCAAGCCTTACTATTTCTATTGTTATTGGGCCTGGATTCTGGATCAGTCCTCAGTGTAATACCACATGTGTCCAGGTCTTAATGACCCAGATCAGGTTTAGGCTTTTAGCCATCGACCCAGCGAACTTACTAATACAGTCCAGGCCCATATTGTATATCAGGCCTAGACCATATTGGAATAACAAAAGCAGAAATGTAAAATTCATAGTAAACAGACATACAGGATTAAGAATGAGATTAAAATATTTTTATTTATCATAAAAGAAAAACCACTGTACAAGAAGATCAATATTAATTCTAAATTACAACTAATTAGTGTATATATGAATGAACTACTCCTATTCCTTTGTTTTCTGCTAATGCCCTATAACAACATTGATATTAATTAGCTAAGAAGCGATTCAACTATGTGAGATCGTATTTAAACAATCCAATTGCTTATTAATGAAAACCAGATTATCTAAGGCTAAGTGATCTGATGATGTATACACAATTATTGATTCTAATATGACTTAGTTCATGCAGTGTCACAGACCCAATTGCAAACGATTTACCAATTCTTCTAACTATTCTTCTCCTTTTGGACCTATTTGTATCTACATACTACTTCATAGATATGATTAACTACTGATGTTAATACTAGCCAAGCTTATTTGATGTTATCATAGCCAGTTTCACCCTAGTTGTTACTTCATCTGGTTGTTTCCTCTTTTAACTTATTCAAATCTAGATATTGATCAACGAAACAGATTAACTACGTGAGCATGATGGTTATTGATTCATGTGAAGTCCGTTTAACTTTGTTTTAAAGGTTTTACCTACTTAAACTAAGTGATATGCTATCTATGCTACACTACTACTATACTACTTATTACATAGTTTTTGTTTCTGTTTCTATACCACTACATTCTATACTACCACTAAACTACAGATCTAAGCTATTAAAGCAATAATACAAAATGAATTACAAATTCATAATGACACATAAATTAAACAGAAATCTCCATGTTATTTCATCAGGATCATCAATACAGCTTCACTCGAACAGAAATTGTACCTGGATCAGCAAAATGAAGCCGATGAGTATAAGGGATTAAGAAGTAAGCACAGCAATGAACTCAGACAGCAATGCAACAGTGATGGATGTCAATGAATAAGGAAAACCACAGCAAGAACAACACATGAAGAAACCCAGGCAGATAATCGAGCAGAAAACCCAAAGAATCAGATTGAACTCAACAAATTCTCACTCGAAAAATCCCAAAAAAAACACTACTACTATATTAGTATCTTTTTCTCTGAACTTTTCTTATCAAAAGCCAGCCCCTATTTCACTCTTTTTAGGAGTATATATAGGAATGGGCAAGGGCTGAGACTTGGGGAGAAAGTATAGGATTAAATCCCACTTCTCCCCCTCTTAAAATTATCCCATTTACACTTTGACCCACAATTCTGTTAACAGAAACCGTTCCAGCATGTGCTAGAAGGTTCCAAAGATTCCTTTTATGGGCCTTTTATCAATGTAACCTTAGGGGTTAAAGATTTTTACAGATTTCCCATTTTAGGGAGACCATTATACCCTTAAATCTCTGCAAAATTGCAGAAATCAGGAGTACAAATGACTCCCTTAACCCTATATATTTCAAACTATTTACCAAATTACTAAATTGGTTCCCTTTTATACCTTTGAAGGCACTGCTGAATTACCTGACCTACCTAGGTCGGGTTTCAGCATTTTAAAACCATATTTAACTAGTGGCCAGTCCTTGCATTGGTATTTAAGGACTGGCCAACTCTACTTTAGGGAATTATTTCAATTTTAGCCTCTTTTAATCCAATTTCATTTAATTAAGACCTCTTATTTCAATTTTAAACTAATTGCAGGACTAGCCTGCCTTATTATTATTATTAACCTATTTAAAGCTTAGCCAGTCTCAAGTTGAGACTTGGCTTGGGTGATTAAACTCAATTACTGAACATAGTTGGGCCCAAAGCCTTTGCAGGCCTGGCCACTTTAATGTTCAGGGCTCAAAAAGAGCCTGGGCAAGTTTGCATTTGTAGACTTAGCCAGTTCTGCACAACCAACCCCTTTTGAGGTTGACTGGTGTGTTAGGACTTTATAGAGTTGGTCAACCTTTGCAAAGTTGACCATTCTTAGGTCAATTATTACCTAATAACCTATCTTTGTCCATTTAAAGTTAATTAAACTAATTTGCAGGACTAGCCTGCTTAATTAAAGCATTCAGATTAGTAAACTAATGGCCAGTCTCAAGTTGAGACTTAGCCTGGGCAATTGAAGCCCAATTACTGAACATAGGCTGGGCTAAAGTCTTGCAGACCTAGCCACCTAAGGTTCAGGGCTCAAATGAGCCTTGGTGAGCTTGCATTTGCAAGCTTAACCAGTTTTTGCACAACCAGCCCCTTTTGAAGTGGGCTGGTGTGTTTGGACCTTATAGAGTTGGTCAACCTTTGCAAAGTTGACCATTCTTAGGTCAATTATTGAACTTATAGCCAATTTTTTTGTGATTTTCAGTTTATCCTATTTCAAAACTAGCCACTTTATGAAACCTAGTACTAACATCTATAACCAATTCCCCTAAGCATGATAGGTATTAACAGTGTTCATACTAACATAAAACTATTGCAAACTTAGCCATTTCAACAAACAATTTCACACATAACCACATGAAGCCAAATATTGTTCATTAATCAATTAAAACTCAGAAGAGGAGTTTGATAATGTTGAATCTTAACTAATCAACTCACATAACTCAAATTCATGTAGCAAAATGTCAATTAACATTAATCAGGCTTAGTCACAATCATTTTATGTTAAAAGATTCATTGAATGACCCATGGCACATTTAGAGTTCATGAACATAGACATAGTAAAGACTAGATTTCATAACAGTCAACAGAAAATGAAATATGGCTTATATCAGACATGAGAACAATGAGTCTAATAGAATAACATAAAAATGGTAATCAACCAGACCTACTAATCTAAAACTTTTTCCCAAATACCAACCTAAATCTAATACAAGTGCATGACAGATAAGATGAAGATGAAGAGCAGAAGAGCATGGAGAAACAGTGAAAAAGAAACAGGAAAGACCAATCAGGATACTTAAGAGAATAAAGTTAAGCTAATATTAGAACTAAGCATGCATGACAATAGGAGAAAGCTAGACTATAACAGCTAAACAGATCAAAGAATGCAATATTTACAAGATGAAGAAGGAAATGGAATTCAAGGTAATTCTTTTGACTCAACAGAAACAGAACATGGTTTGAAACAAGCAAAACAAAAGAAACCATGAAGATAAACAAGATGAAAAGGAAGCCTGGTCCTATCATATATCATTAAAGCCAAAGCAACAAGAGTGGTCAAAGTAACTTGAGCTTATTATCAATGAATTTAAACAGAAGACAAAGAGAGACAAAAGAAAGGATATCAGAACAGGAATCCATACAGAGAAGCAAACAAGCGAGATAGCTATAGCAAATGACTAAACAACTAAACATGTGACGAATCAGAGTCATGCTTTTGAACCTCAGAAACCACTAACCAAGAAGATAAAGAAGAAGAGATATATCTTTTAAAGCTAAGCAAACTACACATAATCGAAATAAAATAGAAAGAGATACGGAAAATGAACAAATTAAGAAACCCTAATACTAACAGACATACCACAGGATTAAGATTTCAAAGATAACAAAACAGACAGAAACAAGGAACAACAAACATGCAAACAAAGCAAAGAAGCTAAAAATACAAAAACGGGTAAGGGCACTTAGCTTGCAGGGCCGGTCCCCTGAGCTACCTTTCTTCACTCTTTTTTTTACTCTCTCTGAGACCCTTTCAGATTCTTTTCCTTGTTTCTTTTTTCTTTATTCTCTTTTTTTTTCGATTTCTTTTCTGACTCTTTCTTTCAGACTTCACGGTTAAGTCTTTAAGTTTTGGCTTGAAGATGGGTGTTTGGGAAGGGTAAAAGGTAAAGTATTGAAGGTTGGAGTTTTGGAGTCGCCGGAGTTAGGTTTCCGGCGACCCATTTTGGGATTTTCGAGAAGATCCGGGGAGATTCAAGGGTTGTGGGTGGTATGGTTGGATAGATCAGGTAAAGACGGATCGAATGGCATTGGTTTGGACGGTGGTTCGTTGTTTGAGTGGTCACCGGTGAAGTTCCGGTGACCGGAGTTTCAAAAGAAAGGGGTCTGTTCTTGGAGTTTTGATCGAGAAGAAGAAAAAGAAGAGAGGAGGGGTTAGAGGGGCCGGCGACCACCATGGAGGGTGGTGGCCGGCTAGGGTTTCCTGAGCTTGAAGAAGAGATGAAGAGGGAGAGAAGAAAGGAATAATGGGCGGCTAGGGTTAAGTGATTCGAAAAAATGGCCGGGCCGTTCAGACCAATGCCTTATATAGGCAAGGGGGTTGATGTAATCCAGGCCGTCCAATTGATGGAGATCAATGGCTGTCGTTAGCGTTACTAAAACGACGTCGTATCGTTACAAATAAGACCTAGGCTATTGACCGTCAGATCATCTTAAGCGGACGGTTGAGATTTGATCTCACATTTAATTAATTAAAACTACTCCACTAATTATTTGGACCGTTGGATTGAACCTAGATGAACGACGGAGATTGCCTCTCACCCTTACCCTTTGAATTTATCCGGACTAAACCCTTGGCCGTTGGATCAATGGAATTGAACGGCCAAGATCTCTTCAGCTTAAACCCTAGGCCGGATCCCCCTTGGGCTTAAGTGTTTGGGCCTCCAAATTCAATTCAAATTGGCCCAAGCTTATTACACCACCAATTTTTTGGGATTTTCCGGTATTTTAATTATTTTTATGTATTTTTCTTTTTGTATTTTTTCTTTTATTTTATGGAATATTATAAAAACCTAATTTCCTACTTACTCTAATTATTTAGTATTTTTTGGCAATTTTCTACTATTTTTCCTAATTTTTCACTACTTAAAACTATTTTTTGCTAGTTTCCTTCTTAAAACTAATCAATTAAAAAAAAGTAATTACATAGCCTATATTTTTTGATTTTTTTCTAATTTCTAATTATTCAAACACACAAAGTGTAGCTAATTTCAAACAAAGCAAGTAATTGCACTCAAAAATATATTTATTTTAATTTTGGAATTGTTTGCCCGGTGCAAAAATCACGTGCTCACAGCTGCCCCTCTTTGCTCGGGAACACGAAGAGTTTAAGTGCAAAGACAAGTGAGCAGTAATGAGAGATTTTTGCACATTGGCACATTCCGTAAAAGCATTTTGAAAAACCTTTTGACCGCACCCTGCTTTAGAGGTTGCCTACATATCCTGGGCTAAACAGGAATCAGGTCAGTGTAGTTCGGGAAGGTCTGGCAGTTTAAAAACTACCAGACACACTGTTGCATTGACACTGTTGAGACGTGCCGACTTACTCCTTATTACACCGGGGGGAAATATGAAATGAAGAAGCTATCTTAAACTATGATCCTACAATTACAATTGTTCCTAATCTAGCCTTTGTTTGCTTCTTCTTCTCTTTTTCTTGATTTTCTTTGATGCCGACTCTCTTTTTTGTTGATTTTCTTTTCTTGCTTTCCTCTTTTTGTTGATTTTCTTTTCTTGCTTTTCCCCATTTTTGATTTTCAATGATACTTCATGTCCTCGAGCTGAAGCCTGCTCAAAACAAAACAAAACAACAAACTTTTTCTTCTGCCCCAGTGTGGGCTTTTAGCTAACATAAAATCAAAATTGCAGGAAGTAAATATGCAAAAATGTATTCCCTTGTTAGATAGGTGGGCGCCTGAGATAAATTAAACGTGCTTGATATGCGATGCAGAAAAGTATTCACTTGTTAGAAGGTGGGCGCCTAACAGAAATTAAACGTGCTATGCAGAAAAGTATTCCCTTGTTAGAAGGTGGGCGCCTAACATAAATTAAACATGCAATGCAGAAAAGTATTCCCTTGTTAGAAGGTGGGTTCCTAACAGAAATTAAACGTGCAATGCAAAAAAGTATTCCCTCAGCCTGATGAGTTGGGGAGTGGATTTAAAAGATGCTACCTTCCTCTTTTTGGTATTTTCTTTTACCAATTATCTCTCGCCCGTGAATTTCTCCACTTATTGGCAAACTTTCTCTTTTTAGTGTTTTCTATTTTCCACATTGGTCACATTCACTTGTTAGAAGGTGGGCGCCTAACAGAAATTAAACGTGCAATGCAGAAAAGTATTCCCTTGTTAGAAGGTGGGCGCCTAACAGAAATTAAACGTCCAATGCAGAAAAATATTCCCTTGTTAGAAGGTGGGCGCCTAACAGAAATTAAACGTGCAATGTAGAAAAGTATTCCGTTGTTAGAGGGTGGGCGCCTAACAGAAATTAAACGTGTAATACAGAAAAGTATTCCCTTGTTAGAAGGTGGATGCCTAACAGAAATTAAACGTGCAATGCAGACAATTATTCCCTTATTAGAAGGTGGATGCCTAACAGAAATTAAACGTGCAATGCAGAAAAGTATTCCCTTGTTTGGAGGTGGGTGCCTAACGGAAATTAAACGTGCAATGCAGAAAAGTATTCCCTTGTTAGAAGGTGGGCGCCTAACAGAAATTAAACGTGCAATGCAGAAAAATATTCCCTTGTTAGAAGATGGGCGCCTAACAGAAATCAAACGTGCAATGCAGAAAAATATTCCCTTGTTAGAAGGTGGGCGCCTAACAGAAATTAAACGTGCAATGCAGAAAATATTCCCTTATTAGAAGGTGGACGCCTAACAGAAATTAAACGTCCAATGCAGAAAATATTCCCTTAGCCTGATGACTGAGGAGTGGATTTTAAAGATGCTACCTTCCTCTTTTTGTATTTTCTTTTACCAATTGACTCTCGCCTGTGAATTTCTCCACTTATTGGCAAACCTTCTCTTTTGGTGTTTTCTATTTTTCCACATTGATCACACTCACTTTAAAGTGATTAGTGACAATTTGTTCCTGCATGAAACAAAATTTGTTATATATAAACTGCTGGCAACTGGCATCTGCCGTCCCTGCCTCTTATTACTTTCCCTTTTTTTACTTTTTCTCCTGCTGTGTGGCTTTTCAGCTGCCTTTCTTCTGCAAACTCTTTTTTTTTGTACTTTCTTACTTTTTATTTTTGTTTCGTTTTCAACTGACTATCTTCTTTCTTTCTGATCCAGTGTTGTTTCAGCTTTCGTTATCAGGAGCTGGTAGTTAGCTCTCAAAAGATAAACAATGAAATGCAGAAAAATGAAAGAAGGTAAAGGTGTTTTGGAGATATGATAGAACTTATCTGGGTATTTGCTGGCTGATTCTGCTGACCATGCCATGTATTTAAACTCTGACCCAGTTCGTTCCAATCGTTATTCTAACTCCGAATTATCTTCAACCCAGACCGATACTATTTTTGTTCCCTTTTCTCTTTTTGGAAATCCTTACGATCGACCTATGGTGCCTCGAAAGGTTTTCACCAATAGGGCTCTCTCATTTATTCTCTCAACCTCACAATCGTCTCACAGTGCCGGTTAAGGTTTTCACTGATGAGACTCTCTCATTTTATTTCTCTCAAACTCACAATCGCCTCACAGTGCCTGTTAAGGTTTTCACCGATGAGACTCTCTCATTTTTCATTTTTTCATTTCTCCTTTTATATTTTGTTTTCTATACCACGGGTGTCATCCGATGTCTTGTTCTTCCTTCATTGCATCTGTTATTATTTTGGAATTGATCAGAAGGTCTTTCTTTGGACCGTAGCGTGGCTTTTGTATGGGTTAAGAAAGAAAGGTATAAAGGCTCAAAATTTTACGAGGGTTCAAAAATATTTACAACTCTCGGAATTTATTCAACATAACTTCTGCCCCAGTTTCAATATGTGGGGAATTTTTGGATTTTTTCTTTATTGTGACTGAACCTCAGAGAGGCTGCCTACGTACCCTTTCGGGATCAAGTCGGACGTAGTTCATCCAACTTCATTAGTTAGATGGATTTCCTTTTGACTTTTTCCCGATTTTTGTCTTTTTGTCTTTTTCTTTTATTTAATTTTTTTCATTTTTTTTTTTTCTTTTTTTTCTTTTTTTTTTCGTTCATCAGTTTCCATTTTGCCAATTTTAATCGCCAGTTTCCTTATTGCGCTCTAAGCGATTCGAGAGAGGGATACGAAAGAATATATTCATTAAGGCTCAAAGGGGTTGTCAATGGATAAAGTGTTTGGATAGAGAATAAAATGTCTTCGTCATTTCAATTCCAAAATCACAACAAAATACAAAACATATAATTGAAAAGAAATCATACATAGTATCTTTTGACCGCATCTGAATTGATAGCAATCTCTACGCACTTTCCTTCAACATCTGTTAAATATAATGCCCCATTGGACAACACCCGCGATACTACAAATGGTCCCTGCCAATTTGGCGCAAACGTGCCCTTTGCCTCGGCCCAATGCGGTAAAATACGCCTCAATATGAGTTGTCTGACTTCAAACTTCCGAGGACGCACCTTCTTATTGTATGCTCTGGCCATTCTTCGTTGATACAATTGCCCATGGAAAACTGCGGCCAATCTCTTCTCATCTATCAGACTTAGTTGTTCCAGCCGGGCTTTTACCCATTCATCGTCATCTATTCCAGCTTCAGCTATGATCCGTAATGACGAAATTTCTACTTCTGCGGGTATAACAGCCTCCGTCCCATACACCAGTGAGTAAGGTGTGGTTCCAATAGAAGTACGCATTGTCATGCGATAACCCATAAGAGCAAAGGGTAACTTTTCATGCCATTTCCTGGATCCCTCCACCATTTTCCGGAGAATCTTTTTGATATTCTTATTCGCCGCTTTTACTGCCCCATTCGCTTTTGGCCGATAAGGTGTGGAATTGTGGTGTGTGATCTTAAATCTCTCGCAAACTTCCGCCATGAGGTGACTATTTAGATTGGCTCCATTATCTGTGATGATCACCTTGGGAATTCCAAACCGGCATATAATATTCTCATGCACAAAGTCAACCATCGCTTTCCTTGTCACTGCCTTGAACGTCTTTGCCTCAACCCACTTGGTGAAATAATCGATTGCAACCAAAATGAATCTATGCCCATTGGAAGCTGCTGGATCTATCGGGCCGATAACATCCATGCCCCAGGCGACAAAGGGCTACGGTGCAGACATTGTATGCAATTCGTAAGACGAGGAGTGGATCAGATCTCCATGTACCTGGCACTGGTGACATTTCCTCACATATCTGATACAATCACGCTCCATAGTGAGCCAATAATACCCAGCTCTCAAAATCTTCTTTGCTAAGACATATCCGCTCATATGGGGTCCACAGGCTCCAGCATGTACTTCAATCATAATTTCATCAGCTTGTTGCGCATCTACACACCTCAACAACCCGAGATCAAGTGTTCTTTTGTATATAACTCCTCCACTGAGAAAAAATCCATTAGCTAAGCGTCTGATGGCTCTCTTCTGATCTCCAGTGGCCTGCTCCGGGTATTTGCCAGCTTTCAGGTATTCCCTGATGTCATGGTACCACAGTTCTCTATCCAATTCTTCTTCCACAGCAAAGCAGTAAGCATTTTGATCACGGACTTGGATTTGGAGTGGATCTATATAGGTCTTGTCCGGATGATGTAGCAGAGAGGACAATGTAGCCAAAGCATCTGCAATCTCATTGTGCATTCTTGGGATATGTTTGAATTCTATGAACTGGAATCTTTGGGATAACTCGTGCAAACAATACTGGTAAGGTATCAATTTCTAATCTCGTGTCTCCCATTCTCCCTGGATTTGGTGTACCAAAAAATCCGAGTCACCCATAACCAAAATCTCTTGAACACCCATATCAATTGCCATCCTTAATCCCAAGATACATGCCTCGTATTCGGCCATGTTGTTGGTACAGAAAAATCGAAGCTGAGCTGTGATGTGATAGTGTTGACCTGTACCTGAAATGAGTACCGCTCCGATACCAACGCCCTTGCTGTTGACGGCTTTGTCGAAATACATTTTCCACCCTAGCTTCTCATCTTGTTCTATTTTCCCGACATTGATAGCCTCCTCATCCGGAAAGTATGTCTTGAAAGGCTCATATGCATCATCCACTGGATTCTCTGCTAAGTGGTCTGCAATTGCTTGCGCCTTCATTGTCGTGCGAGTCACATAGATAATGTCAAATTCTGTGAGCAGAATCTGCCATTTAGCAAGTCTCCCTGTAGGCATAGGCTTCTGAAATATGTACTTCAAAGGATCTAGTCATGATATCAAGTATGTGGTATATGCTGACAAATAATGCTTCAATTTCTGAGCCACCCAGATCAACGCACAACAAGTTCTTTCTAGCTAAGTATATTTTACCTCGTAAGATGTGAACTTCTTACTGAGATAATATATAGCTTGCTCTTTCTTGCCCGTCTCGTCGTGTTGGCCTAGCACACAACCAAAGGAGTTGTCAAGCACCGTCAGGTACAGAATCAGAGGTCGCCCCGGCTTTGGAGGAACTAACACTGGAGGATTGGCAAAATATTCCTTGATCTTGTCGAAGGCTTCCTGACATTCATCGGTCCATTTCACTGCTGCATCTTTCTTTAACAACTTGAATATTGGCTCACATGTTGATATCAACTGAGCGATGAACTGGCTAATGTAATTCAACCTCCCCAATAGGCTCATTACCTCCTTCTTGTTCTTCGGCGGAGGCAGACTTTGGATGGCCTTGATCTTTGATGGATCTAGTTAAATACCTTGCCGACTCACTATAAACCCCAGCAGTTTCCCTGAAGGTACTCCGAAGGCGCACTTCGCAGGATTGAGCTTTAGATTGTACCTCCGGAGTCTTTGGAAAAACTTTCTCAAATTCCTCACGTGATCAGAGTGCTTTTTGGACTTTATGATGACATCGTCCACATATAATTCAATTTCTTGGTGCATCATATCATGGAACATCGTGTTCATTGCCCTAATATAAGTTGCCCCGGTGTTCTTCAATCCAAACGGCATCACTCTGTAACAATACGTTCCCCAAGGTGTAATGAAAGCAGTTTTCTATGCGTCTTCTTCGTCCATCGGGATCTGGTGATAACCAGCATAACAATATACAAATGAACCGATCTCATGCTTGGCGCAATTGTTGATTAATATGTGGATGTTTGGTAATGGGAAATCATCCTTTGGACTGGCTTTGTTGAGGTCTCTGTAGTCCACACACACTCTGGTTTTTCCATCTTTCTTTGGGACTGGCACCACGTTCGCCAACCAGTTGGGGTATTTGGTGACTCGTATGACCTTTACTTCAAACTGCTTATTCACCTCTTCTTTTATCTTTACACTAATGTCCATTTTGAATTTCCGCAGCTTTTGCTTCACTGGCCGGCATTCAGGGTAGATAGGCAACTTGTGTACCACCAAATCAGTGCTAAGTTCGGGCATGTCATCATAGGGCCAAGCAAAAATGTCCTTAAACTCATGCAACAACCTTATCAATTCTTCCCTGAGGGGTGTCTCCAAATGAACACTAATCTTTGTTTCCCGGACATTATCTTCACTTCCCAAATTAATGGATTCCGTATCACTCAAATTCGGTTTGGGTTTTTCCTCGTATTGGTTCATGTCCTTACTTATTTCCTCCAAGGCTTCCTCATCCTCACATTATATTTTGCTATCCTCCTCAATTTCTTGTATGGTAATGCGACTGTCAGAACTGGGTCGAGAATCCTTCACGCATGACATGGCATCAGAATCAACACATACAGAACTGTACAGAAGAAAAAATAAAAAAAATAAGGCAAAAAGGAAGAAAAGGAAAAACTGCATTTCATTGATAAAATGATTAACAAAGTTCGGGATACATTTTGACTTTTCTTTTCATGAGGGGGCGTGAGAACTACAAAAAGTAACAATTATTTTTCTGGGAAAGCGATGATGAAATTTTCAGAGCTAACTACTAGGACTCCTTCCTGATAGGGAAAGGAGTGGCTTCCCAATTGTTCAGCATGACACCAGATCCCACAAACTGCACGTCCATTTTGCTAGTGCCTTCCCCCACCTCAAACATATTCACATCCCTAAATATCTTCTCAACACTCAGAAGCTCTTCATCAGGTCGGGTTTCAATGTACCTTGACACAGCAGATGTTCGATGTTTAGTACCAGGTTTGGTGAAGGTGTTGGATAGTTTGGGTATAGGCTTAGGCAGGGTCCAGCTCTTTTTGGCTTTGGAGGATCTTTGGATGTCGGCATAGGTGGGTTTGAACCCTAAACCGAAAGTACCTTTGTTTTCTGGCAATTGAACCGGTTGGATAACTCCTTGCAAAGCTTTGCCCAGACCTTTTCCTGGCGCAAACCCGTTTTTAAGCATCTCCTTGGCCACCATCACAGCAGTAGGTGCTACCATAGGGATCGGCAATTTTTCTCCTTCAGCAATTTTATTTACTGCTATGGTATCTGTCACCTGGTAGACCCAAGGTCCCCTATCTCCGTCAGCACCATCAAATGGCATCACAACATTGCAGGTATTTTCTTCCCCATGCACCACAATTTCTTGCTGCTCCCATTCGAATTTGACCATCTGGTGTAAAGACGACGGCACTGCCTTGGCCGCGTGGATCCATGGTCGTCCTAGCAATAAATTGTAGGACACAGCAATGTCCAGCACTTGAAATTCCATAGTAAAACCCACCGGCCCAATGGTCACTTCCAAAACAATGTCTCCCAACGTGTTTTTACCTCCACCATCAAATCCTCTCACATTTACACTGTTCCTCCGAATTCTATCCGGACTGACATTCAGCTTCCCTAAAGTTGACAGCGGGCAAATATTTGCGCTTGAACCATTATCTATCAATACTCTGGTTACCACCGACTCCTCGCTTTTTACTGTAAGATAAAGTGCCCTATTATGCTCGGTTCCCTCAACAGGCAATTCATTATTTGAGAACGTAATCCTATTATACTCAAAGATCTTATTGGTAATCTTTTCAAGGTGACAGACTGAGATCTTCTCTGGAACATGAGCCTCGTTCAGTATCTTCATCAGAGCCTTCCTATGTTCTTCCGAATGTATTAACAATGAGAGCAAAGAAATCTGCGCAGGGGTTTTCCTCAGCTGCTCGACTACAGAGTAATCCTGCGACTTTATCTTTTTGAGGAATTCCTCCGCCTCTTATTCTGACACCGGTTTCTTCAACTGATTCTCTTTCACAGTTTTCATTCTTCTTAACTCTTCTGGGGCAAAACACCTCCCAGACCGAATCAGACCTTGAGTTTCATTGATTTCTCCGGATACCTCCTTCCCTTTATAGATCACTACTACCTTGTTGTAATTCCAAGGTACAGTCTTCGTGTTTACTACCGGCATTTGCACCACCGGTCTTATGATCACTGGTTCCACATTCGCACCTTTCACTGTTAATATCGGCTTCACGCCTGGTACCACAACCTTCAACTTCTCCACCACTATTGGCTTTTTTACTGGTTCCTCAACAATCACTTTTCCTTTCTCGGCTTCCTTTTCCGTTCTACTACTGGCTTTAATCATCATAACAGACTGAGACGGCTTCTGATTGCTCTCATCCTGCGCCAATTCTATCATATGCGTTTCATGGTGAGCTGGCAGTGGGTTTTGTGTGATGTTTGGAGCCTCCGGAGCTTGCACTTCAATTCTCCGACTATCAATAAGATCCTGGATAGCATTCTTCAGATGCTAACACTTTTAAGTATCGTGTCCTGGTGGTCCTGAACAATACTCACATCTGACAGATTGATCAAGGTTTTTTGGCAGTGGGTTTGGCAGTTTAGACTCAATCTGGCTCAACATCCCCAATTCTTTTAATCTGTGGTAGAGGCTGGTATATGATTCCCCCAACGGGGTGAATGTTTTCTTTGCCTTATTCCTCCATTCAGGGTCAGGCCTGGGTCTGTTTGGGTTTCTGTAGGTTCTAGGAGCAGGGTATGTGTTTTGTGTGTGGTAGACATTATGTGGGGCTTGGGCTCTCCACACATGTGGCGGTGGTGGTGAGTAGGTTTGGGCTTGTGGGTGGTGATAGTGTGGGGTAGTTGGTGGGTAATATGGTGGCGGTGGTGGGTTATATGTGGTTGGTGTATTGTGTGGGGTTAGTGGGCAATATGTGGTTGGCGGGTTGTATGGAGTTGACGGGTTTGGTGGGTATGGACGGTATGGTCTTGGTGGGTTATGATGTTGGTTACGGTTCCAAGGCCTGCTTTCCACAACTGTTACTTCTTCGTTTTTCTTCTTTCCAATTGCTCCTCCATTCCCGGTCTGTATTGCTTGATTCGTGGCCTTAATTGCCGAAAAACTCATGATCTTTTTTGTTTTTAAACCTTCCTCAACAAAGCTCCCCATCTTCACAACCTCATTAAAACTTTTTCCAATTGCTGACACTAAAGTACCATAATAAGTAGGCTCCAAAGCTTGTAAGAAACAATCCACCATCTCTCCTTCCTTCATCGGTGGATCTACCCTTGCAGCCTGTTCTCTCCACCTGAAACGGAACTCCCTGAAGCTTTCTCCTGGCTTTTTCTCCATCTTCGTAAGTGATAATCTATCTGGTATGATTTCCAAATTGTATTGGAAATGGTTCGCGAAGGCTTGCGCGAGATCATCCCAAACGAACCACCTGGTATGATCCAGTCGAGTATACCACTCCAAAGCAGAACCGCTTAAACTTTGGCTAAAATACGCCATCAACAGCTCATCCCTACCTCCTGCACCTCTCATTTTACTGTAATAACCCCTGAGGTGGGCCACCTGGTCTCCATGTCCGCTATACATATCAAACTTCGGCAACTTAAATCCAGCGGGAAGTTGCACTTCAGGGAACAGACACAAATCCTTGTATGCCACGCTCACTTGCCCTCCCAATCCTTGCATATTGCGAAAGGCATTTTCCAAACTTTTCACCTTCCTAGCCATCTCCTCTTGCCCTGCATTTTTAGCAGGTTTCTCTTTGCTCATCTCCATCAGCGGAGTCTGGAATTCGTGCTGTCGGAAAGTTGGTTCAGGTGGGTAGTAATGAGGATCTTGTATGTGGAACACCGGTTCACTAGATGATTTGTGCATGGTGGCAGGTGGAGGTGCCACATACACTAGAGCAACTTGGGGTGGATGGGATGGTACTTGTTTTGTTGGAGGTGGTGGTACTTGGGAAGTGGAGGCATAATAGTGATGGTAATCACGGTATGTAGCTGGTGCGTTCAATGTGGGTGGTTCAGGATTGGGGTTAGCTGGAGGGATGTATGTGGGATTGGCAGGGTAAGTTGGCATGGGTTGACCCCTTGACCAAGCCTGATACATTTCGGCCATCTGCTGTTTTAATTTGTACATCTCTTCCTTCATCCCCGCTACGTCCACAATTTCTTCCTCTTGTGCGGGATCCATGATAGTTGCCTCAATTTCTTGCGACACAGCTTTTGTCATTTTCTTATATCTCGTGTTGTAAGGGTGAGTATCCAGAATGCCAGTTGCCACAAAAATCTGAATCTCAAACATCAACACCCATTAGTTCTTAGCGCATAAAGAGATAAGATGCAACGACTTTTAAAATAAACACATTTCCTCGAGTCGTCATGCATCATCCCGGCCTTCACTTGTGTGGACCAATCAATCATTTTTTCATTTTTCTTTTCTTTTCTTCTTTTTTTTTCTTTCTTTTTTTTCTCTTTTCTTTTTTTCTTTTCTTTTTCTCTCTCACCTTTTTTTCATTTTCATTTCATAATTGCGTTCCTATTTATTTGCCTATCGTAATTTAAAAGAAATAACGTAAAGCGGAAGGATCGACAACAACTCTTGATTTTCATTGATAATTCAAAATCATTGGTTTACAAGATGATGTTGTAATGCTAATGCAAAGAAATATAAAAATAAGATGCATGCCCTATGAATACATTAATGCTCCTAGTGCCCGCGAGACATCGTTCGGTCTTGCCGCGGGCCTATATGCTAATCCCCTTTGGAGCCTATCCAGGTCAGACATGACTTGTTGCACGAAGAACTTCACCGCTGATACAAAGGTTCCTCGGGACATATCTTCACACAGTTGACTCTTCCGGGTGATGTATTGAGCAATACGAACAATCTTCTCTCGAATGACCCCTTTTTCTTGAAGTAATCGGCTTATCTATTCAGTGCGAGCATCCAAGGTATGTTGGTTATCTTTCTGTATTTGCTGCAGCTCCAACTCTAGTCGATCCATAGTTGTGTAACAATACTCTCTCTCTTCTTCGAGATCCTTGATAATCTTGTTACTTTTAACCGTGGCTGAAACCATTTTCTTTCTTAACCGAGCTACCTCAAATTCGTGTTTATCTTGTAACTGCCGAACCAACTTGGCTCTTTCCTCAGCATCTCTGGTTATTTGCTTCCGAGCCCTGACTAATTCATTTTCAGCCTTGTCCAAGTCAAAGTTGTAGTCATTCACTTTGCGCCGGAGAGTCTCAATCAATTTCTCGTCCCGGGCTAAGCGAATGGGGGTCTCGGATGCAATTTTCATTTGAGCAACCTGAGCCTTTAACATTTCATTCTCTTTCTTCAGCTGCTTTTTCTCTCCTTCATCAGATTCTGCATGTAAACCTGTCACGACCCGGATTTCCCACCATCGGGGTCATGATGGCGCCTACTAAATAGAAGCTAGGCAAGCCAAATATTAATTACAGCGGAATAATCAAAATTAGCGGAAGACTTAGTCAGATATGATAAAGAAAAATCCAAATCTGATACACTACCCAAGACCGGTGTCACAATACTCACGAACTTCTAAGAATAATACACATAATTGTTTGAAAGAAAATACAAGCTGTTTATCTCGATTACATGAGATAACAGAATGAAAAGCATAGATAGAAGAGACAACGGGCCATGCGGACGCCTGCAAGGCTATCTCGAAGTCTCAGTAGTCGGAATATCCACAATCGTACTGTTGTCGCTGCTGCTGTCCGTAACCTGTATCTGCGCAAAAAGAGCGCCGAGTGTAGTATCAGCACAACCGACCCCATGTGCTGGTAAGTGTCTGGCCTATCCCGGCGAAGTAGTGACGAGACTAAGGCCAGTCACCCACATAAACCTGTACAGTTGCAATATAGATATATATATATACAATACATTTATAAAGAAATACTCTGCTCTAAAATAACAGTCAATAACTCAAGTTATCCAGAATAATCTAATCAACGGAATAAATCTTACTTTCTTGTCTCAATTTCCTCTTTCATTTCATGTCTCGTGGTAGGCGTACCACCCGCTCCCAACTATCACAGTAATTATATCTTGTGGTAGGCGTACCACCCGCTCCCAAATATCATAGTAATTATATCTTGTGGTAGGCGTACCACCCACTCCCAAATATATCAATAATTATATCTTGTGGTAGGCGTACCACCCGCTCCCAAATATATCAATAATTATATCTTGTGGTAGGCGTACCACCCGCTCCCAAATATATCAATAGGCTACCGGCAACTATGGCCAATGCCAAGATTTAAGTCACTTTGTGGTCGGCGTACCACACGATCCCAAATTCATAAATTTTATAAGTGGTCGGCGCGCCACACGATCCCAATTCATAATATATATATATATATATATATATATATCACCCCAATTCATAAAATATATATATATATATATATATATCACCGGCATTTAGCCAATAATCTCTATATCAACAATATTTATAATTACCGGTTTTAAACCAATAATTTATAATAATTTCAACAATTTACTTTCATTACCGGTATAACACCAATAACTCTTATTCAACAATTTATTCATAACTAAATTCATATTCCTACAAACTAGGATAGAACAAACACTTACCTCGAAAGTTCACGAACGATTCAATCCGTACCAATGCCTTTTCCTTTCGAATTTGACTCCAATCCAACCGTATCTATACACAATTGATTTCATATCATCAATTCTACTTAACAAACTAGTTCATATTGCTAAATATGATTTTTACAACATTCTGCCCGGAATAGTAAAAATCGACCCCGAGCCCACATAATCGAAACTCAAGTTTCGAACCAAAATAAGTTCACCCAATCTTCCATGAGTTCAAATATACAATTTGTTCTTAAGTTTGACACCAAAACGAAGTCTAGATTGCAAATTCATTGAAAACCCTTACTATACTAAGTTCTCAATTTTTCTACCCATTTACACCTATTTAGGCTTAGGAATTCAAATAATATTGATGGAAAATGAAGAAAACGAGTTAAGAATCACTTACCCAAGAAGTTTGGTGAAGAATAGCTCAAAAATTGTCCAAGGGGCTGTGAAGAAGGGGGTTGAACAGAAATAGGATTTGTTATCCCGTTTCTGTTCTGTTTTGGGATTAAAATGACTGGGCAAAAGTTTGCCCTTCGCGTTCGCGTGGACAGTGTCGCGTTCGCGAAGGGTTGGGCAAAAATGGGCATCGCGTTCGCGTGGACATAGTCGCGAACGCGAAGGGTTGGACTGAAATGCATCGCGTTCACGTGTACACAGTCGCGAACGCGAAGAATAAAATATGGGCTTACAAATTGGCCTACGCGAACGCGTGGCACCTTACGCGAACGCGTAGAGGAAAATGGCTGGGTCCAAATTTGTTGTACGCGAACGCGATCCTATGGTCGCGAATGCGATGAAGGGAAGAAGTTGGCCATCGCGAACGCGACCGCCTGGACGCGAACGCGATGAAGAATTGATTGCTGCAGATTTCTGCAGGTTTTTCTTAAGTTCAAAAACACCCCGAACCACCTCCGAAACACTCCCGAGCCCTCGGGGCTCCAAACCAAATATGCACACTAACTTAAAAACATCATACGAACTTGCTCGCGCGATCAAATCGCTAAAATAACATCAAAATCCATGAATTGAGCCTTAAAACTCAAGAACCCTTCCAAATTTTCATAACTTTCAAAATTTCCAATTTAAGGCCGAAACACGTCAAACGACGTCCGTTTTCAACCAAACTTTACAGGAAGCGCTTAACCAATATATATGACCTGTACCAGGCGTCGGAACCAAAATACGAGCCCGATACCAATACTTTTTAATAAAAATTCAGTTTCATTTTCCTTAAACATTTTCAGAAAACAATTTAACAGAAAAATTCTTTTACCGGGGTTCTAGACCTCGGATTTCAATTCCGGCCATACGCCCAAGTTCCATATTTTTCTACGGATTTTCTGAAGCAGTCAAATCACGGATCCGGGTCCGTTTACCATAAATGTTGACCAAAGTCAACCATATCAATATTAATATCAAAATTCTTCAACTTTTTCTCATATTTCACATATTTCAACATAAATATTTTCCAGCTTTGTGCCCGGACTGTGCACGCAAATCGAGGCAACTATAAATTAGGTTTTCAAGACCTCCAAAGCTCGGAATGATTAATAAAACAAGTGATGACCCTTTGGGTCGTCACAATCTCCACCTCTAAAACAACCGTTCGTCCTCGAACGGACAAAAGAAAGAAGTACCTGAGTTGGGGAACAAATGAGGGTAGCGGCTCCGCATATCGGACTCGGACTCCCGGGTCGATGCCTCAGGAGGCTGACCTCTCCACTGAACACGCACAAAAGTATAACTCTTCGACCTTAACTGTCGAACCTGCCGGTTTAGAATGGCCACCGGCTCCTCCTCATAGGATAAATCATTGTCCAATTGGACAGTATTGAAGTCTAACACATGTGTGGGATCGCCGTGGTATCTCCGAAGCATAGATACATGAAAAACCGGATGCACGGCTGATAAGCTAGGCGGCAAAGCTAGTCTGTAAGCCACCCCTCCCACTCTATCTAGAATCTCAAATGGGCCAATATACCTAGGGCTGAGCTTGCCCTTCTTCCCAAACCTCATCACACCCTTCATAGGCGATACTCGGAGCAATACTCGTTCGCCAACCATGAAATCTACATCTCGAACCTTACGATCCGCATAAGTCTTCTGCCTGGACTGAGCTGAACGCAATCTCTCCTGAATAGTCTTGACCTTATCCAAGGCCTCCTGAACTAAGTCTGTAACCCAACAACCGAGCCTCTCCCGGTTCAAACCATCCAACTGGTGATCGACATCGCCTACCATACAACGCCTCATACGGAGCCATCCGGATGCTAGATTGGTAACTGTTATTGTAGGCGAACTCTGCTAATGGTAGAAACTGGTCCCACGAGCCTCCGAAATCAATAACACAGGCTCGAAGCATGTCCTCTAGAATCCGAATAGTCCTCTCGGACTGGCCATCCGTCTGAGGATGAAATGCTGTACTCAACTGAACCTGGGTGCCTAACTCCCGCTGGACCGCTCTCCGGAACCGCGAGGTAAACTGCGTTCCCCGATCAGAGATAATAGATACTGGCACCCCATGGAGACGAACAATCTCCCTAATGTAAACCTCCGCTAATCTCTCCGATGAGTAGGAGACAGATACTGGAATAAAGTGTGCTGACTTGGTCAGCCTATCAACAATGACCCAAATAGCATCAAATTTCCTTCTAGTCAAAGGAAGTCCAATAACGAAATCCATAGTGATCCGCTCCCATTTCCACTCGGGAATTTCAATCCTCTGGAATACACCACCAGGTCTCTGGTGCTCATATTTCACCTGCCGACAATTTAGACACCGAGCGACATACGCAACGATATCTTTCTTCATTCTGCGCCACCAATAGTGCTGCCGTAAGTCCTGGTACATCTTCGCGGCGCCCGGGTGAATAGAATACCGCGAACCGTGGGCCTCTGCTAAGATCAACTCTCGAATCCCTTCGACATTGGGCACACAAAATCGACCCTGCAATCTCAATACCCCATCATCATCTAGATTTACCTGTGTGGCACCTCCCTGCTGTATTGTATCTATCAACTCACGCAAATGAGGATCATCAAATTGCCTCTCACGGATACGCTCTAATAAAGAAGAATGAGCGACCGTGCAGGCTAACACTCTGCTAGGCTCAGAAATGTCCAATCTCACGAACCGGTTGGCCAATGCCTGGACATCTATGGCTAATGGTCTCTGACTGACCGGAATATATGCAAGACTACCCATGCTGGCAGACTTTCTACTCAATGCATCGGCCACCACATTGGCCTTACCTGGGTGATATAAAATAGTAACATCATAGTCTTTTAGCAATTCTAGCCACCTTCTCTGTCTCATATTCAACTCTTTCTGCTTAAACAAATACTGAAGACTCTTATGATCGGTGTATACTTCACATGCTACACCATACAAATAATGCCTCCCGATCTTCAATGCGTGAATAATCGCCGCCAATTCTAGATCATGCACTGGATAGTTCTTCTCATGAATCTTCAACTACCTCGAAGCATAGGCAATAACCTTGCCATCCTGCATTAACACTGCACCAAGCCCAATACGGGAAGCATCACAATAAACAGTATAAGGTCCCGTACCTATGGGTAAAACCAATACCGGTGCTGTGGTCAAGGTTGTCTTGAGCTTTTGAAAGCTCGCCTCACATTCATCGGACCATTCAAATTGCACACCCTTCTGGGTCAATCTGGTCAGTGGGGTTGCAATAGACGAAAATCCTTCTACGAATCGGTGATAATAACCCACTAACCCCAAGAAACTCCGAATATCTGTGGCTGATGTCGGTCTAGGCCAGCTCTTGACTGCCTCAATTTTCTTCGGATCAACCTGTATACCTGCTGCCGTCACAATATGACCCAGGAATGCAACTGAACTTAGCCAAAATTCACACTTTGAAAATTTTGCATATAGCTGGCTATCTTTCAGAGTCTGTAAGGCCACTCTGAGATGTTGCGCATGCTCCTCCTGACCGCGGGAATATATTAATATGTCATCAATGAAGACTATTACAAACAAGTCTAAATAAGGCCGGAACACCCGATTCATTAATTCCATAAAAGCTGCTGGAGCATTTGTCAACCCAAAAGACATGACCAGAAATTCATAATGTCCATACCGAGTGCGGAACGCTGTCTTAGGGACATCGGATGCCCTAATCTTCAGCTGATGATAGCCGGATCTCAAATCTATCTTCGAAAATACCTTGGCACCCTGAAGCTGATCGAATAAATCATCAATTCGTGGGAGTGGATATTTATTTTTGATAGTCACCTTGTTCAACTGCCGATAGTAAATGCACATTCTCATTGACCCATTTTTCTTCTTTACAAATAATACTGGTGCACCCCACGGCGAAACACTAGGTCTAATGAAACCCTTTTCAAGTAAATCATGTAACTGCTCCTTCAATTCTTTTAAGTCTGGCAGAGCCATACGATATAGGGGAATAGAAATGGGCTGGGTGCCTGGAGCCAAGTCGATGCAAAAATCAATGTCCCTGTCGGGCGGCATACCTGGCAAATCTGAAGGAAATACTTCAGGAAATTCGTGAACCATGGGTACAGAGTCAATAGAAGGAACCTCAGCACTGGAATCACAGACATGGGCCAAATAAGCCAAACATCCCTTTCCAACCATACGCCGAGCTTTAACATAAGAAATAACATTACGGCTAGTATGACCTGAAATTCCTTTCCACTCTATACGAGGCGAATTCGGCAGGGCTAAAGTCACAGTCTTGGCATGGCAATCTAAAATAGCATGATACGGAGATAGCCAGTCCATGCCTAGTATAATATCGAAGTCCACCATATTTAGGAGTAATAAATCAACACGGGTCTCGAGACCCTCAATTACTATAATACATGACCGATGAACTCGATCAACCACAATAGAGTCGCCTACTAGTGTAGACACATGAACAGGAACACTCAGTGGATCACTGGGCTGAATCAAGTATGGTGCAAAATAGGAGGACACGTACGAATATGTAAACTCAGGGTCAAATAATGTTGATGCCTTTCTATCACAAACCAAAATAATACCCGTAATGACGGCATCAAAAGACTCGGCCTCTGGTCTGGCGGGAAGTGCATAACATCGGGGCTGTGCCCCACCACCCTGAGCAGTATCTCTAGGACGATCAGCTGCTGGCTGGTCTCTACCTCTATCGGTCCGAGCTCCACCTCTATGACCTCTACCTCCACCTCTATGTCCTCTACCTCCGCCTCTAGCCGGCCTGGGCAGGCTGTGAGGGAACTGGGGCCTGAATCATGGCACGAGAACCCTGCTGGTGAGATCTGTCAGAAGCTCGAGGGCAATACCTTGCAATGTGCCTAATATCACCGCACGTAAAACAAACCCTCGGCTGCTGAAAATGGCGAAGTGGTGGTGCACTGATAGGCTGCTGATCAGAGTAGCGTGGCTGAGAATTACGATCACCTGAAGCATCATGAGAAACCTGAAGAGCTGACCGATAAGGCCTAGGAGGATGGCCTCTATCATAAAAATCTCTATCTCCAGACGAGGTACCACTGAATCTACCCGAATTATGAGATCTCTTATCCGATCCATGTCTCGCTCCCCGTGACAGAGCCATCTCGATCCGGCGGGCTGTATTAGCCGCCTCCTGAAAAGTGATTTCAGTTCCTGCCCCCATAGCCATCTGTAGCCGAATTGGCTGATTCAAGCCATCAATAAACCTCCTCACTCTCTCCCGATCTGTGGGAAGTATGATAATAGCATGACAAGCCAGGTCCACGAACCTAGTCTCGTACTGTGTGACAGACATAGAACCCTGATGAAGACGCTCAAATTGTCCTGCGCATAACCTCCCGCTGAGTTGCTGGAAGGAACTTCTCCAAGAATAATTCTGCAAACTGCTCCCAAGTCAAAGATGACGATCCCGCTGGCCTGGTTAGACAATAATCTCTCCACCAAGTCTTGGCGGAACTAGATAACCGAAAAGTAGCAAAATCCACACCATTAGTCTCCACAATACCCATAGTACGGAGAACTTCGTGGCAGCTGTATAGGAAATCCTGTGGATCCTCTGAAGGAGTGCCACTGAATGTGGTAGTGAACAGCTTGGTAAACCTGTCCAATCTCCATAACGCGTCAGCAGACATGGCTGCACCATCATTAGACGGAGTCGCAATAATAGGCCGAGTTGCCTCAACTGGCTGAATCACAGGAACCTGAGTCTGGGGAATCACTGGCTCCGGAGTGCGCGTAGCAGGAGTCTGATTACCTCCTCCAGCCTGAGAAGTGGTTGGTGCTACCGGTAATAAACCTGCTCTGGTGATATGATCCATAAAACCTGCTATCCGGACCAAAGCATCCCTGAAGATCCGGTGAAAATAAAGCTCCTCCTGGGACCTGAGCTGGGCCTACTGGAGCTGCTGGGGCTGGAACTTCCTCCTCGATATGAACCTGAGGTTCTGCCACTCGTGCTGCTGCTCGGGGCTGAGCTCCGCCCCTACCTTGTCCTCTAGGACGACCTCGACCTCGGCCTCTACCCCTAGCGGGAGCTGCCGCTGCTGGGACCTCGGGCTGCTAGTCAGTATATGAGGATGCACGTGTCCTTACCATCTGCGGAAGAACAGAGTATAAGTTCAATTAAAATTTTAAAAGATCAAGTCGCACGACTGGAAAGAATAAAGGGAATATTTTCCTAACTCCGTAGCCTCCGGAGGATAAATACAGACGTCTCCGTACCGATCCTTCGGATTCTACTAAGGTTGTTCGTGAGTTGTGAGACCTGTGCAACCTAGTGCTCTGATACCAACTTGTCACGACCCGGATTTCCCACCATCGGGGTCATGATGGCGCCTACTAAATAGAAGCTAGGCAAGCCAAATATTAATTACAGCGGAATAATCAAAATTAGCGGAAGACTTAGTCAGATATGATAAAGAAAAATCCAAATCTGATACACTACCCAAGACCGGTGTCACAATACTCACGAACTTCTAAGAATAATACACATAATTGTTTGAAAGAAAATACAAGTTGTTTATCTCGATTACATGAGATAACGGAATGAAAAGCATAGATAGAAGAGACGACGGGTCCTGCGGACGCCTGCAAGGCTACCTCGTAGTCTCGGTAGTCGAAAAATCCACAAGTCGCTACCGCCGCCGCTGCTGTCCGTAACCCGTATCCGCGCAAAAAGAGCGCGAGTGTAGTATCGGCACAACCGACCCCATGTGTCTGGTAAGTGTCCGGCCTATCCCGGCGAACTAGTGATAAGGCTAAGGCCAGTCACCCACTAGGGTTTTTCCGATTGCAATATAGATATATATATATACAATACATTTATAAAGAAATACTCGGCTCTAAAATAACAGTCAATAACTCACGATATCCGGAATAATCTAATCAACAGAATAAATCTTACTTTCTTGTCTCAATTTCCTCTTTCATTTCATGTCTCGTGGTAGGCGTACCACCCGCTCCCAACTATCACAAGTAATTATATCTTGTGGTAGGCGTACCACCCGCTCCCAAATATATCAATAATTATATCTTGTGGTAGGCGTACCACCCGCTCCCAAATATATCAATAATTATATCTTGTGGTAGGCGTACCACCCGCTCCCAAATATATCAATAGGCTACCGGCAACTATGGCCAATGCCAAGATTTAAGTCACTTTGTGGTCGGCGTACCACACGATCCCAAATTCATAAATTTTATAAGTGGTCGGCGCGCCACACGATCCCAATTCATAAAATATATATATATATATATCACCGGCATTTAGCCAATAATCTCTATATCAACAATATTTATAATTACCGGTTTTAAACCAATAATTTATAATAATTTCAACAATTTACTTTCATTACCGGTATAACACCAATAACTCTTATTCAACAATTTATTCATAACTAAATTCATATTCCTACAAACTAGGATAGAACAAACACTTACCTCGAAAGTTCACGAACGATTCTATCCGTAGCAATGCCTTTTCCTTTCGAATTTGACTCCAATCCAACCGTATCTATACACAATTGATTTCATATCATCAATTCTACTTAACAAACTAGTTCATATTGCTAAATATGATTTTTACAACATTCTGCCTGGAATAGTAAAAATCGACCCCGGGCCCACATAATCGAAACTCATGTTTCGGACCAAAATAAGTTCACCCAATCTTCCATGAGTTCAAATATACAATTTGTTCTTAAGTTTGACACCAAAACGAAGTCTAGATCGCAAATTCATTGAAAACCCTTACTATACTAAATTCTCAATTTTTCTACCCATTTACACCTATTTAGGCTTAGGAATTCAAATAATATTGATGGAAAATGAAGAAAACGAGTTAAGAATCACTTACCCAAGAAGTTTGGTGAAGAATAGCTCAAAAATCGTCCAAGGGGCTGTGAAGAAGGGGTTGAACAGAAATGGGATTTGTTATCCCGTTTCTGTTCTGTTTTGGGATTAAAATGACTGGGCAAAAGTTTGTCTTTCGCGTTCGCATGGACAGTGTCGCGTTCGCGAAGGGTTGGGCAAAAATGGGCATCGCGTTCGCGTGGACATAGTCGCGAACGCGAAGGGTTGGACTGAAATGCATCGCGTTCGCGTGTACACAGTCGTGAACGCGAAGAATAAAATCCGGGCTTACAAATTGGCCTACGCGAACGCGTGGCACCTTACGCGAACGCGTAGAGGAAAATGGCTGGGTCCAAATTTGTTGTACGCGAACGCGATCCTATGGTCGCGAACGCGATGAAGGGAAGAAGTTGGCCATCGCGAACGCGACCGCCTGGACGCGAACGCGATGAAGAATTGACTGCTGCAGATTTCTGTAGTTTTTTCTTAAGTTCAAAAACACCCCGAACCACCTCCGAAACACTCCCGAGCCCTCGGGGCTCCAAACCAAATATGCACACTAACTTAAAAACATCATACGAACTTGCTCGCGCGATCAAATCGCTAAAATAACATCAAAATCCATGAATTGAGCCTTAAAACTCAAGAACCCTTCCAAATTTTCATAACTTTCAAAATTTCCAATTTAAGGCCGAAACACGTCAAACGACGTCCGTTTTCAACCAAACTTTACAGGAAGCGCTTAACCAATATATATGACCTGTACCTGGCGTCGGAACCAAAATACGAGCCCGATACCAATACTTTTTATTAAAACTTCAGTTTCATTTTCCTTAAACATTTTCAGAAAACAATTTAACAGAAAAATTCTTTTACCGGGGTTCTAGACCTCGGATTTCAATTCCGGGCATACGCCCAAGTTCCATATTTTTCTACGGATTTTCTGAAGCAGTCAAATCATGGATCCGGGTCCGTTTACCAAAAATGTTGACCAAAGTCAACCATATCAATATTAATATCAAAATTCTTCAACTTTTTCACATATTTCACATATTTCAACATAAATATTTTCCAGCTTTTGTGCCCGGACTGTGCACGCACATCGAGGCAACTATAAATGAGGTATTCAAGACCTCCAAAGCTCGGAATGATTAATAAAACAAGTGATGACTCTTTGGGTCGTCACAAAACCACTTTCAAACTGGAGATTTCTCAATTGTTCCTCCAACAAGTTGATTTTGGCCTTGTATTCTCTTTCTTTGGCCGCCCAATTCTGATTTTCCTTAGACTGTTCTACCAAATCTTGCAGGTGAGGTCTTTTCGAAAGCCGTTCATGCTCAACACCCCGTCGATACCATGCGAAATATCCAGACGATACTTCTCCCCGAGCTCTATTTTGCACACAAGTATCCACTTTCAGGTTTTGGCACTCATTCCAAATTTGACGGATCTTTGCTTCCGGGAATTGCCCATCCGGACCAATTTCTATAGCTTGCGAACTGAGGTCCCCGTCTCTCGGAATAACTTGACATCTACCCAGCTATCGCAGGGCCCTGTATGGGGCGTAAGGTTGGATGCTTTTTAAAACCATGATCAAGAAAGGTGACCCTTCTGTCGGCATATATATTACCTCGTCAAGAGGTAGCCAATCATATGTCCAATCGATCTGGCCCTCAGTCAATGATCGAAGATGTGAAATCCAATCCTTTACTCCCTCTGGCAGTTTGACTTCTTTTGTTCTCGTATAGAATTCTTCCAGACATGTTCGTCCAGTCGGACCATAACTTGAGAACGAAGGATAATGGCATAGATGTTCAATCAACCAAATCTGTAGAATCAAATTGCACCCTTCAAAGAAGTTGGCTCCGGCTTTGCATGGGGTCAGAGCACGGTAGATGTCAGCTACAATCATTGGAGCTAGTGTACAATTGTCCTGTACTATCAATGTGCTTGCTACCCCGGCAACCTTTATGCTGATGTGCCTATCTTTCCTCTGAAATATGACAATTCCGAGAAATGCCACTAAGAAAGCAAACCTTCGATGCTCCTCCCATTTTGCTCGGTTGGATTTGCTACATAACTTGTTCGTGGAGTCGTTGAAACCCCCGATGTGTCCATACCTGCTATAGATGAAGTTCAGGGAGCAAAACCTGTTGGCTAAATCTTCGTTGTGGGCATTCCTGGCAATTTTTAGAGAATCCAAAAAACGATGCACCGTTACCGTTCTTGGAGATACCGGGTATTTTCCTTTTAAGGGGACCTTATTCTTCCCTATGTAAAAAGCAATTTCCTCTAGAGTAGGAGTGAGTTCAAAATCCGGGAGATATAGTACATTGTGTGCCGGGTCCTAGTATGTGACCAATGCTCTAATTACGTCACCTCGGGGAATTATGTCTAATAATCCCATAAGATTTTTCAAGTAACCCTTGACCCAGTCCTGATTTTCTGTTCCCATGTCTTGCCACCACAGTTTCAGCTCCAAAGGGATTTTATTCATTAAGGAGAAATGTTCATTCAACATTGTGCTCGTCCTGCACATTTATTAAGGCGATTTTATTTAGAAAAGAGGAAAATCTTTTTCAATGCAAATTTTCATTTTTGAAAGAATCATAGCTCTCGAAGTGGTCATTTTTGCCAAAACAGCCTTCCGGCGTCGTTTCGGAACATTCGGCCGTTTCAAAAAATAGCAATCACTTCCATTATTTGAAAAGGAAAAATCTTTTTGGTCTTTTTCTAAAAGTGTGGTTGGACCCGTTTAAGGGTTGCCTACGTATCCCACCAAATGGCGAGAATCAAACCTGCGTAGTTCGGTCAGATCAATTGACCACTTATTTCAACAACAAAACCATTTTTTTTTCGGATTTTCTGGATACTCAATTTCGCTATTTCTTTTCTCTCTCTTTTTTTTCACAATTTTTCTATCTCGGGATTTTTGCCGGTCCGCATAACGAATCAAGGACAATAATAATGCAACACATAATATGCTCGGTCTTTTCAAATACCGGGTCACCTGTCCTAGACGGACCCAACCCCTGTGTTGAGTCCCCTAAGTCAGATATGATGCAAATAATTGTCCTAGACCTATGTTCAAAATCTTACGGTTTCATAGAATGCTAGACCGTGTACCCGAGCGGACAACTCGGAATCAAGGAGGGGGCTACGTACCGGTGACTCACGGAGTCAATCGGCTTTGTAACTTATCCGGCCTCTATTTTCTCAATTTTTGGTGACTTAACAGAAAGGGGAGTCTCAACCAGTACGCACATCCCCGGGGGTGAAGAAGAGAAACGTTTTCGGCATAATTTTATATACAATCCACATAGTATCAAAGCGATAAAGCACATAGCATGTTGTTCAAATCATATAATGAAGTCAAACAATATCACGAACGGCAATTCTAAGGAGCTCGAGTTCTTAAACCTTGAAACCGAGGTTCAGGGTTGGGATCCCCAGCAGAGTCGCCAGAGCTGTCACACCTCCCTTTTTACTACCCCACACTAGGAATAAAGTATATAAATACGCCCATAGGGTATACCTCGACGCTCAAATACCCGAAACGGATGTAATAGCATAGAGGAAGGAGTTTTTCCAATTAAAGGACAATCGGTTCGGGATTTTGTTATAACTAATCAGAGTCACCACTTGAGAATAATAATGGTGTCCCAAGTCACCGGTTAATCCAGAATCCGAGGAAATTGACTCTTTCAAAAATGTCTGCGAAACAAAGATCTGGTTAAGGAACTATGTTAACCCGGGAGAGGGTGTTAGGCATTCCCGGGTTCCGTGGTTTTAGCACGGTCGCTCAATTGTCGTTCTCGACTTTTGTTTGACCCAAAATAGATTTTAACAATATGTAAGTGCTTTTGCTTTTGATATTTTAAAGAATTTATGACATTGCGAAAACGTACCTCGAGTCACACCGCAACCAGTACGCCTGTGACTTTTAGTACATTTCGTCTTTGCCGGGATTTGGGATTTGAGTCGCACCAAGTGCACACTCGTTCAAAGGAAAGTACTTTAAATCGTGCCCTAGATGACGTCTATCGGCTTTTAATTGTTTTGGGTAAGACTTTGGAGTTAGCTAGTAGTCTTCCCGAGTCTAATTATGTTATTTCACTACTAAGGGGGGGGCCGTTGTTTGATATCGGGCGAGGCTCATCCCAAGTATTTTTAAGGTTCAATCCTAACACTTAGCTATATTTTTCTATGAATGTTCTTTCCTTAGCCGTGTTTGGTACTAGGTATTCCAAGCCCTTACTATTTCTATTTTTATTGGGCCTGGATTGTGGATCAGTCCTCAGTGTAATACCACATGTGTCCAGGTCTTAATGACCCAGATCAGGTTTAGGCTTTTAGCCATCGGCCCAGCGAACTTACTAATACAGTCCAGGCCCATATTGTATATCAGGCCTAGACCAGATTGGAATAACAAAAGCAGAAATGTAAAATTCATACTAAACAGACACATAGGATTAAGAATGAGATCAAAATATTTGTATTTATCATAAAAGAAAAACCACTGTACAAGAAGATCAATATTAATTCTAAATTACAACTAATTAGTGTATATATGAATGAACTACTCCGATTCCTTTGTTTTCTGCTAATGACCTATAACAGCATTGAAATTAATTAGCTAAGAAGCGATTCAACTATGTGAGATCGTATTTAAACAATCCAATTGCTTATTAATGAAAACCATATTATCTAAGGCTAAGTGATCTGATGATGTATACACAATTATTGATTCTAATACGACTTAGTTCATGCAGTGTCACAGACCCAGTTATAAACGATTTACCAATTCTTCTAACTATTCTTCTCCTTTTGGACCTATTTGTATCTACATGCTACTTCATAGATATGATTAACTACTGATGTTAATACTAGCCAAGCTTATTTGATGTTATCATAGCCAGTTTCACCCTAGTTGTTACTTCATCTGGTTGTTTCCTCTTTTAACTTATTCAAATCTAGATATTGATCAACAAAACAGATTAACTACGTGAGCATGATGGTTATTGATTCATGTGAAGGCCGTTTAACTTTGTTTTAAAGGTTTTACCTACTTAAACTAAGTGATATGCTATCTATGCTACACTACTACTATACTACTTATTACATAGTTTTTGTTTCTGTTTCTATACCACTACATTCTATACTACCACTAAACTGCACATCTAAGCTATTAAAGCAGTAATACAAAATGAATTACAAATTCATAATGACACATAAATTAAATAGAAATCTCCATGTTATTTCATCGGGATCATCAATACAGCTTCACTCGAACAGAAATTGTACCTGGATCAGCAAAATGAAGCCGATGAGTCTAAAGGATTAAGCAGTAAGCACATCAATGAACTCAGACAGCAATGCAACAGTGATGGATGTCAATGAATAAGGAAAACCACAGCAACAACAACACAAGAAGAAACCCAGGCAAATAATCGAGCAGAAAACCCAAAGAATCAGATTGAACTCAACAAATTCTCACTCGAAAAATCCCAAAAAAACACTACTACTATATTAGTATCTTTTTCTCTGAACTTTTCTTGTCAAAAGCCAGCCCCTATTTCACTCTTTTTAGGAGTATATATAGGAATGGGCAAGGACTGAGACTTGGGGAGAAAGTATAGGATTAAATCCCACTTCTCCCCCTCTTAAAATTATCCCATTTATACTTTGTCCCACAATTCTGTTAACAGAAACCCTTCCAGCATGTGCTGGAAGGTTCGAAAGATTCCTTTTATGGGCCTTTTACCAATGTAACCTTAGGGGTTAAAGATGTTTACAGATTTCCCATTTTAGGGAGACCATTATACCCTTAAATCTCTGCAAAATTGCAGAAATCAGGAGTACAAATGACTCCCTTAACCCTATATATTTCAAACTATTTACCAAATTACTAAATTGGTTCCCTTTTATACCTTTGAAGGCACTGCTGAATTACCTGACCTACCTAGGTCGGGTTTCAGCATTTTAAAACCATATTTAACTAGTGGCCAGTCCTTGCATTGGTATTTAAGGACTGGCCAACTCTACTTTAGGGAATTATTTCAATTTTAGCCTCTTTTAATCCAATTTCAGTTAATTAAGACCTCTTATTTCAATTTTAAACTAATTGCAGGACTAGCCTACCTTATTATTATAATTAACCTATTTAAAGATTAGACAGTCTCAAGTTGAGACTTGGCTTGGGTAATTAAACCCAATTACTGAACATAGTTGGGCCCAAAGCCTTTGCAGGCCTGGCCACTTTAATGTTCAGGGCTCAAAAAGAGCCTGGGCAAGTCTGCATTTGCAGACTTAGCCAGTTCTGCACAACCAGCCCCTTTTGAGGTGGACTGGTGTGTTAGGACCTTATGGAGTTGGTCAACCTTTGCAAAGTTGACCACTCTTAGGTCAATTATTACCTAATAACCTATCTTTGTTCATTTAAAGTTAATTAAACTAATTTGCAGGACTAGCCTGCTTAATTAAAGCATTCAGACTGTTAAACTAATGGCCAGTCTCAAGTTAAGACTTAGCCTGGGCAATTGAAGCCCAATTACTGAACATAGGTTGGGCTAAGGTCTTGCAGACCTAGCCACCTAAGGTTCAGGGCTCAAATGAGCCTTGGTGAGCTTGCATTTGCAAGCTTAACCAGTTTTTGGACAACCAGCCCCTTTTGTAATGGGCTGGTGTGTTTGGACCTTATAGAGTTGGTCAACCTTTGCAAAATTGACCACTCTTAGGTCAATTATTGAACTTATAGCCTATTTTTTGTGATTTTCAGTTTAGCCTATTTCAAAACTAGCCACTTTATGAAACCTAGTACTAACAGCTATAACCAATTCCCCTAAGCATGATAGGTATTAACAATGTTCATACTAACATAAAACTATTGCAAACTTAGCCATTTCAACATACAATTGCACACATAACCACATGAAGCCAAATATTGTTCATTAATCAATTAAAACACAGAAGAGGAGTTTGATAATGTTGAATCTTAACTAATCAACTCACATAACTCAAATTCATGTAGGAAAATGTCAATTAACATTAATCAGGCTTAGTCACAATCATTTTATGTTAAAAGATTCACTGAATGACCCAGAGCACATTTAGAGTTCATGAACATAGACATAGTAAAGACTAGATTTTATAACAGTCAACAGGAAATGAAATATGGCTTATATCAGACATGAGAACAATGAGTCTAACAGAATAACATAAAAATGGTAATAAACAGAACTACTTATCTAAAACTTTTTCCCAAATACCAACCTAAATCTAATACAAGTGCATGACAGATAAGATGAAGATGAAGAGTAGAAGAACATGGAGAAACAGTGAAAAAGAAATAGGAAAGACCAATCAGGATACCTAAGAGAATAAAGTTAAGCTAATATTAGAACTAAGCATGCATGAAAATAGGAGAAAGCTAGACTATAACAGCTAAACAGATCAAAGACTGCAATATTTACAAGATGAAGAAGGAAAGGGAATTCAAGGTAATTCTTTTGACTCAACAGAAACAGAACATGGTTTGAAACAAGCAAAACAAAAGAAACCATGAAGATAAACAAGATGAAAAGGAAGCCTGGTCCTATTATATATCATTAAAGCCAAAGCAACAAGAGTGGTCAAAGTAACTTGAGCTTATTATCAATGACTTTAAACAGAAGACAAAGATCAACGGTCATGCTTTGACAAGGAAAAGATGAAATCTCTGAATTTTAAGCAAAGAACCATGAGATCAAAACAAGACAAATAACAAACAAAATCCTATCACTAACAGGCTCAAAAGAATAGGTTAAGAAACCTTATGACTAAACATCAGATACACAGACAAAAGATGTGAAACAAAAGAAGAAACAAAAGATAAGAACCTTATAACTAATCATGCGAAGAAACGGGAGAGAAGAATCCTTCAAACTACTAAAAACTAGCAAAGAAGACTAGAGTCAAAACTTAAACATGCAAAGGAGATATAGAAGACCTAACAGAGGGCAAAAATATAGACAAAAGAAAGGATATTAGAACAGGAATCCATACAGAGAAGCAAACAAGCGAGATAGCTATAGCAAATGACTAAACAGCTAAACATGTGAAGAATCAGAGTCATGCTTTTGAACCTCAGAAACCACTAACCAAGAAGATAAAGAAGAAGAGATATATCTTTTAAAGCTAAGCAAACTACACATAATCGAAATAAAATAGAAAGAGATACGGAAAATGAACAAATTAAGAAACCCTAATACTAACAGACATACCACAGGATTAAGATTTCAAAGATAACAAAACAGACAGAAATAAGGAACAACAAACATGCAAACAAAGCAAAGAAGCTAAAAATACAAAAACGGGTGAGGGCACTTAGCTTGCAAGGCCGGTCCCCTGAGCTTCCTTTCTTCACTCTTTTTTTTTATTCCCTCTCAGACCCTTTCAGATTCTTTTCCTTGTTTCTTTTTTTTTAATTCTCTTTTTTTTCGATTTCTTTTCTGACTCTTTCTTTCAGACTTCAAGGTGAAGTCTTTAAGTTCTGACTTGAAGAGGGGTGTTTGGGAAGGGTAAAAGGTAAAGTCTTGAAGGTTGGAGTTTTGGAGTCGCCGGAGTTAGGTTTCTGACGACCCTTTTTTGGGATATTCGAGAAGCTCCGGGGAGATTCGAGGGTCGTGGGAGGTATGGTTGGATAGATCAGGTAAAGACGGATCGAATGGCGTTGGTTTGGGACGGTGGTTCGTTGTTTGAGTGGTCACCGATAAAGTTCAGGTGACCGGAGTTTCAAAAGAAAGGGGTCTGTTCTTGGAGTTTTGATGGAGAAGAAGAAAAAGAAGAAGAAATAGAAGAGAGGAGGGGTTAGAGGGGCCGGCGACCACCGTGGAGGGTGGTGGCCGCCATTGGCCGGCTAGGGTTTCCTGAGCTTGAAGAAGAGACGAAGAGGGAGAGAAGAAAGGAATAAGGGGCGGCTAGGGTTAAGTGATTCGAAAAAATGGCCGGGCCGTTCAGACCAATGCCTTATATAGGAAAGGGGGTTGATGTAATCCAGGCCATCCAATTGATGGAGATCAACGACTGTCGTTAGCGTTACTAAAATGACGCTGTATCATTACAAATAAGACCTAGGCTATTGACCGTCAGATCATCTTAAGCGGACGGTTGAGATTTGATCTCACATTTAATTAATTAAAGCTACTCCGCTAATTATTTGGACCGTTGGATTGATCCTAGATGAACGGAGGAGATTGCCTCTCACCCTTACCCTTTGAATTTATCCGGACTAAACCCTTGGTCGTTGGATCAATGGAATTGAACGGCCAAGATCTCTTCAGCTTAAACCCTGGGCCGAATCCCCCTTGGGCTTAAGTGCTTGGGCCTCCAAATTCAATTCAAATTGGCCCAAGCTTATTACACCACCAATGTTTTTGGATTTTCCGGTATTTTAATTATTTTTATGTATTTTTCTTTTTTTATTTGTTCTTTTCTTTTATGGAATATTATAAAAACCTAATTTCCTACTTACCCTAATTATTTAGTATTTTTTAACAATTTTCTACTATTTTTCCTAATTTTTCACTACTTAAAACTATTTTTTGCTAGTTTTCTTCTTAAAACTAATCAATTAAAACAAAGTAATTACCTAGCCTATATTTTTTGATTTTTTTCTAATTTCTAATTATTCAAACACACAAAGTATAGCTAATTTCAAACAAAGCAAGTAATTGCACTCAAAAATATATTTATTTTAATTTTGGAATTGTTTGCCCGGTGCCAAAATCAGGCGCTCACAATCGCACCGCCTGTTCCAGTTGCGCCAGTTGCGCCAGCCCAGAGTATGTTGTACCGGTGATGCCTGACGACGAGCATCATCGATTGGAGAGGTTTGGTAGAATTCATCCACTTTCATTCAGTGGCACTAAGGGCGGGGATGCCCAAGGTTTCTTAGACAAGTGTTAGAGGATGTTGCGTACAACGGGATTCTTGAGTCCAGTGGTGTTCTATTTACTACATTCCAGTTTTCTGGTCCAGCATTCATTTGGTGGGAGGAGTTTGACAGGCGTAGGCCTACAGGGGCAGCACCTCTTACTTGGCAGCAGTTTTCCACTCTCTTTTTAGAGAAGTATGTGCCTCATGTAAGGCCTCGTAAAATTTTTGTGCATAAAACCTAGTAGCTGTGGTGTCAATGGTCCGAATAATGTGTTAGGATTGCGTAGAATTTTTCGCGGCGAGCTTGCTCGCCGCGGTTCGGACCCTTGGTAGCGATTTAAGTTTCAAAAATGTAGAGAATTAATTTTTCCGAAAAATGTCCAATATGCGGTCAAGAATGCGATCGCAAACCTGACATGCGGACCGCATTCTTGCCGCAAAACGTTCCAGAGAGTTTCCCAAAAATCGTGTCAAAAGTGCGGTCGATATGCGATCGCATGTCAAATCTGCGGTGCACTTTGCGACCGCGGAATCAACATGCGGTCCGCATAGTGACCGCATTCCTTAACAGAACCTGTATAAAATTTGGGGCAATTCTGCGGTCACTATGCGGACCGCATGTTGATTCTGCGGTCGCATAGTGCACCGCATAATTGACCCCGGCCCCGATTTTTGTAACATTTTGACCCGATCTCTTCTTTAATATAACACCTTTCTTCTTCATTTTATCATATCATCTCACCAAAATTAGAGAGAGAAGAGAGGGTTTTTAGAGAGAGAAGTTCTTCATCTTCAAAGATTGTTCCAACTACTTAATTCCAAGGGATTCTAGGGCATGGATTCAACTTCCCCAATATTTTCAAGGTAAAAACCCTAACTATTTTCTTTGATTTTCAGTTTTAATTGGGTAAAGAGAGGTTTGCATATAATAGCTTTTAAAAATAGAATTTTTACACTCATGCATGATTATTGAACTTGATTTCTAGTAAAAAGAAGTGAGTAGAAGTAAGAGTCTTCAAGAACAAGGTTGGCAAGAGTAAGATAGCTTGGGTAAGCATAAAGTAGGAAGTTAACGGAAGAAAACTCATCACCAGGTATGTATGGCAAATTTTGATTCTTGTGAAATCGCCTATATGTGTGAAGTTTGTTTGTTTCGTGTTAAATTGACAAATTGTGTGAAATTCTTGATGTTGTTGTTGGGTATTCAAAGTTTGTTGTTGAGCTATGAGTGATGTAAAATAAGAGTTTAATCTGGCCAAAAGAATTGTGAATAATGACTATGATGGCCTATATGGCACCTTGTGGAAAACAAACGAAACACTTGAGAATTGGTTTATTGTGGAAAGATATGAAACACTTGAATTGTGGAAATATTGTAACATGGTTGTGATATTGAATTGAGAAGAAATTGAGAACATGAACCAATGTGTAAGTTGCTTATTTGAACTTGTTGAAATTGTGTGTAGTACCTTATCTGCTGTTTGAAATTGTTGTGTTTTCAACTGTAAGGCGGGGTCGTGTTGCGCGCCGCAACGTGGGGAAATAAGGTGTGGGTTGGGGTGATAAGGGTGGCCGAGGTAATAAGGGTGGTCGGGGCAATAAGGATGGAAAGCGATCGAAATCGCTATTGAAAAATTGATACAAAAATCAATAATGTGAAATTGTGAAAGGAGACAGCAGGAGAGTTTGCAACCTGTGGGGCACTGATTGCCCCTTTGTTTGACTACTTGTGCTTTACGTGATTGATTGGTTATTATTAAATTAGTTGATTGTAGGAAGTGCTTTGTGTTGAGAATTATTTGAAATAAGGAAAATGTGGAAACATGGTTGGCTGGCTTAATTTATTGTTGATGTAATTTAATGGCTTGAGTTTACTTGGGACAAAGTTTGTCCATACATACCAGTACAATTCAAGTGTACTGACGTCCCTTTTGCCGGGGGTGCTACATTCGTGTTATGATTGTAGGTGGATCAGTAGCAGGCACTTCAGCTCATCGGCAGTAGTATCCTTCTCCTTCCACTGCCCGTTTTGGTGAGCCCCTTTCTTCCTGGGGGCCCTGTGTGGTTCATGCCACCTTTGTTAAGATTTCATTTTGGTTTTGTAAGGTATAGCCGGGGCCTTGTTACCGGCAAGTATTGTATTTCCCTTTTTGTATCCTAGAGGCTCCATAGACATGTAAACTGTGGGATTGTGGTCTATGTATATGTATGGGGCGTTGTAAATATAAATTATGAACTTGTTAGTGAATCAATCACATGGTTATGCTTATGCATTATGAAATCAGTCTTTATTGGTAAAATATTTGGTTAATGAGAAACAGTCATCATAGGGGTAACGCGTGGGAATGAAAGGCACCCAGGTCCGCTTGACTGGGGCAACCCGGTCAGGCGCCGGTCATGTTCCTCGATTTGGGGTGTGACACCTCAGTCCCGTCGAGAGGAGCTACATCGCCAGTTTGAGTGGCTAGTGCAGAGTGATATGTTAGTCACTCAGTATGAGTTGAGGTATACTCAGTTGGCTTGGCATGCTACTTGGATGATCTCGATACATCGGGAGTGGTTCAGGAGGTTCATTGATGGCCTCAACTATTCTATTCATATCTTGATGACCAGAGAGAGAGAGTATTGGCAGCATCTTTTGAGCAGGTTGTTGACATGGCACGCTCTATTGAGGCGGATCATCTCCATGAGCGATAGGAGAGGGACGCTAAGAGGCCTCAAAGTTCTGGCAGTTTTAGTGGTGCTCCATCTAGGGTGCAGTTTCATCAGGGCAGAGGTCGTTCATCTAGACCTTCTCAGTCAGGTCGCCCAGAGCATAGAGGAGCTTCTTCTAGCCGTGGCCGTCAGGGTTTCCAGCAGGGCCAGTCTTCACTTAGTGCCCTCCCAGCTCAGAGTTCAGCACCTACTTATTCAGCCCAGGGTTCATCTACAGTGAAGGGTTCCCTTCAGTCCCCTTCTCCATCGCAAGGCAATTGTTTTGAGTGTGGCGAGTTTGGCCATATTAGTAGGCAGTGCCCTCGAATTCGCAGGGATAGGTCTCAACAGAAGGATCAGCCCTCATCTTCAGCACCATCTCAGACTAGTAGAGGTGGAGGTCAGTCTTCTAGAGGTCGCCCAAGAGGTGAGGAGCGATCGAGTGGAGGTCATGCATGTTTCTATGCACTTCCCGATAGGCGTGATGTTGTTTCCTCAGATGCAGTAATTACAAGTGTCATTTTAATTTTTCACAAAGACGCTTCTATTTTGTTTGATCCCGGGACCACATATTCGTACGTGTCTTCTTATTTTGCACATCATTTGGGTACGACCCGTGGTAGTCTTGATTTGCTTGTTCATGTATCCATCTTGGTGGGTGATACGATTATTATGGATCACGTTTATAGATCCTGTATTGTTTCTATGGGGGTCTGGAGACCCGGGTAGATCTATTATTGTTAGGTATGGTGGATTTTGATGTAATTTTGGCCATGGATTGGCTATCCCCATGTCATGCCATTTTGGACTGTCATGCCAAGACAGTTACATTGGCTATTCCTTGTATTCCTCAGATTGAGTGGCGGGGTTCGACTGATACGTCCCTAGCCATGCTATTTCATTCTTAAAGGCTTGGGAATGGTTGAAAAAGGTTGTTTGTCGTATCTAGCATTTGTGAGAGAGGTTGGAGTTGAGACACCTAGCATTGATTATGTGCCTGTTGTGAGGGACTTCCCAGATGTGTTCCTATCAGACTTGCCGGGCATGCCACCGGACAGGGACATTGATTTTGGTATTGACTTGGTGCCGGGCACTCAGCGCATTTCTATCCCACCTTACCGGATAACACCAGCTGAGTTGAAGGAATTGAAAGAACAACTTCAGGAACTTTTGGATAAGGGGTTCATTCGCCCTAGTGTGTCACCGTGGAGTGCACCAGTGTTATTTGTTAAGAAGAAAGATAGTTCTATGCCGATGTGCATTCATTATAGACAGCTGGACAAGGTAACAGTGAAGAACAAGTATCCTCTACTGCGCCTTAATGATTTATTTGATCAGCTCCAGAAAGCGAGGGTATTCTCGAAGATCGATCTTCGTTCAGGTTATCATCACCTAAAGATTAGAGACTTTGTATGAAGACTGCATTCAAGACTAGATATGGGCACTATGAGTTTCTTGTGATGTCTTTTGGGCTGACCAATGCCCCAGCCGCGTTCATGCATCTGATGAACAGTGTTTTTAGCCATATTTGGATTCATTCGTGATTGTGTTCATTGATGACATTCTGGTATACTCCCGTAGCCAGGAGTAGCATGCTCACCATTTGAGCGTTGTGTTGCAGAGGTTGAGGAAGCATAAATTGTATACTAAGTTCTCCAAGTGCGAGTTTTGGGTCGAGTCAATAGCTTTTCTGGTTCATGTGGTGTCTTGTGATGGTATTCAGGTTGATCCGAAGAAGATAGAGTTAGTGCAGAGTTGGCCTAGACCATTATCAACTATGGAGATCAGGAGTTTCCTTGGTTTGGCAGGGTATTATCGCCGATTTGTTGAGGTATTTTCATCTATTACTTCTTCATTGACCAGGTTAATGCAGAAGGGTCCACCATTCGAGTGGTCAGATGAGTGTGAGGAGAGCTTTCAGAAGCTCAAGACAGCTTTGACCACATCTCCAGTTTTAGTCTTGCCATTAGCTTCAGGTTCATATACTGTATGTTGTGATGCCTCGAGAGTGGAGATAGGTATTCTGTTGATGCATGAGGGTAGAGTAATTGCTTATGCTTCTCTTCAGTTGAAGCCTCATGAGAAGAACTACCCTGTTCATGATTTGGAGTTAGCTGCCATAGTTCATGCCTTGAAGATTTGGAGGCACTACTTGTATGGCATGTCCTGTGAGGTGTATACCGATCATCACGGTCTCCAACATTTGTTTAGACAGAGGGATCTTAATTTGAGGCAGCGGAGATGGCTTGAGCTACTCAAGGATTATGACATTACTATTATATATCATCCGGGGAAGGCCAATATGGTGGCCGATGCTTTGAGCCGAAAGGCAGTCAGCATGGGTAGCTTGGCGTATATTCCAATTGGGGAGAGGCCATTTGCATATGATGTTTAGGCGTTGGCCAATTGGTTAGTGAGGTTGGATATTTCATAGCCTAGCAGGGTGTTCGCTTGTGTTGTTTCTCGGTCTTCCTTATATGATCGTATTCGTGAGCGCCAGTATGATGATCAACACTTACTTGTCCTTAAGAATATAGTTCAGCATGATGATGCAGAGATATCACTATTGATAGTGATGGTGTATTAAGGATGCACGACCAGATAAGCGTGCCTAATGTTGATGGCCTTCGTGAGTTGATATTAGAGAAGGCCCACAGCTCGCGGTATTCTATCCATCCAGGTGCCGCGAAGATGTACCAGGACTTGAAACAACATTATTGGTGGAGGAAGATGAAGATGGACATTGTGAGTCATGTAGCACGGTGCTTTAACTATCAACAGGTCAAGTATGAGCATCTAAGGCCTGGTGGCGTGTTTCAGCGTATTGATATTCCCGAGTGGAAGTGGGAAATGATCAATATGGACTCTGTTGGTGGACTCCCTCGGATATCGAGGAAGTTTGATTTAGTTTGGCTTATTATGGATAGGCTGACCAAGTCAGCTCACTTCATTCCTGTGTGTACTACATACTCTTCAGAGCGGTTAGCTGAGATATTCATTCGGGAGATTGTGAGATTGCATGTAGTTCAAGTTTCTATCATATCAAACAGAGGTACTCAGTTTACTTCGCAGTTATGGAGGACATTTCAATATGAGTTGGGCTCACAGGTTGAGTTGAGTATTGTGTTTCATCCTCAGACAGACGGACAGTCCGAGCATTCTCTTCAGATATTGGAGGATATGTTGCGGGCTTGTGTTATTGATTTTGATGGTTCATGGGTTGATTATTTGCATCTTGTAGAGTTTCCTATAATAACGGCTACCAGTCTAGTATTCAGATTGCGCTGCATGAAGCTTTGTGTGGGAGATGGTGTAAATCTCCAGTTGGTTGGTCCCAGCCCGGTAAGGCTAGGTTGTTCCGGACAGACTTGGTGTAAGATGCTTTTGACAAGGTGAAGGTGATTTAGGAGAGACTTCGCACAACTCAGTCACGCCAGAAGACTTATACAGACTAGAAGGTTCGGGATGTGTCTTATTCTGTGGGTGAGAAGGTCTTACTGAAGGTTTCGCATATGAAAAGCGTCATGAGAATTGGGAAGAAAGGAAAGCTCAGTCCGAGATTCATTGGCCCTTTTGAGATTCTCAGGAGGATTGGAGAGGTGGACTATATGCTTGTTCTGCCACCCAGCCTATCGGATGTTCATCCGGTGTTTGACGTATCTATGCTCCGGAAATATGTTGGCGACCCATCGCATGTGTTGGATTTCAGTACTATTTAGCTTGATGATGACTTGACCTATAATGTGGAGCCTATAGCTATATTGGGTCGTCATGTGAGGAGATTGAGGTCCAAGGACATTGCATCAGTAAAGGTTCAATAGAGAGGTCGGCATGTTGAGGAGACCACTTAGGAGATCGAGCAGGAGATGCGGAGCGGATATCCTCACTTATTTGAGTCTCTAGGTATGTTTTTTGACCTGCTCGAGGACGAGCGTTTGATTAAGTGGGGGAGAATGTGACAACCCGGGCCGTCGCCACGAGAGTTATCACCCCCTTACCCCTTTATTTATATGTTTAATATTTCTATATCTGTGTTAGAGTCTATTTGGTGAATTGGGATTAATTCTGGTTGAAAATAAGGCATATAGCCTTTTTTAGTGAACTTATTTATGAAAAGTAAATGTGGAGTTAACTATGTTGTAAGAAGTCTCGAAATTGAATTCTGATGATTTGTTTAGTTTTGGGAGGTGATTTGTGACTTAGGGGAGCGATCGGAATTGAATTTGGAGGCCCGGTGTAGAAATAGGCTTGAATTGGCTAAGTTGGAATTTTGGCGAAATTCGATCGATAGGTGAGATTTTGATCCGGGATTCGGAATGGAATTTCGATAGTTGCAGCAGCTTCATTAGGTAATTTTGGATATGTATGCAAATTTGCAGGTCAATCGGACATCGTTTGGTCGGGTTTTTGATAAAATGTAGGTTTTAGAAGTTTTGGTTGAATCTTAGACTTGAACCGGCCTTAATTTGATCATTCATGTGTTTGAGGGTGTGTTTTTATGATTGGAACAAGTTCGTGTGATGATTTAGAGTGGATTTGTATTTTTGGTTGGGGTCCCGGGGGCCTCGGGATGTTTTCAGAGGGTGAATCGGTTGAATTTTGGAGTTTTGAACTGCTGGTATGATCAGCAGTAGCAGTTTTGCTTCTGTGGATGGGGAACTGCCGAAGCGGCCCCGCAGAAGCAACATAATATTCGTAGATGCGATCAAGGGCCATTCAGGGCATTTTCCGCAGAAGCGGTGGTATTCTCGCAGGGGCGGGCTCGCAGAAGCGATCCCTTGTTCGCAAGAGCGGAAGATGGGCGATTGGGAAATTTCGCAGGAGCGGAAGGGAAACCGCTTAAGCGGTCTCGCAGGTGCAAGACCCGAGCTGCAGAAGTGATGAGCCAGTTAGTGAAATGTTACAGAAGCGACAGATGAACCGCAGAAGCGGTCTCGTCTAAGCGAGTAAAATATCGCAAAAGCAAAAGTCGTCAGAGATTTATGAAAAAGAAGGGTTCGAAATTTTAGAAGTTATAAAACATTTTGGGTCTTTGATATAAGAGGCGATTTGGGCAATTGTGAGGAGAAAATCGAGGGGATTCATCAGGTAAGCATTCATGGACTCAATTTATGTTATTATATTGTTAAATTCTGGAGTTAACATGTGAAAATTGAGGATTGGAGGTGTATTAATGGAGGATTTTTTCTCTAAGGCTAGGTTATTGAATATCATTGATTTGAATGGGCAAACGGAGTCCGATTTTGATAAACTTTATATGTATGGACTCGTATAAAGATAAGGATTCTAAGAATGTAATATTTTGTAATTTTTCAAGAAGTGGGCCCGGGGGTTGGGTTTTCGAAACTTAGTGGTTTTTGGTGTAATTCGAGTTATTTCGATTGGGTTATGTTCCTTTAGCCTATTTTGATGCATTTCTATTAGTTTTGATCAGATTCTATACCCAAGGAGGCCGATTCTCATGGCAAAGGCATTGCGGGCTATTCTTCGAGCCGAGTCGAGGTGAGTAATTAGTGTGGGTGATGACCAGCGGGTTCGAAACCCCGGTATATCACTATGTGATGTTGTATTGAGGCGAGAAACGTACTCTCCTATGAGTGCGTGGTCGATTGTGATTGGGGACTATGGCATAGTCTGACCTGGTAACACTATACTGTGTTGTTAGCTATTATGGTTGTGGATATCTTTGGGCTGTGAGCCAGTTATTTAGATTCCGTGAGGATCATTTCTATTGCTCCTGTGATTATAGCATGTTATTCTGATAGCAGTCCTGAGCTATCACTATCTAAAATTCTTTTTCAAACTCCGGTATTTCTAAAAAAACATTGTTTTCTACCGATATTGGTAAAAGAGATTTCAAATGATATTGTTGTGCTTGTGAGGCTTGCATTGCATGAAGTTGGACTGGTAGTGGGCCGGGCCGCGTGCCGCAGCATATCATTGATATTGTGCTTGGGCTGTAGGATCCCCTCTAGAGTATGAACCCCTACAGTAAGCACGGGTACCCGAATGGATCGGGCTACACGCCGTAGTGGTCATGTTCATGCATTGTATTTCATTTAGAGGTACTTGTTGTACTGTTTAGCTGATATTGCTGGTTCTGATACTGATGATGTTAATAATTGGAAAGAATATTGTTGTATAGCCTTGCTTAGTGCTTATTGGGTTTTCTTACCTTCATGGTCTTACCCATGCTTATTACCACTGAGTTGGAAGCACTCACACTACTCCCTGCACCTTGTGTGCAGATCCAGGTACGTCACAGCAGGGCTGACTTCCCAGCTGCTCAGAGTGCTTTCATCCGGACTATCAAGCTAGCTGCTAGCGTTCACAAGACCTTACTCTTCAGTCTATGTTATCTAATCTTTAGACTATTTTGCACTTGTAGTCACAGTTGTATACAGTATTACAGTTGTATTCTGGTAGAGGCTCATGACTTATGACTACTGATTCTGTGGGAGGTGTTATACTGGTTTTGGGATATTTTCCCATTTGTGCTAGATTCTATATCATTTCTTATTACTATTAAATGCAAAAAGGGTAAAGTGAGAGCTGGTAGCTCTGTATTATGAATGGTTGGTCATGCTGGCCTAACAATATGATGGGCGCCATCGCGACCGGGTTTTGGGGTCGTGACATGAACCAAGAAAATGAGCCATACCTGAAGTACTTTTTCTATCCACTAGAAAACCTGCATAGTCATCATAAGCATATCCTACTAGATCAAAGTTACTACCTTTAGGATACCATAGACATAATTCGGTGGTCCCTTTCAAGTATCTCAATATCCTTTTGACAGCAGTCAAATGGGACTCTTTAGGATTAGCCTGAAAATGAGCACAAAGTCCTACACTGAAAACAATGTCAGGTCTACTTCCAGTAAGATAAAAGAGTGAACAATTCATACCCCTATACAATTTTTGATCAACTGATGAACCAGGTTCATCGGCCTCTAATTTAGTGGTAGTTGCAATAGGTGTATCTATTTCTTTAGAGTCCTCCATTTTAAACTTCTTGATTAATTCCTTTGTATATTTTTGTTGATGAATCATTGTTCCATTTGAACTTTGTTTTATCTGTATGCCTAAGAAAAAGTTTAGTTCACCCATCGTACTCATTTCAAATTCACTACCGATTAGTTTTGAAATTTCCTTGCTCAACTTATCTGAGGTGGCCCCAAATATGATATCATTAACATATATTTGTATGAAAAGAAGATCTTTACCTTTTTCTTTTAGAAATAGGGTGCTGTCAATTTTACCTTTTTTGTATCCATGCTCCTGGAGGAATTTTGACAACCTCTCATACCAAGCTCTTGGTGCCTGCTTGAGACAATATAGAGCTTTATCTAACTTGTAAGCATATTCGGGACATTCTTTTCTTTCGAAACCTGGAGGTTGTTTTACAAACACTTCTTCTTTGAGATAGCCATATAAGAAGGCACTTTTGACATCTATTTCCATATGTGCTACAAAAGCTATGAGGAGCCTAATTGCTTCAAGTCTAGCAACTGCAGCAAAAGTCTCATCAAAGTCAATGTTATCCTCTTGTCTATAGCCTTGAACCACCAGCCTTGCCTTATTTCTTGTAACTGTTCAATCTTCATCCAATTTGTTCCTAAAAACCCATTTTGTTCCAATAATTGACCTGTCCTTATGTTTTGGAACCAAGTGCCAAACTTGACATCTTTCAAACTGATTGAGTTTATATTGCATAGCATTGATATAATCTATATCTTGTAGAGCTTCACTCACATTTTTCGGTTCAATAAGAGACAGAAAGGCATCAAATGCGCATAGGTTCTTCATTTTTGATCTTGTCTTAACTCTTGATGTTGGATCATTTATGATGTTCTCAATGGGATGAGAACTCAAATACTTGTAAGATTTTCCAACCATCTGATTTTTGTTGGTTTCTCCTTCATTGTTATACTATAGAGGAACACGATCAGAAGCAGAATCCTTTGGATTGGTTCCCCCTGTCATATTGCCTGGCGTGAATGGACATGTTCCATCACCTGCTCCTTCCTTTGGTTCATCCTTGACTGGTGTTGTGACTTAAGTTAATTTTCTCACCAGTCCAATGGCTTCATCTTCATGTTCTTGTCTCTCAGAAAGAGTGTTAGATTCATCAAAAAAACATAGGGTTCTTTTATTAAATACTTTATATGCTTTGCTCTGTGAATAATACCCAAGAATACTCCTTCATCACTTCTGGGATCAAACTTTCCTAGGGAGTCTTTGATATTGTTGTGCACATAAAACTTGCAACCAAAGGCCTTAAGGCGGGATATGTTTGGTTTTGTCCCTTTAAGTAACTCATAGGGAGTTTTCTCTACAAAAGGCATAGTCATGCATCTATTTATTATGTAACAAGCAGTGTTTATGGCCTCTGCCCAGAAGCTATGAGGTAGTTTACTGGAAAGTAACATAGTCCTTGCCATATACTCAATGGTTCTATTTTTCCTTTCAACTACCCCATTTGTTGAGGAGTCTCAGGGGCACAGAAATTGTGGTCTATTCTATTTTCATCACAGAATTCAGCAAATTTTGTATTTTTCAAATTCAGTTCCATGATCAGACCTAATGGATGCTAGTTGATTTCCTAATTGCTTTTGGGTTTTCCTAATAAAGACATTGAATATTTCAAATGCTTCATCTTTAGAGGTTAGAAACAATACCCAAGTAAACCTAGAATAATCATCAACTAGCACCATTACATATCTTTTACCACCTCTACGCATGGCTCATGTTGGAACAAAAAGATCCATATGAATCAGTTCCAACGTATTGGAAGTACTTACCATTTTCTTAGGCTTAAAGGATGATCTTACCTGCTTACCCCTTGCACATGCCTCACAAAACTTGTCTTCCTTGAACTTTATATTAGGTGGCCCTATTACCAAGTCCTTGGAGACTAATTTGTTTAATTGATTTAGACTGGCATGACCAAGTCTTTTGTGCCAAAGGAGGGGATCACTAATTTCCACACTCAAGCAAGTGAGTTCATTTTCATAGAGAGTTGACAAATCTACAATGTAAATATTGTTAACTCTCCTTCCCTGCAAAACAATCTTGTCAGTAGTAAGGCTAATCACAAAACATTTTGTGGAAGTGAAAGCCACAAGGTTACCTCCGTCACACAGCTGTGACAGACTTATCAGACTATACTTTAATCATCTATCAAATAGACATTCTCAATGGAATGAGAGTTTTTTTTCCAACCTTTCCTACACCAATGATCTCACCTTTCTTTCCATTTCCAAAGAAGACATTACCTCCTTTTAGGTTCTCAAGTGAAACGAACTGGATCTTGTTACCAGTCATATATTTTGAGCAGCCACTATCCATTTACCATTGGCTACTTCCTTTCACTTGATCCTGCAAAAGAAATCATTGGCTACTTCAATTTCAATGGTGATTTCGATCGCTTTCCACCCTTATTACCTCGGCCACCCTTATCACCCGAACCCACACCTTATTACTTCGTGTTGTGGCACGCAACCTGATCCCACCGTACAGTTTCAAATCACAACAATCACAAACAACAAACAAAAGTACTACACAAAGATCACAAACAAGGGCAATGAGCAACTTGCAAATTGGTTATTTTCCATGTACTTTTCAAGCCGATACCACAACAAGGTTACAATGTTTCCTTATCTCAGAGTATCAATCCCATTGTGTTCACCAGTTCAACACAATTCGAGTTGTTTCATTAGTTTCCCACAAGAAGCCAAGTATGCCATCACTACTATTATTCTCAATTTCTTTACCAATTATGATTTCCTTTTTCATCATTCGGTTCACATATCAAACCATACGACACATAGCTAAACCAGTTGAACACCCAACAACTAAATCAAACGAATTACACAAAAATTCTTATAACTGTCACATACCAAACAAATCATACACATAAGGGGGATTTCACAAGGATCAAAGTTAGCCATACATACCTGGAGTCAAATTTACTTCCTTCAATCTCCTACTTTAAGTTCACCCGAGTTATCTTATGTTGCCAACTTCACTTTTGCAAACACTTACTCCTACCCACTCCTTTTTACTCAATTTCAAGTTTAAAGAACATGCATGAGTGTTAAATTCTATTTTCAAAAGCTACTGCATAAAAATCTTTCTTTTCCTTTGACAACTGAAAATTAAAGAAAAATGGCTAGGGTTTTACCTTTATAAATTGGGGAAGATTACACTGGCCCTAAGATTTTCCGGACCAAGCGATTAGAAAACGATCCTTGAAGATTGTTTGGTTCCTCTCTCAAGAGTCTCTCTTTCCTCTCTCTTGTTTTGCTAAGAAAATATGAGAAAAATGATGTTTTGAGGTGTCTTATTAAAGAAGGAATCGGTTTAAAATTTTAGAAAAATCTGGGCCGAGTCAAATATGTGGTCGCATTAGCGATCACTAAATCAACATGCGGTTCGCATAATGGACCGCAGAATTGCTCTCAAAAATCACCTGTTCTGATACGATATGCGACAAGAATGCGGTCCGCATTTGTTTTCTACGGTCGCATCATGCACGACAGAATTGACCTTCAAAAATCCTTAAGAAATTATACGATGGTTTTGCAGTCCTCATTTTTATTATGAGATCGCATATTGGATTGCACTTTTAACACCAATTTTGGAAATTATTTTGTTACACTCTGCGGTAGGAATACGGTCCGCATAGAAGATCTGCGACCGCATTCTTGACCGCAGAATTAACATTTTTTGGAAAATTTTATTCTTTCAATTTTTAAAGCTTAGATCACTATCAAGTGTCTGAACCGCGCGCATTCCTAACACATTATTCGAATCATGACACCACGGGCTACTAGGTTTTAAGCACAAAATTTTACCGGGCCTTACATCCCCCCCATTAAAATCATTCGTCCTCGAATGAGGATTTTTGAAAATAGGTTGGTTTTGAAAGACATGATATGCAAACTATAAAAATTTTCACTAACTCCCATATTTTAGAAATATTTCACCATAGTTTCCTTTGTATTACGGATATATGCACCTGTCAGAGAGCCCCTAAAACACATTCCCAAGCTACAATACACATTTACAACATTCTTTACAGCTTGTACACAATTCCTTACCTCAACAGTTGCACATAAACTAGCCACTTTAATGAGTCCCTACTTTATTTAATTATCTCAACACACCATATACACATAAATAAACAATTATCAACCTACACTTACCGTTAGTTGTTTATTTAACACATGAGTCTCTATAAGGCTTTCATTTATCAAGGAAGGTTCAAGTGGCCTAGCGTAATAACAAGACATATGACTCTTGTAAAAATTAAAGAAACTTTAATAACATTAAGAAGGAAGCAACTTGGACAAAATGACTAGTTGTTTTAAAGATAGAAGGGTCACCTAATTTCGTCTAAGCTTGATCAAACAAATGGGGATATTTTTCCTTCATCTCTTTTTGTGCTTCTCATGTGGCCTCCTCAACTTGTTGACTTCGCCACAACACTTTGACAGAGGCAACTTCCTTATTCCTCAACTTACAAACTTGCCTATCAAGGATGACAACTGGAACTTTTTCATATGACAAATCTTCCTTAACCTCGATAGCCTCGACTAGCACAATGGTAGATGGATCTCTAATAACTTTCTTCAACATGTACACATGGAACACCGGGTGCACCGATGACATCTCAGGAGGTAACTCCAGCCTATAAGCAACTTGCCCAACCCTTTGAACGATCCGATACGGCCAGACATACCTACAACTCAACTTCCCTTTCTTCCTAAATCGCATGACTCCCTTCATAGAAGATACCCTCAAGAATACCCAATCATCGACTTGAAACTCTAAATCTCTTCGGCGAACATCTGCATAGTATTTCTAGGGACTCTGTGCAGTTTTCATCCTTTCCTGAATAACCTTAACTTTTTCCATAGCTTGGTACCCAAGATCTGGCCCTAGCAATTCCGCTTCACCCACCTCAAACCATTCAATTGGTGACCTACAATTTCTCCCATACAGTGCCTCAAACGGGGCCATCTGAATGTTGGCATAAAAGCTGTTATTATAAGCAAATTCTATAAGTGGTAAGTGTTCATGCCAATTACCTTTGAAATCCAATACACAAGCCCGCAGCATATCTTCAAGCGTCCGAATAGTCCTCTCGGCCTGACCATCGGTCTGCGGGTGGAAAGCTGTGCTGAGATTCACCTGAGTTACCAACCTTGCTAAACTTATTCCAAAAATTAGCAGTGAACTGAGCCCCACGATCTGAGATAATAGAGAGTAGAGTTCCATGAAGCCTTACTATCTCCTTGATGTACAACTTAGCATATTGCTCCACGGTATCAGTAGACCTAACTTGGAGGAAGTGAGCTGATTTTGTAAGTCGATCCACTATTAACCCTATTGAGTCAAACTTATGCTGAGTCTGAGGTAATCGTACCACGAAATCCATATTGATCATCTCCCATTTCCACACTGGTATGTTTATAAGCTGAGTTAATCAACCAGGCCGCTGATGCTCGGCCTTCACTTGCTGGCAATTTGGCATTTAGATACAAAGCTCGCCACATCCCTTTTCATACCGCTCCACCAATAATTCTCCTTGAGATAATGATACATCTTCGTAGAACCTGGGTGCACAAAATACCTGGAAATATATGCCTTTGCCATTACTCTCTCCCGAAGCTCGTCCACGTCCGGGACACATAGCCTACCTTGACACCGCAATACACCATCCTCGTCGTTGAGCAAAAATACTAAAATCTTGTTATTCACAACTGCTTCCTTCATCCGAGCCAACGCTGGATCCATAAACTTCTTTTCCTTGATTTCCACCACCAATGATGATTCTGCTCCATTATGCACCATAACATCCCCCTCGTCTGACGCCGAGATGCGAAAACCCCAAACTGGCCAATTGGCAAACCTCCCGAGCTAGGGGTCTCTGATCCACCCCAAATGAGCCAAACTACCCATTGATATTTGACTAAGAGCGTTACCCACCACATTTGCCTTCCCTAGATGGTACAATATGTTCATATCATAATCCTTAAGCAATTCTAACCAGCGCCGCTACCTCAGATTCAGTTCCTTATATTTGAACAAATACTGGAGGCTCTTGTGGTCTAAAAACACATCTACATGAACCCCATAAAGATAGTGCCTCGATATTTTTATCTCGTTATTCTTGAGTTGCCTGGAAGCATAAGCTATGACCTTCCCGCACCGCATCAATACACACCTCAAACCGACCCTGAAGGCATCACAATAAACCACAAACCCCTCTGTGCCTTCTAGAAAGGCCAATACTGGTGCCGAGGTCAACCTTGACTTCAATTCCTGAAAACTTTTCTCACAAGCGTCTGACCACTGGAACTTAATTGCCTTCTGCGTCAATTTAGTCAATGGGGAGGCGAGGGTTGAGAATCCCTCCACAAACCTCTGATAGTACCCTGCCAAATCCAAGAAGCAACGAATCCATGTCGGGGTCGTGGGTCTAGGCCAATCCTTCATTTCTGCAATCTTCTGAGGATCCACCTGAATCCCTTTACTAGAAACAACATGACCCAGGAAGGCTACGGACTCCAACCAAAATTCACATTTTGAAAAATTGGCGTAGAATTGGTGCTGATGAAGGGTCTGTAATGCTGCTCTAAGGTGAATGGCATGATCCCCCCTGCTCCGTGAGTAAATGAGGATGTCGTCAATGAATACAATCACAAAGGAATCTAGGAATGGCTTGAAAACCCGATTCATAAGGTCCATAAAAGCTGCCGGGGCATTGGTTAGCCCAAAAGACATGACCAAAAATTTAATGGGACCATAGCAAGTTTTGAAGGCAGTCTTAGAAATATCCTGTTCTCTGATCTTCAACTAGTGGTAACCGGACCGAAGATCAATTTTAGAGGAAAACTTTGCTCCTTGCAATTGGTCAAACAAATCATCTACCCGAGGCAAAGGATATTTATTCTTGATGGTGACTTTGTTAAGCTACCGATAATCAATGCACATTCGAAGTGACCCATCCTTCTTTCTGACAAAAAGAACCGGAACACCCCACGGCGACACACTCGGTCGTATGAACCCCTTCTCTAATAAATCCCTCAGCTGCTTCTTTAACTACCTTAACTCTGCTGGCGCCATTCTATATGGTCGAAGGGATATTGGTTGAGTATCTGGCAGTACGTCAATCCCGAAATCAAACTCCCTATCTGGCGGGATCCCTGGAAGCTTATCCGGAAACACTTCAGGAAACTCATTCACAATTGGCACGGACTCGAGGGCAGACACATCTGAGGTGGTGTTCGTTACCCGGACCCAATGATAGATACACCCCTTCTTAATCATCTTTGAAGTATTAAGGTAGGAAATAAACCTACCTCTTGGCACCATACCATCTCCTCTCCATTAAATAAATGGCTCGCTAGGGAACTCGAGCCTCGTGACTCTCGTCCGACAGTCATGCTTGGCAAAGCACGAATAAAGCTAGTCCATCCCCATGATTACATCAAAACCTACCATCCCAAGCTCAATAAGATCGACCGTGGTAACACGACCATTCACAGTAATAATAGAATCCCTATAAACGCGTGAAGCTATAATAGAATCACCAACTGGAGTCGATATAGAGAACGGCTCATGAAGCTGTTCGGGTTCTATCCCAAAACTTGAGGCAATGAACGGGCTGACATAAGACAAAGAGGACCCCGAGTCAATAAGAGCATAACAATCAACATCCTGAACGGACAAGATACTTGTAACAACATAGCCTCAGCACTCTGGCGGCCACTCAAAGCATAGAACCGGCTAGGTCCACCCCTACCATAAGCTCCACCCCTAGCTGCACCATGCCCAGCTGGAGTTGGAGGACGCACTGATGATGTAGCAACCGAAGAACCCAATGACTGAGTAGATCCCCTACCAATACCTTGACTGGGTGCACGGCAGTCCCGCTGGATGTGACCTCTTACCCCGCACCTGAAGCATATCGGGATATCTAGATATCAAGTCTGTATATGAAATCCCTAACACTTGGGGCATATGGGTCTCCCCGGCTGTTGGGACCTCACTCTTGGACGACCAGACTGGGGGGACCTCTTACTGTCTGAACCTGGTCTCGAATGACTACTCTACTAATAATTCTACACAAATGGTGGTGCACTCGCTGAAGACTGAGCATATGACTGCGATGGCCCGGATGACCCTCTCCCTAGAACTGGTCTCCCTGAATGACCCATTGATCGGGACCTGCTGCTACTCGCCCTTTCCGTATGAATCTTCAACTTCCTAGCCTCTATGGTCTGAGCAAATCCCACAATTTTCCCATAATTCATATCTGAGTGCAAAGCTGCTGTGGCAGCCTCATTCACTACCAAAGGACTAAGGCCCTGAACAAATCGTCAAACTCGAGCATCCATGGTCGACACTAACTTATGAGCATAGTTGGACAATATCACAAACTCCATATAGTACTCCCAAACACTCATACTACCCTGTTTGAGAACCTCATACTCAGTGGCACGGGCTGCCATTGTCTCGGCAGGCAAGAAGTGATCCATGAAGGCATCTACGAACTCATCCCATCTAGCCGGAGATCTCCCCTCCTCACGGGAATCCTCCCACATCACAAACCACAAATGCACAGCTCCCTTCAGCCTGTTTGAAGCCAACTTTACCCCCTCTATATCTGTAGCTTTCATAACTCTGAGAGTCTTATATATTTCATCAAGAAAATCCTGTGGATCAGCCTCTGGGTCTGTGCCTGAGAATTCTGGAGGGGCCAATTGCAGAATCTGGTGAACTCTAGAACCAGATAAATCTCCCTATCCGCTGGAGGACGCATGGGCATCATGAGACCTCTAAGCCTGGGAAACCACTAGCTGGGTCAACATATGAATGGCTCCTCTAAGGTCCTCATTAGAAACACCGGAACCAGAAGCTGAAACTGTATTAGAAACATGAATATTGGCAGGAGGGATGGTGGCACCCTCTACCATAGCCAAAACAGGAACACTTGGGTCTGGAATAGATGCACCGGGCAGATTCAAGACCGGTGAGTCATTCTCACCCACTATATTAGGTACATGACTCACATCCACACATTGGCCCCAAGGCCGAGTCTAGCTTTCTTCTTAGGTGCCATATTCTAAAATTTTTGGAACAAGGCACGAATTAGACATAACTACTTTCACTTTTCACCGTACCGTATGATATAGAGTAACAAAGAAATGGGTAAATTCCTAAATGTCCATGCAACTCCCTATTTATAGAAGTGGTCGACAACACACTGATAAGAAGGGCGCTACTAGACACGGCTCTAAGACATCCTAGGACACTTTAAAACATTAGGCTTTAATACCAAGTTTGTCAAGACCCCAAATCAAGGTACATGATCGGCGCCTGTCTGGGTAGCCACAGTCAAGCGGACCTGGTTGCATTTCCTAACCCACGTGTTACCCTGTATTGTTCATTACATAAGAACCAAAGAACTTACCAATTCATAATTGAAATCACATTTTTTACAAACATAACAACACGCTTAACTTCTTAATAAGTTTACAATTTACAGCGCTCGACGCATATTTATATAAGACCATAATCCCATCATTTACTATGTATGGAGCCTCTAAGATAAAAAAGGATGATACAATACTTGTCGGTAACAAGGATCCGGCTATACCTTACACAAAATCAAAGTAAGAAATCAAAATAGGAGTGGCATGAGCCACGCAGGGCCCCGAGAGGAAAGGAGCTCACCAAAACGGCAAGTGAAAGGTGAAAGAATGCTACTCCCGATGAGCTGAAGTACCTGCTTCAGATCCACCTACAATCATAACAAAAATGTAGTGTCCCCAGCATAAAGAGACGTCAGTACACTGGAATTGTACTGGTATGTATGAACAAACTTTGTCCCAAGTAAACTCAATCAATAAAAATATAAATCGCAATAAATACACCAACCAACAGATACACCAAGAAATAACGAAGCAAACCCATCACATTCCCACACTTTCTTTATTTCAAGAAATCCTTAGCCCATGTACAATTAGAGATCAACAAGGAAGGAAACAACGAAACATACACGGAAAGAACAATCAAGTCAAACAAAGGGGCAATCAGTGCCCCACAGGTTCCAAGCTCTCTCGCTGTCTCCTTTCACAATTGCACATCAATAATTTCACAATTGTATTCATATCAATTTCAATGGTGATTTCGATCGCTTTACACCCTTATTACCTCGTCCACCCTTATTACCGCAGCCACCCTTATCACCCCAACCCATACCTTATTACTTCGTGTTGCGGCGCACAACCTGATCCCACCATACAGTTTCAAATCACAATAATCACAAATAAGAAACAAAAGCACTATACAATGTCACACCTCCTTTTTTCACACACGTGTAATGTGTGCCGCTGTTTACTACTATACCCCGGAAAGAGATATAATAATAATCAGGGAAGAAGTTTTTCCACTTGAAGGACAGTCGGAACGGGATCAATTTATTTAATTTTTCAGAGTCGCCACTTGGGAAGATAATGGTGTCCCAAGTCACCGGTTAATCTCAAATCCGAGGAAATTGAATCTGTATTACAGTCTGCGAAACTAGAAACCTGGATAAGGAATTCTATTAAACCAGGAGAAGGTGTTAGGCACTCCGGGATTTCGTGGTTTTAGCACGGTCGCTCAACTGCCATTTTCGGTTTTATATACATTATTATATGCCTTTTAACAATATATATATACATGTTTCAACTTTAATATTTTACGAATTATGATATTGCAAAAATGTATTTCGAGTCACACCGCAACCAGTACGCCTGTGACCCTTAACGCGTTTCGGCTTCGCCAAGATTTATGATTTGAGCCACATCAAATGTGCACTCGTATTAAGGAAAGTATATTCTTTAATCGTGGCTAAATCGTCTATCGGCTTTTTAATATTTTTGAAAGGTTGTGAAATTATCTAACAACTTTCCTCAGCCTAACATATATAACTTATTCATTTGTTTGGGGGCCCCGCTATTTAGTTTTCAATGCGAGGCTCATCCCAACTTATTTTATAGGCTGATCCTAATATGCTGTGTGTTTCTATCTTTGTTTTTTCCTTAGTTCATTGTTGTTCAGAACTTAAATCCAGGCCCTTATTTTTTATCTACATTGGCCTGGGTTTGGGATTAACACATATCAGATTATATTCCTGGGTATTGAAAACCCAGGAATGCAATGAATTGCGTTCGTCAGAAGCCCAATAGCATACTTAAACAACTCTGGGCCTTCACAATCTATTAGGCCCGGATCATACACAATTAGAAAAGAAGAACAGTAAGCAGGAATCATTATTTACACGGGAGAGCAGAATTCAAAATGTAACAGACTTTAAACTAATTTTATTCAATAAAGGAAAAGAAATATAGTATTACACGAATAATCTCAAACTTTGAATGTCTAATGTGAATTACATCTAATTAACATGCCATTTTGTTTTTGCATTTGGCAGCTATTTACACTAATGAATCCCAGTTATGTAATATCTAAAACTAATCTATATTATTCATAACATACTATACTCAGTCATTCGCTGTTTTCAGATAGCTAATTGAATAATTGAAATTGAAACTAAATCAACATGATGTGCAACTTCATTTAACTGCAGTGTTTCGTTAACTACTAATGTTGTTCACATTAATCCGATTAATTTTGATTTAAACCTGCTATTGCATACTAGTATTGTTAATTACCAATTCATTTGCAAGTTTGCTTTTATACCAGATTTGGTTATTAACCTATTTATTAGCTCGGTGATTATGATTACTATTACTACTATAATCTATATACTACCCTATTACATTTTTTTTCAGCACCAGTTTGTGCCTCATAAGAGATAATTATACAATCATTCCCTATCAAATTACAAAATTTAACTAAAGGTTAATTAATCTACGAAATAAGACAGATTCAGAAGACAATAACGAAAACTGCTATCAAATAGACATTTTATTTCTTCGATTCAACTCCAATTACACTTACAAAGTTTTGAAATGTGTACCTGATTCAGCAATAGAAAAACCAATGAGTCTAAGGGAGAATAGGCAGGAAATAGCAGTCAGATCACGACAGGCAATGCAACAACAATAGGAGTGAATTTCAGCAATCAATTGAATCCCAGAGAAGCAGCAAAGCAAATACCCAGCAACAAGCAATAGAAAACCAGCAAAACAGTAGAAGATTTCCTACAACTTTAGGAATAAGCTTCGACTAAAACCCAGGCAGTTTTTACTCTATGTATCTATATGTATATCTCTGAATTTTTATTTCAAAAATCCAGCCTCTAATAAGGCTCAAATGTGGTCTATTTATAGGTGAGATTGGTGAAAATTTTGGGGGGAAAGTTGAAAAGTTATTTCTAGGTTCCTCCCATGAATTCTTTAAATTGTTACACTTAACTACCATTTTCAGATTTGAATTTGCCTTCCAGCATGTGCTGGAAGGTTCTAATTGATTCTTTTTGGGGTGTTTTACTAGGGTACCCCCACTTGCTAAGGTTATTTACTAAATTGCCTTTTATGTGGGTCTATTATACCCTTAGTTTTGTGCAATATTACAGAAATCATAGGCCTAAATGTCTTTAATGTCCTCATAGGCTCTATTAAATCCACAATTATGCCATTTTCTATTCCTATTATGCTTTTAATAGCATTTACTATTTACCCGACCTTGTCCAGGTCTGGGCATGTTGTTTCAGCTATTATTTAACTTCTCGCCAGTATTAGTAAGTCATTTAAGACTTGGCCAGATTTAAACTTCAAAGTTATTTCAATTTTAGCGTCTTTTCTTTCATTTTCTATTATTAGAATTAATTTGCAGGACTAGCCTGCGTATTTTCCTAAGTCTATACTATTTAAGGTTTAGCCAACCCAATGTTTGGACTTGTGTCACGACCCGGATTTTCCCCCAACATCGGGATCGTGATGGTGCCTACTCGTGGTAGCTAGGCAAGCCACTTTATTCACACTATCCTGTTTTTAGCAATACTTCATATTCAATTAAACAACCAAACCAAAATCTTAATTAAACAAGTGCGGAAGGCTTTATAAAAATAGAAATAAGTAGTTTCAAGGTAACTGATACTAACATCCTCTACCCAAGACGTGGAGTCACCAACTCACGAACTCCTACTGAATACTACACATAAAAGTTTAAAAGAAATATAACATAATCTGTTTGTCTCGGAACAAAGAGACTACAACTAGTAACAAAAGTAAAGGAAGAGACGCCGGGCCTGCGGACGCCTGCAGCTACCGCGGTCTCAAATGTGATCATCTCCCGCGCAAAAGATCTACTGCTGCTGCTCTTGATTGAAACATGGGCCTGTGCAAAAATGCACAGAAGTGCAGTATCAGCACAACCGACCCCATGTGCTGGTAAGTGCCTGGCCTATCCCGGCGAAGTAGTGACAAGCCTAGGACCAGACACCCACATAACCTGTGCAGTTCTATATATATGAATACCACAAGATAACGAGGAATAATCAAGTAACAACTCAACAAGGAATATCTCAAAAGAACTCAAAAATTAACAACAGATAATAAGTCCACAAGGAAAATAAAGTATAATGGAAGAACAAGTAATATCAAGTCAAGGAATGGCAAGTAGTTGCACGGCATCACCCTTCGTGCTTTTACTCTCATCCTCACCAAATAAGCAACTAAAGTGCACGGCATCACCCTTCGTGCTTTTACACTCATCCTCACATCCATGGTACGGCATGATCCTTTGTACGTGGTTCAATAACAAGGCACGGCATGATTCTTCGTGCATAATCAATAAAACATGGCACGACATTAACCATCGTGCATAATTAATAACAGGGCACGACATTAACCTTCGTGCATAATCAATAACAAGGCACGACATTAACCTTCGTGCATAAACAATAAATCAAGGCACGGCATTAACCTTCGTGCATAATCAATAACAAGGCACGATATTAACCTTCGTGCATAAACAATAAATCAAGGCACGGCATCACCCTTCGTGCATTATCACTCTTCCTCACCCAAATAACAATCACAGTTAAGGGCAAATAATGAAAACAACAAATCATGAACCATCCCTACAAGGGTCACAATAATTATTTCAACAAAGTCCCGGCAAGGGCAATCAATATCTCATCTCACAACAAGTCCCGGCAAGGGAGAACAATAGCAATTCTACAACCCGACAAGGGTTCAACAATTTATCTTCAAATATGTCTCACAACAAGTATTAATATCGACTCACGGTCATGCTAGACGCCAGTGTATGGATGCTCGTCACCACAGCCCATACACCGCACTCTATCACATAGCACATAGCACATAATCCTATTCCCTCAAGCTAGAATAGAACAAACACTTACCTCGAATGTTTACGAATAATTTAATCTGTGGCAATGCCTTTTCCTTTCAAATTTGGCTCCAATCCAATCGTATCTATACACAATTGATTTAATATCATCAATACTACTCAATAAACTAATTCATAAGGCTAATTACAACTTTTACAACATTCTATCCGGAATAGTGAATATCGACCCCGGGCCCACATGGTCGGAACTCGGTGTTCGGACCAAAATCCGGTTACACATCCCCCCACGAGTTCAAGTATATGATGTGTTTCAAAATCGGACCTCAATTCGAGGTCCAATTACCCAATTCATGAAAAACCCTATATTCTACCAAAAACAAGAAATTCTACCATGAAAGCCTTTGATTTCTATTGAATAACATGTGTATTATTGTTAGAAATTGAAAGAATTAAGTAAAAAGTGACTTACAATTGCTTTGAAGAAGAGGGAGTTCGTGAAAAATCGCCAATGGATGTTTTTGGGTTGTGAAATGTGAAAAATGAAGCTGGAAATCGTGATTTACAGGTCTCCGTGTTCGCATTTGCGAACATGGGTTCGCAATTGCGAACCCCGACCAAATTCTGGAGTTTGAAAAATAAGCTAAGGATGGGAAGTTCGCATTTGCGAACTTTTGTTCGCAATTGCGAAGCCAAGACATAACTGGGGCCTTCGCATTTGCGAACATTTGTTCGCATTTGCGAACAAGGCTGGATTGAGAGGCCTTCGCATTTGCGAAGCCAGGCTTAACACTGAAGGCCTTGCATTTGCGAGGTATACTTTGCATTTGCGAAGCAGTGCTCAATCCTGCCAACTTCGCATTTGCGAAGTATGGTTCGCATTTGCAAACCAAGGCCAGCCTGAGACCTCTCGCAATTGCGAGAAAATCTTCGCAATTGCGAAGACAACAACTGGGTGAAAAACCAGCAGTGCAAAAATTCAGAAATTGATCCAACGGCCTATCAAATCTTTACCCGAGCCCCCCGGGCTCCAAACCAAACATGTACACAACATCAAAAACACATTACGAACTTGTTCGTGCGATCACATTGCCAATATCACATCGTTTTCATCAAATCAAGCCTCAAGTTCATGATTTCCATACTTTTGGTTTTCAAAACTTTCAAACTTGAAACTCAAGGTCCAAAACATATCAAACGACATCCAAATGTCACCAAACATTGCTGAAAGCACATATATAATATTTATGACTTGAACCGGGCGTCGGAACCAAAATACGAGCCCGATACCAAGGTCAATTAATTCATTTTCCTTTAATAATTACATCAAAAACAATTTCACAAAAAATTTCATAGCTTTGGCTCTAGGCCTCAGAATTCGACTCCGGACGCATGTCCAAGTCCCATATTTTCCTACGGACCTTCCGGGACCATCCAATCTCGGGTCCGGGTCCGTGTACCAAAAATGTTGACCGAAGTCAACTATATCAACATTAATATCATTTTTCTCCAAATTTCTCATAGAATTCATATTTTCTATCACAAAAATCTTTCCGGCTACATGCTCGGATCGTGCATGTAAATCGTGGCAACATAGAATGAGGTTTTCAAGACCTTAGAAGCTCGAAATGATTAATAAGACAAGTGATGACCTTTTGGGTCATCACATTCTCCACCTCTAAAACAACCATTCATCCTCGAACGGACAAAAGAAAGAAGTACCTGAGTCGGGGAACAAATGTGGGTAGCGGCTCCGCATATCAGACTCGGACTCCCAGGTCGATGCCTCAGGAGGCTGACCTCTCCACTGAACACGCACAGAAGGATAACTCTTCGACCTCAACTGTCGAACCTGCCGGTCTAGAATGGCCACCGGCTCCTCCAAAGCATTGTCCAATTGGACAGTGCTGAAGTCCAACACATGTGTGGGATCGCCGTGGTATCTCCAAAGCATAGATACATGAAAAACTGAATGCACGGCTGATAAGCTAGGTGGCAAAGCTAGTCTGTAAGCCACCCCTCCCACTCGGTCTAGAATCTCAAATGGACCAATATACCTAGGGTTGAGCTTGCCCTTCTTTCCGATCCTCATCACGCCCTTCATTGGCGACACTCAGAGCAATACTCGCTCACCAACCATGAAATCTACATCTCGAACCTTACGATCCGCATAAGTCTTCTGTCTGGACTGAGCTGAACGCAATCTCTCCTGGATAGTTTTGACCTTATCCAAGGCCTCCTGAACTAAATCTGTACCCAACAACCGAGCCTCTCCCGGCTCAAACCATCCGACTGGAGATCAACATCGCCTACCATACAATACCTCATACGGGGCCATCTGGATGCTGGACTGGTAGCTGTTGTTGTAGGCGAACTCTACTAATGGCAGAAACGGGTCCCATAAGCCCCCGAAATCAATAACACAGGCTCGAAGCATGTCCTCTAGAATCTGAATAGTCCTCTCGGACTGGCCATCCGTCTGAGGATGAAATGTTGTACTCAGCTGAACCTGGGTGCCTAACTCCTGCTGGACCGCTCTCCAGAACCGCGAGGTAAACTGCGTACCCTGATCAGAGATAATATATACTGACACCCCATGAAGACGAACAATCTCTCTAATGTAAATATCTGCTAACCTCTCCGATGAGTAGGAGACAGATACTGGAATAAAGTGTGCTGACTTGGTCAAGCCTATCAACAATGACCCAAATAGCATCAAATTTCCTCCGAGTCAAAGGAAGTCCAGTAACTTAGTCCATAGTGATCCGCTCCCATTTCCACTCGGGAATTTCAATCCTCCGGAATACACCACCAGGTCTCTAGTGCTCATATTTCACCCGCTGACAATTTAGACACCGAGCAACATACGCAACGATATCATTCTTCATTCTGCGCCACCAATAGTGCTGCTGTAAGTCTTGGTACATCTTTACGACGCCCGGGTGAATAGAATACCGCGAACCGTGGGCCTCCGCTAAGATCAACTCTCGAATCCCTTCGACATTGGGCACACAAACTCGACCCTGCAATCTCAATACCCCATCATCATCTAGATTTACCTTTGTGGCACCTCCCCGTTGTACTGTATCTCTCAAGTCACGCAAATGAGGATCATCAAATTGCCTCTCACGGATACGCTCTAATAGAGAAGAACGAGCGACCGTGTAGGCTAACACCCTGCTAGGCTCAGAAATGTCTAATCTCACGAACTGGTTGGCTAAGGCCTGGACATCTAGAGCAAATGGTCTCTGACTGACTGGAACGAATGCAAGACTACCCATGCTGGCAGACTTTCTACTCAATGCATCGGCCACCACATTGGCCTTACCTGGGTGATATAGGATAGTAACATCATAGTCTTTCGGCAACTCTAACCATCTCCGCTGTCGTAGGTTCAACTCCTTTTACTTGAACAAGTACTGTAGGCTTTTGTGATCAGTGTACACCTCACACGTCACACCATATAGATAATGCCTCCAGATTTTTAAGGCATGAACCACTGCTAACTCAAGATCATGGACTGGATAATTCTTCTCATGTATTTTTAGCTGTCTCGAAGCATAAACGATAACCTTACCATCCCGCATCAGTACCGCTCCAAGCCCTGTACGAAATGCGTCACAATAAACTGTATAAGGCCCCACACCCGGTAGGCAACATCAAGATAGGGGCCGAAGTCAAAGCTGTCTTGAGCTTTTGAAAGCTCGCCTCACACCTCTCTGTCCACTGAAAAGGGGCACCCTTCTGGGTCAATCTGTTCATAGGTATTGCGATCTAGGAGAACCCCTTGACGAAACGACGGTAATAACCCGCCAAACCAAGGAAGCTACGAATCTAAGAAGCTGGTCGAGGCCAATTCTGGACTGCCTCAATCTTCTTTGGTTCCACCTGAATACCTTCCACTGATACGATGTGGCCCAGAAATGCCACTGAACTCAACCAGAACTCACATTTCGAAAATTTGGCATATAGTCGATTATCCTTCAGAGTCTGAAGAACCACTCTGAGGTGCTGCTCGTGCTCTTCCTGGCTGCGGGAGTATACCGGTACGTCATCCATGGGTACTATCACGAGCCAGTCTAACTAGGGCATGAACACCACGTACTTATACACATAACCATGACTTTGGCAAAAATAGTCGTCCCTAAATTACAACATTGCCAATTAACTACGTGTTGTCAAATACCTTATTCTACAAATCCATTTTACTTAGAATGAGGTATGGAGACCTCGTGATTATTTTTTTGAATTAATGAGTCATATTTATACGCACCTGGGTGCTCGTCTCAAAGGCTAAGCACAACGGTTTCAAAATAGAAATGGTTGAATATGAATAGAAACTATACAAGAATTGTCAAATAGTCATAACGGACATGACTCTTATTTACGAATGCAATACGAAAATATTAATTTCATAAAAGAAGAATTTTAAACACATAAACTCTTACTACCAGGACCCAGTCCTCATATGATATCCACCGCAGCTTGAAGCTCGGCTTAGAAATATTTCACACTATGCCAAAAATTGGAGGATCTCATCCTCAACTCTGAATCACAGTGCTTGCACATCATATCATCTGAAATTTTTCATTTCCTTTCTTTATTCCTTTCAATAATTGTCCCTCAAAGATAATCACGACATAAAATAAGCCCTCATACTGATAGAGCGCACAATTAACGAATAAAATTAGTTATCCCGAAAATTATATCAAAACCCACTGTAATAAGTAATATAAAGTCACTCTTAGCCTCATGGATATTTTAGTGACTAACACCTAATAATAGGGATGTCTATCCTCATGTAATATCTCAACGTGAGTATTTCCATAAGAAAATTTGATGATTACGATGCTCACTCATGAATGGAGCATGTTAAAAGGACTCGCCTAAATTTCCTTTCAAAAACCAAATCAAATTAAGGGAAAATTATTCTGTCTATAACAATCTGAATTATACGTGTGATGACCACATCTGGTGTAGTGACCTCCCTCATATCATAAAAATTATATCAATGGCTGGGTCTCCACCTCTAAAATTTTCACCTCCACCTCTAACATCCTGACCTCTACATCTGGCTGGCCATGTAGGATAATTATTAACTGCAATGGAGCGTGTAGCCTGAGTGTTTTCCTAAAATTTTATTTCTCCAAAATTCCACATCCACAACAATTCCTTTAAGGCTCGGTTAACTTATTGCTCATGACAATATATATTCGGACACAATCATTGTGACCTGGTACAACCGTTCAGATCGCATATACTACATATTGTAGAGAATCTCGGGGGTGACGTCTTCAGAACATTTTCTTAAAATAGAGTTAGTAGATAGAATTGCATTGGTCGGCTTGCCCTCTTCGTAGGCTTGTCACAAACATCGATGGCCAATTTCCTCTTTTGCTATGTTGGCTTAACACTGCTGAGCTACCCCGTTTACTCACAAACTCTTCGTTGTTCTCTGGGGCGATTTCTTACCCCATGAAAGGAACCAACCTTAATATGTATAAATTATTTAGAGGACCTTTCCATACCATATTTATACAGTCCAATAACTCACCATATTTGTCTTTCACAACTCCAACACATCGACCGGACGTCAAGGTCCGTTGAAACCCAACACGATTTATTAGGTGATCTCCTGATATAATTGCATCTTCCGTTGGGACCATAACTGGTGTGGTAAATACATTATCTTCCCACTACTTCTGTTTGCCCTCTGTAGCACAGTAAAATGAACCCCCTCGCATTCGACTATTTCCACGTTCTGTAATTCCTCATAACAGCGGTCAGGCACGATCCAGTGGGTTCTCAAAAGATGCACCGCTAAAGGTGGTAGGGAAGAGTTTGGTGAAACCTATCCGACCTCCGTAAAACTTTTGAAGGCGTAGTTGATCTATCACCAGCCTGTGCCACTGTTCGGCGGAAGAAGCAGTACGTGACTTCGCCGTCCGTGGGAAGATAAGAGTAGAAATTCAATTTGACATTTGAAGAATAAATTCGCACGATAAGAAAGAACAAATGAGAGACTTTTCCTAACTCAATAGACTCTGGAGGACAAGTACAGACGTCTCTGTACCTACCTCTCAAACTCTACTAAGCTTGTTCGTGAGTGGTGAGACCTATATAACCTAGAGCTCTAGTACCAACTTGTCACGACCCGGATTTTCCCCCAACATCGGGATCGTGATGGCGCCTACTCGTGGTAGTTAGGCAAGCCACTTTATTCACACTATCCTGTTTTTAGCAATACTTCATATTCAATTAAACAACCAAACCAAACTCTTAATTAAACAAGTGCGGAAGACTTTATAAAAATAGAAATAAGTAGTTTCAAGGTAATTGATACTGAAATCCTCTACCCAAGACGTGGAGTCACCAACTCACGAACTACTACTGAATACTACACATAAAAGTCCGAAAGAAATATAACATAATCTGTTTGTCTCGGAACAAAGAGACTACAGCTAGTAACAAAAGTAAAGGAAGAGACACCGGGCCTGCGGACACCTGCAAACTACCTCGGTCTCAAATATGATCATCTCCCACGCAAAATATCTACTGTTGCTGCTCCTGATCGTAACCTGGACCTGTGCAATAACGCACAGAAGTGCAGTATCAGCACAACCGACTCCATGTGCTGGTAAGTGCCTGGCCTATCCCGGCGAAGTATTGACAAGCCTAGGACCAGACACCCACATAACCTGTGCAGTTCTATATATATGTATAACACAAGATAACGAGGAATAATCAAGTAACAACTCAACAAGGAATATCTCAAAAGAACTACACAATTAACAACGGATAATAAGTCCACAAGGAAAATAAAGTATAATGGAAGAACAAGTAATATCAAGTCAAGGAATGGCAAATAGTTGCACGACATCACCCTTCGTGCTTTTACTCTCATCCTCACCAAATAAGCAAATAAAGTGTACGGCATCACCCTTCGTGCTTTTACTCTCCTCCTCACATCCATGGTACGGCATGATTCTTCGTACATGGTTCAATAACAAGGCACGTCATGATTCTTCGTGCATAATCAATAAAACATGGCACGACATTAACCTTCGTGCATAATTAATAACAGGGCACGGAATTAACCTTTGTGCATAATCAATAACAAGGCACGGCATTAACCTTCGTGCATAAACAATAAATCAAGGCACGGCATTAACCTTCGTGCATAATCAATAACAAGGTACGGTATTAACCTTCGTGCATAAACAATAAATCAAGGCACGACGTCACCCTTCGTGCATTATCACTCTTCCTCACCCAAATAACAATCACAGTTAAGGGCAAAGAATGAAAACAACAAATCATGAACCATCCCTACAAGGGTCACAATAATCATTTCAACAAAGTCCCGGCAAGGGCAATCAATATCTCATTTCACAACAAGTCCCGGCAAGGGAGAACAATAGCAATTCTACAACCCGACAAGGGTTCAACAATTTATCTTCAAATATGTCTCACAACAAGTATTAATAACGACTCACGGTCATGCTAGACGCCAGTGTATGGATGCTCGTCACCACAGCCCATACACCGCACTCGATCACATAGCACATAGCACATAATCCTATTCCCTCAAGCTAGGATAGAACAAACACTTACCTCGAATGTTTACGAACAATTCAATCTGTGGCAATGCCTTTTCCTTTCAAATTTGGCTCCAATCCAATCGTATCTATACACAATTGATTTAATATCATCAATACTACTCAATAAACTAATTCATAAGGCTAATTACAACTTTTACAACATTCTACCCGGAATAGTGAATATCGACCCCGGGCCCACATGGTCGAAACTCGGGGTTCGGACAAAAATCCGATTACCCATCCCCCCACGAGTTCAAGTATATGATTTGTTTCAAAATCGGACCTCAATTCGAGGTCCAATTACCCAATTCATGAAAAACCCTATATTCTATCAAAAACAAGAAATTCTACCATGAAAACCTTTGATTTCTATTGAAAAACATGTTTATTGTTTTTAGGAATTGAAAGAATTAAGTAAAAAGTAACTTACAATTGCTTTGAAGAAGAGGGAGTTCGTGAAAAATCGCCAATGGATGTTTTTGGGTTGTGAAATGTGAAAAATGACGCTGGAAATCGTGATTTACAGGTCTCTGTGTTCGCATTTGCGAACAGGGGTTCGTAATTGTGAACCCCGACCAAATTCTGGAGTTTGAAAAATAAGCTAAGGATGGGAAGTTCGCATTTGCGAACTTTTATTTGCAATTGCGAAGCCAAGGCATAACTGGGGCCTTCGCATTTGCGAACATTTGTTCGCATTTGAGAACAAGGCTGGATTGAGGGGCCTTCGCATTTGCGACAAATGCTTCGCATTTGCGAAGCCGGGCTTAACACTGAAGGCCTCGCATTTGCGAGGTATACTTCGCATTTGCGAAGTAGTGCTCAATCCTGCCAACTTCGCATTTGCGAAGTATGGTTCGCATTTGCGAACCAAGGCCAGCCTGGGACCTCTCGCAATTGCGAGAAAATCTTCGCAATTGCGAAGACAACAGCTGGGTGAAAAACCAGCAGTGCAAAAATTCAGAAATTGATCCAACGGCCTATCAAATCTTTACCCGAGCCCCCGGGCTCCAAACCAAATATGTACACAACATCAAAAACACATTACGAACTTGTTCGTGCGATCACATCGCCAATATCAGAATCGTTTTCATCAAATCAAGCCTCAAGTTCATGATTTCCATACTTTTGGTTTTCAAAACTTTCAAACTTGAAACTCAAGGTCCAAAACATATCAAACGACATCCAAATGTCACCAAAATTTGCAGAAAGCACATATATAATATTTATGACTTGTACCGGGCGTCGGAACCAAAATACGAGCCCGAAACCAAGGTCAATTAATTCATTTTCCTTTAATAATTACATCAAAAACAATTTCACAGAAAAATTCATAACTTGGGCTCTAGGCCTCAGAATTTGACTACGGACGCATGTCCAAGTCCCATATTTTCCTACGGACCTTCCGGGACCATCCAATCTCGGGTCCGGGCCCGTTTACCAAAAATGTTGACCGAAATCAACTATATCAACATTAATATCATTTTTCTCCAAATTTCTCATAGAATTCATATTTTCTATCACAAAAATCTTTCCGGCTACATGCTTGAATCATGCACGTAAATCGAGGCAACATAGAATGAGGTTTTCAAGACCTCAGAAGATCGAAATGATTAATAAGACAAGTGATGACCCTTTGGGTCGTCACAACTTCGCTTTGAAATTTTAGCCACTTAGTTATCACTGGCCAGCTAAGACTTTGCAAAGCTTAGCCAATTTCAGACTTGAGTCTGATTATTTCAGATTTAACCAATTTAGAACTTAGCCATTGAATTCAGAATTAAAGAACTACAGAGTTGGTCAGTTACAAGACTGACCACTCTTATCACTTTATTTCAATTATGACCTTTTTTATGTTATTTTCAATTTTAGCCTATTTATCTACTTAAAACATGTTTTCAGACTTAGCCACTTCTCTAATTACCAAACAATTATAGCTATAATCAATATCACCTAAGTACATTAGGCTTAACAACAGTCAAATAACACAACATCATTGCAGACATAGTCCTTTCACATTAAATTACATACATAGCCATAAAATCAGAATTACTTGTCATTTAACCAAAACTCAGAGAAGAGATTGAATATTGTTGAATTTCAATCAAAAAGACTTATGATTGAGATTCCAGACAGAGTATGTCAATTAAACATAAAGGAGGCATAGTCAGAACTTTCTCATGTCAAAGACTAATGAAAACCCTAATCATGCTTGGGTGTATTTGATTAAGCAAAAATAGGCAGAATTTATCAAAGAAGCTCAAAGAAGACATGCTATTAAGAGAGAAACATAACTAAACACAGATTATTTCAAAAAATGAAACTAGTCTAAACATGCAATTAGCTTAAACGACTAACAAGAAAAAGAAATCAGAAAAAAGCATGCTAAAACATAAAGAAGATGAAGATGAATCATGTAAACAAAGAAAACAAGAAAGAACACAAAAAACATAAAAACAGAGAATGAAAGGAAGGGGACTTAGCTTTGCAAGATGTGTCTCATGTTCTATTTCCCCTTTTATCTTTTCCTTTTTCTTGTTGTTTTTCCTTTTCTTTTCTTTCTTTCTTTCAGACTTCAAATTGCAATCTTTTTATTGTTTTTTACTAGCAGAGATGGGTTCAGGGTATTATAAGGGAGGGGTTTTGTTTTGGGGTTTGGTTTTAGGTCGATCGGAGTTAGGATTCCGGCGACCTATTTTGGAAGATTCGAACAACTGGAGAGATATTTGAGAGAAACTGTTTGTGAGGGGTGATAGATCAGGGTATGAGGGTCAAGTGGTGTTAATTTGGGAGCGGTTCTCATAAATTTTGGTAACCGGAGAGAAACTCCGATGACCGAAATTTCAAGAAGCTAAGTTTTCTCGTGGTTTCTGGGGTTTTCATAGTGGTTCATGGTGGAGAAGTAGGGAAAGAAAGGTTTGGGGTTGAGAGTTGGCCGGAGACGGCCATGGAAATGGGCCAGTCTCCATGGCCGTTGAAGGTTCGAGAAGAAGAAGACGAGGAGGTGAAGAAGGCGGCTAGGTTTAGTGTTCTAGAAATAGCCGGTTTTTGAAGTGAGACCAGGCTTTTATACTCGTGGCATTTGACTGGTCCCTGGCCATTAGATCAATCGATATCAATGGCCAGGATTAAACGCCCCAAAACGCTGTCGTCTCCTTTAAATGAGAGACATATCCTCACCCGTTAGATCTTAAGGCATGAACGACACATATTTGATCCCAGAATTTATTTTTTTGATTAATTTTGGATAAATCCTCAACCGTTGGATTTAAATGAACGAATGGCTGAGATTGTTTCTTATATATACACTGGACCGGATCTCTTAATTGGTTTGGGCCAATGTATTGGGCTAGTATATTTGGCCCAATTTTGTACTTTTGTGTATTTTATTGATATTTTATTTTTTTTTATTTTTGTATTATTTTCTATTATTCAATTTCCTATTTTTTCTAATTTTCTGATATTTTTTTGACATTTTTATGCTATTTTTCTCTAATTTCCGGCATTATTGCATTTTTGTTAATTTTCCTTTTTAAATCCTTTAATTGTGCTTAACCTATTTTTTAATTTTCTAATTTTCACTTATAATTGTTTGCACACACAAATGCTTCTTATTTCAATAAAAACATATAGTTGCACACCAAAATGTTATTTATTTTTAATTATGGAATTTATTGCTTAGGGCAAAAATCACGTGTTCACAGCAACCCCTCTTTGCTCGGAAAGACGAAGTGTTTGAGTTCAAAGACAAGTGAGCAGTAATGAGAGATTTTTGCCCACTGGCATATTCCGTGAGAAGCATTTTAAAAACCTTTTGACCGCACCCTACATCAGAAGTTGCTTACATATCCTAGGGTAAACAGGAATCGGGTCAGTGTAGTTCGAGAAGATTTGGTAGTTTAAAACTACCAAGACTCTGCTGTTGCATTGATACTACTATGACTACTGACCTACTCCTTATCACACCAGGGGTATGTTTGGTACGAAGGAAAACATTTTCTGGAAAATATTATCCAATTTTCCCATATTTGGTTGGTTTAAATGTTTTGGAAAATATTTTCCTTATCAATTCATTTACTCCAATTGGAGGAAAATATTTTTCTTATGAAAAGAAGGGAAAATATTTTCCAAAGCTCCTTCTCAACCTTTATCACCCTTACCAATCCACCACACTCCCTCTCCAAAAATGTTTTTTTTTTATTTCAGTTTTTCCATCCACCCTACTACCCCTCCACAACCACCCACCGAAAAAAAAATATTTTTTTACCTTAACTTTTTTTTCAATTTCAAATTTCTATTTTTTCATTTTTCTGCACCACGCAGACCCCACCCCTACCCCTTACCCCCTTCCTCCGAAAAAAAAATATATTTTTTACCTTAATTTTTTTTTTTTGCAATTTCAAATTTCTGTTTTTTTATTTTTCTACACCGCCCAGCCCCCACCATACCTCCTACCCCTACCCCCAAAAATCTTTTTTTTACCTCAATTTTTTTTTTTGCAATTATTTCTTCTTTTATTTTTCTGCACCACCCACCCTTCCACAAAAAAAAAGTATTTTTTTACCACATTTTTTTTTGAAATTTCCAATTTCTATTTTTTTTTTCGTTTTACTGCCCCCAGCCCCGCTCCCACCCTCTGGCCCCCCAAAAATTAAAATATATTTTTTAGTTTTAATTTTATTATTTATCGATTTAAAGACTCAAAATTTTACAAGTTCCAAAATTATGAGTTTTGAGGTTTATGTGTTTAGAAGTTTACGGGTCTAAAAATTATAAAGTTTACGGGTTTGAAAATGTGCAGTTTTTGCGTTAAAAAGTAAAGCATCACCACTAGTTCCTTTAGATTGTGTCAATTTTGAGAGACTTAGGGAATGGGTGGGGGAGGTGGGAGGGGAGGGGTGAGGAGAGTTGCATAAAAAATATTTTTCTAAAAAAAACTATTTTTTACTCTCTAACCAAACAATAGAAAATATTTTCCGGAAAATGTTTTCCACTTACCAACCAAACAAGAGAAAATAAGTGATAAAACCACTCATTTTCCATTAAAACATTTTCTAGGAAAATATTTTTCATGAAAAACATTTTCCTTCATACCAAACACACCCCAGGGGTAAAAAGTGTAAAATAAAGAAGCTATTCTAAGCTATAATGCTACGAATTACAATTGTTCCTATCTACTTCGTGTCTTCTTATTCTTTCTTTCCTCTTTTTCCTTGATTTTCTGTGCTGTTGATTTTTCTTTCCTTGCTTCCTTTCTTTTTGTGATTTTGAATGATACTCCTTGCCTTCAAATTAATACCTGCTTATAACAAAACAAAACAACAAAACTTTTTATTCTGTCCCAATGTGGGCTTTTCTCATGTTACAGTGTTACTCATGTTAGCTAACACAAATCAAAATTTACAAAAAATTAAAATTGCAGAAATGTATTCCCTTGTATTTGTCACGACCCCAGTTCACCAATCGTGAACATGTCATGACGGCACCCAGTCCCCACGACTAGGTAAGCCTAACACGTTGCAGAATATACAAGTTTATGAACATTAAATAAGAAATAGCGGAAGAAATAATATAAAAGGGAATGTAATCTGTACCGCTTGGCACATACACCCGTCAAACACACTATATAAAAACACCACCAAGAACCAGAATCCCACGGGTAACACAGACTAAAAGAGAATATACAACAGTGGCTCTATGTGTAAAGAGTATCTAACAACGAAATGAAGGAAAACATCTACTAATACTATCAGAATAGAAGGAGGGCCTCCGGTTCCGCGGACGTAGCAGATAATACCTCGAGGTCTCCCAAAGTGCTGCTGAATCACCTAGTATGAGCCTGTCCTGATGTACCTGGATCTGCACAACAAAAAGTGTGCAGAAGAGTAGCATGAGTACACCACGGCGGTACTCAGTAAGTGCCAAGCCTAACCTCGATGGAGTAGTGACGAGGAAGGTCAGGGCCCTACTGAGAGAAACAATAGCAAAATGATAATGACAAAATAAGCAGTTTAAATGAAAATAATTTTGAAATGACAACAATAAAGTGATTACTGCAACAAGCTACAATTAAGCTAACAACAAGTAACAAAACTCAATTAACAAGTCCAGGACCTGTGGGAATTGAACCCACAGTCCCAATCACATGATCTCCAGGAATCGAACCTGCAGTCCATATCTTAATAATATATCAATAACTCAGGATCTCCGGGAATCGAACCCGCAATCCATATCACAATAGCTCAGGATCTCCGGAATCGAACCCGCAGTCCATATCTCAATAATATATCAATAACTCAGGATCTCCGGGAATCGAACCCACAGTCCATATCTCAATAACTCAGGATCTCCGAGAATCGAACCCACAGTCCATATCTCAATAACTCAGGATCTCCGGGAATTGAACCCGCAGTCAATATCGCAATAACTCAGGATCTCCGGGAATCAAACCCGCAATCCACCAAAAATACCACTCCGGGTCTCTGGGAATCGAGCCTACAGCCCTGGGATCTCCGGGAATCGAACCCGCAATCCACAAACACAACAAATAAAGGAATACACAGAGATAATATAATATGCTTAACTACAACTTCACCGAAACTAGTGCCAACAATTATAAATAAATTCAAGTAAGACAATTAGGCAACTAGGCTATTAAATCCTACCTAATCATGCTTTTCTAACTAATGCCGAGTAAGAGTATCGATTTAATCAGCTAAGAGCAGGAATATCACCAATCGAACAATTGAAGTAAAGTATTTATTACAAAAACCAGCACATGTACACGCCCGTCACATCGCGTACTAGGCATTTAAACTATCACATAATGTCCTAGGGGTGAAAGTTCCCCCACACAAGGTTAGACAAGCCACTTACCTCGACTCCGGTGCAAAACCGCTAAGAGACAACTCTCTTGCCGTGAATGTCAGCCTCCACAGGTGTAGTACCTGATAAAAATCAATAAAATCATATCAAAATAGGCCAATTGGGCATTACCCAATCAAAACAACTCAAAATACACCAAAACCCACAAGTTGCCAAAACCCGACTTTCGGTACGCTTATCGAAAAATCACGAAAGTTATATATTCGGAACCCTCGTCCCAATACGAGTCTAAGCATATAAGGTTTACAAAATTCGGACTCCATATTCCCATTCAAACCCTTGATTTTCTAAAATTCAAGCCTAGGGTGAAAACCTCCATTAACACACATCTAATTCCTCAAATTTCAGTCAAAAACACCATAGTTTAGCAGGGAAATGACATAATTTAAGTCCTTGGATGATTACCTGAAGAACCCTCTTGGTTTCTCTGAAAATCGCCCCTTAATCGCCTCTCAAATGATGCCTTAGCATTTTAAACCGTTCTGAAATTTTAACCCTTACTGCTCATTAAACCCAGGCCGATTTCCGCTTCTGCGGTCTCCAGGTCACTTCCGCGACTCCGCTTCTGCGGGCATATGGTCGCTTCTATGGCCCTTGGCCATCTACTCGAAAGACACTTTTGCGGAAGCCCGGTCACTTCTGCGACTTCGCTTATGTGGACAAAAGTTCGCTCCTGCAGAAGACCACCAAATAGTCCACTCCCGCTCCTGCGGAAGGCTTTCTGCTCCTGCATGAGCGCCTCCGTGATCTGAGGTCCGCTCCTTCGAACTAGGCTAGCCTCCCACGAACTCGCTCCTACGGAGCCAATGTCGCTTCTGCGGACTCGCCTCTGCGGTCCATGCTCCGCAGAAGTGAAAACTACAGAAGGTAGGCACCAGCCTGCTGCAACTTCCAAATTTCTTGACGTTTAATCACCCGAATTCATCACGAGGCCCCCGGGACCTCATCCAAACACACCAACACATCCTAATACCTTATTCGAACTTGTTCCAATCCTCAAAACACGTCTAACAACATCAAAACCCATAATTCACATCGAATTCAAGCCTAAATTCCTTAAAACTTTCCGAATTACACATTCGATCTAAAACCCGGCCAAACAACGTCCGAATGACCTGAAAATTTGTGGACATATCCAAAATCGCATAACGAAGCTACAGAAATTGTCAGAATTCCATTCCGACCCCCGGATCAAAATCTCACCTATCATTCGGATTCGCCAAAATTTCCAACTTCGGCATTTCAAGCCTAATTGAGCTACGGACCTCCAAAATACATTCCGAACGCGCTCCCGACCCCGAAATCACCTAACAGAGCTAATGGAACCATCGGATTTCTGTTCCGAAGTCGTCTTAACACTGTTCCAACTATGGACCATTTTCCAACTATAAAGCTCCCATTTAGGGACTAAGTGTCCCAAAACACTCCAAATTCCAGAACCGACCCTCTCGGCAAACCCCAATAGCAGAAATGAACTTAGGGGAACAATTAGATTGGGGATCGGGGCGAAATTTTCTAAAACGTCCGGTCAGGTCGTTACATCTTCCCACACTTAAAAGATTTGTTTGTCCTCGAACGAGCATAGATAACATACCTGGAGTGGTGAAGAGATGAGGGTACTGGCTGCGCATATCCTGCTCGGTCTCCCAAGTCGCCCCCTCGACCGGCTGACCCCGCCACTGAACCTTTAATAAAGCGATGTTCTTTGACCTTAGCTTCCTGACCTGCCTGTCTAGAATGGCTACTGGCTCCTCAACATAAGACAGATCCTTGTCTAGCTGAACAAAAGTGAAATCCAACACATGCGACGGGTCACCATGGTATCTCCGGAGCATAGAGACATGATATACGGGGTGGACTCCGGCTAGGCTGGGAGTTAAGGCCAACTCATAAGTAACCTCCCCAACACGCCTCAAAATCTCAAAAGGGCCAATAAATCTAGGACTCGGCTTCCCTTTCTTCCCAAACCTCATAACGCCCTTCATGGGCGAGACTCGAAGCAAAACCCACTCGCCAACCATAAAAGCCACATCGCGGACCTTTTTGTCCGCATAACTCTTCTATCTAGACTGGGCTGCACGAAGTCTGTCCTGAATCACCTTGACCTTGTCCATTGCATCCCGAACCATATCAGTACCTAGCAGCCTGGCCTCGCCCGGCTCGAACCAACCCACGGGAGACCTGCACCTCCTACCATATAGGGCCTCATACGGTGCCATGCTGAATACTGGACTGGTAGCTGTTGTTATAAGCAAACTCCGCCAGTGGCAAGAAATGATCCTATGAACCTGCAAACTCAATCACGCACGCACGGAGCATATCCTCCAAAATCTGAATAGTGTGCTCGGACTGACCATCAGTCTGGTGATGAAATGTTGTGCTCGGCTCCACCCGAGTACCTAACTCCTGTTGTACGACTCTCCAAAACCATGAAGTGAACAGAGTGCCTCTATCTGAAATAATGGAAACTGGAATACCATGCAGTCGAACTATCTCTCTGATGTAGATCTCCGCCAGCCACTCCGTTGAATAAGTAGTTCTCACCGGTATGAAATGGGCGGACTTGGTCAGCCGATCCCAAATAACCCAAATGGAATTAAACTTCCTAACAGTCCGTGGAAGTCTAGATACAAAGTCCATGGTGATGCGCTCCCATTTCCACTTTGGAATCTCAATCTACTGCATCAATCCACCCGGACGCTGATGCTCATACTTCACCTGCTGGCAGTTGAGGCATCTAGAAACATAATCAACTATATCTCTATTCATCCGCCTCCACCAGTAATGTTGCCTCAAGTTCTGATACATCTTCGCGGCACCCAGATGGATGGAATACCGCGAACTATGGGCCTCTGCTAGAATCAGCCCTCGAAGATCATCCATATTGGGCACATAGATACGCCCATGCATCCTCATAACTCCATCATCTCCAATGGTAACATCTCGAGCATCGCCACGCCAAACTCTATCCTGAAGGACAAGCAAATGAGGTTGTCGAACTGACGCTCCCTGATGCGGTCAAATAGAGAAGACCGAGAAACCACACAAGCCAGAACCCGGCTGGGCTCCAAAAGATCTAGTCTAACAAACTACATGGCTAAAGCCTGAACATCCATTGCCATAGGCCTCTCCGAAGCTGGTAGATACGCCAAACTCCCTAAACTCTCTGCCCGACAACTCAAGGCATCGACAACCACATTAGCCTTGCCCGGATGATAGAGAATAGTAATATCATAGTCCTTCAGTAGCTCCAACCACCTCCTCTAATGCATATTCAGGTCCTTCTGCTTAAGCAAGTGCTGCAAGCTCCGGTGATCAGCGTATATCTCACACGGAACCTCATACAAGTAATGACGCATCAAGGCGTGAACAATGGTAGCTAGCTCCAAATCATGAACAGGATAATTCTTCCCATGCACCTTCAGCTGTCTGGACGCGTAGGCAATCACCTTATCGTCCTGCATCAATACTGCATCGAGTCCAACTCGTGAGGCATCACAATATACAGTATAGGACCCCGAACCTGTAGGCAACATCAATATAGGGGCCAAAGTCAAAGCTCTCTTGAGCTTCTGAAAGCTCGCCTCACACTCATCTGTCCACTGAAAAGGGGCACCCTTTTGGGTTAATCTGCTCATAGGTGATGCAATCGAAGAGAACCCCTCTACGAAACGACGGTAATAGCCCGCCAACCCAAGGAAACTGCGAATCTCAGTAGCGGAGGAGGGTCTGGGCCAACTCTGCACGACCTCCACCTTCCTCGGATCTACTCGAATACCATTACTCGACACCATGTGGCCCAAAAATGCCACTGAACTCAACCAAAATTCAAATTTAGAGAACTTGGCATATAGCTGCTTCTCCCTCAGAATCTGAAGCACTATCCTCAAATGTTGTTCGTGCTCTTCCCGACTCCGGGAATATACTAGAATATCATCAATGAAAACAATTACGAATGAGTCAAGATATGGCCTCAACACACTGTGCATCGAATGCATAAAGGCTGCTAGGGTGTTAGTCAGCCCAAAAGACATCACGAGGAACTCATAGTGGCCATACCGAGTCCTGAAGGAAATCTTCGGGATATCTGGCTCCTGAATCATCAGCTGATGATACCCAAAGAGCAAATCGATCTTAGAAAACACATGTGCGCCCTGTAGCTAGTCAAATAAATCATCAATGCAAGGCAAATGATACTAGTTCTTCACTGTAACCTTGTTCAGCTGACGATTGTCAATACACATACGCATAGAACCGTCCTTTTTCTTCACAAACAACACATGAGCACCCCAAGGCGAAACACTGGGTCGAATGAAACCCTTACCCAATAACTCCTATAACTGATCCTTCAACTCCTTCAACTCAAGAGGACCCATGCGGTACGGAGGAATAGAAATGGGCTGAGTGCCCGGCAATAAGTCAATACCAAAATTGATATCTCTGTCGGGCAACATGCCCGGGAGATCAGCTGGAAATACATCAGAGAAATCACGTACCGCTGGGTCGGAATCAACAGAAGGAGTGTCAACACTGACATCCCTCACATAAGCTAGATAAGCTGCACACCCCTTCTCAACCATACGCTGAGCTTCGAGAAAGGAAATAACACGGCTAGGGGTGTGATCTAGAGTACCACTCCACTCAATAAGTGGAATGCCTGGCATAGCCAGCGTCACGGTCTTGGCGTGACAATCAAGAATAGCATAATGGGGCGACAACCAGTCCATGCCCAGAATAATATCAAAATCAACCATCCCGAGAAACAATAGATCCGCTCTGGTCTCAAAATCACAAATGGTAACCAAACACGACCGATATACACGGTCCACAGCCAAAGAATCACCCACCGGAGTGGAAACATAAATGGGGGCACTCAAAGAATCCCGAGGCACACCCGGATGAGAAGCAAAGTAAGAAGACACATATGAAAAAGTGGAACCAGGGTCGAATAGAACCGATGCCTCCCTGTGACTAACCAGAATAATACTTGTGATAACAGAATCAGATGCAACAGCAGCAACGCGATCAGGAATAGCATTAAATCTAGCATGTTCCCCCTCTCGAGGGCGGCCTTTGGCACCGTGACCCCCGCCCCTGGCTGGCCGGGCAGGTGGAGTGGCAACTGGAGCTGGAATGATAGCCTGCTGGCCTTGAGAACCATGCTGAGGCTGCGAAGACTGGTGGGGTGCTCCCCTCCTATGCCTGGGGCACTCCCTAACCAGGTGGTAAGTATCCCCGCACTCAAAGCAAGCTCTGGGAGGATGAGGTGGCTATGACTGACCAGCCTCACCGCCACTAGTCTGACCCCTGGAAGGACCCCGAGCAGGAGGTGCACTGGAAACTGGGGGAGCATAATAAGGCTCTTGAGGTGCTGGAAGAGATGGAGTACTATCGGCTGCTGGCAATGCTGAGTCAACTGGTCGACCGGAATAACCCCTGCCAAAACGACCGGCTGCTGAAGTGCGGGCACTAGAGAAATGGCCCAACTCACGAGACCTCTTGGCCTCTCTCTCTCCCCGCTCTCTGGGGAGCATACTCTCGATCCTCCTGGCAATGCTCACTCCCTGCTGATAAGATATATCTGTCTCCAACTCTCTGGCCATGCTAGATCGGATCAGCAGAATCAGGCCCTCAATAAATCTCCGCACCCTCTCCCGGACCGTGGCTACCAAGGCCGGTGCATGTCTGGCTAGATGGGTAAAACTGATAGCATACTCCGATACTGACATAGATCCCTATCGCAATCGCTCAAACTCCAAGCGCTAAAAATCCCTAAGGCTCTGAGGAATAAACTCTCTCAAAAACAGATCTGAAATTTGTGTCCAGGTCAATGAAGCAGACTCCTATGGACTATCCAACTCATACGTGCGCCACCAATCGTAAGCGGCCCCACAAAACTGAAAAGCAGTGAAGGAAACCCCGCCGGTCTCCACAATCCCCATAGTACAAAGAATACGATGACACTCCTCTAGAAAACCCAATGCATCATCTGAAGCCAAACCACTAAACACTGGAGGGTCATATTTCTTGAACCTCTCCAATCTACGTTGCTCGTCCTCAGAGGCAGCTGGCTCACCTCCGGGCTATGCTAGGGCGGCAGGAGGCATAACCATAATCTATGGAACCTGTCCCACTAGCACACGCTGCTCAGGTGTAAAGGCTACGGGAGTCTGGGCCCCTCCCCCGGCCTAGGATGTAGCTGCAGCGAGAGGAAGCAGTCCTGCCTGAGCTAAAGTGGTATACATACTCATGAACTGGGCTAGGGTCTCTTGTAGTGTTGGAGTAGTAGTAGCTGTAGTCGGTGTACCAGGTGCCTGCGCTCCAACCTGGTCTACCTGTGGCACCTCAGCGGCAGCGCGCGCGGGTGTTGTGGCTGCACCTCGGGCGCGTCCTCGTCCCCTACCTCGGCCCCGGCCTCTGACGGCGGCAACAGGGGGCACGGGTACCTGATCGTCACGAGTAGCACGTGTCCTCACCATCTGTGAGAGAATATAAAGCAGTAGTTTAGATTTGGTGCCAAAATGTCGCACGACAAGGAATCCAAAAGAAATCAAGACTTTCCTAAGCAGTTACATAGTCCCTCATAGATAAATACAGACGTCTCCGTATCGATCAGCGAGACTCTAAGTAACCGGTCCTGTGTCCCGTGACTCCTATGAACCTAGAGCTCTGATACCAACTTGTCACGACCCTAGTTCACCAATCGTGAACATGTCATGACGGCACCCAGTCCCCACGACTAGGTAAGCCTAACACGTTGCGAAATATACAAGTTTATGAACATTAAATAAGAAATAGCATAAGAAATAATATAAAAAGGAATGTAATCTGTGCTGCTTGGCACATACACCCGTCAAACACACTGTATAAAAACACCACCAAGACCCGGAATCCCACGGGTAACACAGACTAAAAGAGAATATACAACTGTGGCTCTATGTGTAAAGAGTATCTAACAAAGAAATGAAGGAAAACATCTACTAATACTATCAGAATAGAAGGAGGGCCTTCGGATCCGCAAACGTAGCAGATCATACCTCGATGTCTCCCAAGTGCTGCTGAATCACCTAGTATGAGCCTATTCTGATGTACCTGGATCTGCACAACAAAAGTGAGCATAAGAGTAGCACGAGTACACCACGGCGGTACTCAGTAAGTGCCAAGCCTAACCTCGATGGAGTAGTGACGAGGAAGGTCAAGGCCCTACTTATAGAAAAAATAGCAAAATGATAATGACAAAATAAGCAGTTTAAATGAAAATAATTCTGCAATGACAATAATAAAGTGATTACTGCAACATGCTACAATTAAGCTAACAACATTGAGGTTGTAGCCAAAGAAGTCTTGAGCTTCTGAAAGATCTCCTCACACGCATAAGACCATCTGAAAGGAGCACCATTTTGAGTCAACTTGGGCAATGGAGCTGAGACAGATAAAAAACCCCTCCATAAATCGGCGATAGTAGCCCGCCACACATAAGAAGCTCTGAATCATTTTAGCTGAAGTAGGTCAAGACCAATTCTAAACTGGATCAATCTTCTTGGAATCCACTTTGATACCATTAGAAGACACAACATGATCCACTAAGGCGGTTTAGTCCAACCAAAACTCACAGTTCAAAAGCTTGGCATATAACTGTGAGCACGTGATTTTTGCCTCACACGAACTACTCCCAAAGAAATCAAAATCAAAGTTATTTTATTTTTAATATTTTAGTCAAAGTTGTGTAATTTATAATTTTGATTGATTTTTAATGTGTGAATTGTTATTAGAACTTAATTAGTATTCTTATAAATTAATTTGATTTCTTAATGTATTTTAGAATTCCTATTTTTAATAAATCAGGAATTAAAAAGAAAATAAAAGAAAAGAAGAAAAAGAGAACAAATGAAGGGAAATGCAGACTGGGCCAGTCCAATTGAAAGTCAACCAGGACTAGCCCAAATGTGCAAGTTACCCGGTCTAAACCTTGATCCCTCACACATCACCCAAACGACGGCGTTTAGGCAACAATCGATCTGAACCATCTATTTTGTTCAATGCAACGGCCATTAATCATCCACCCAACCCGTTACCCATCACCTGACCCATTTACCCGTTCCCCCACTTAACCACACGACACCGTTTCTCTTTAACAAGAGATCCAGGCCGTCAATTTTAGTTGATCAAACGGCCACAATTAAATCTTCAACCCTAGTATGTAAATCCCAAAATGAACCCCACCTCCCTAAACCCCCCCGCGTCTTAATCGTCTCTCTCAGAGACCAATTAACCCTGCCTCACGCCGCCGTTCTCCGCCAACCTGAAATTTCCTGTGGCGGTGGACGGTGGACAAACACCCCCAAATCCACACAACCAAACCACCACAACCCCCTCATCCTTAATACACCCTTAGTCTTCCTCGAATCCGCTTGGATTGATTCGAATCTTTGATCGAATGTCGCTGGAAAAACCAAACTTACCCCAATCCCTTCCAAACTCACACCCCTTCATCCTTTGACCTCCCCCATAACCAAACCAACACTGGTTTGGTTCGAATCAAGCCCAAACTACCCAAGCCCTAAATTAGGCATAAAAACCCTAGAAATGCAAAAATCACAGATTCCGGTCGATTTAAATAGAGACTTGAGGTCTAATTGACCTTAGTCGAAATTTTCTTAGTCAAGAGCATTCGATTAAGGTCTGTTCAACCTCAAGAATGTTCAAAAGGATTTCGAATCTAGGCCGCCCAATTCCTAGTTTCCTCTGAGGTATTTCTTTTCCATGTGATTTAATTTTGTTTTATGAGCATCTGTTTGTGATTAATTTGTGTTTTAATTGATGTTTGCAATTTTACATATCAATTATTCTATCTTCCTCCCTCAAAGACCTTTTATTTGGTTGATTATTATTCTGTTTTATTTGTTCGATTGTGTTTGTCATAGAATACATATTCATCTCGTTTAGCATTGTCAAGTAATTAGTTTTACGAGTTCCCTATTTTAGCCGAACATTGTGAATCATGTTTCTTATGACGATTACTTGTTATCAAGTATATGCTGTTATAATCAGTTAAGACGAATATCGTCGATTAGTTATATAGGTTTGTTTGATTAATTATCATTTGAATCTTGAATTTTTTTTCTTGAATTGGGAAGTTTATTTGGTATAGCTGATGAGGAGTCACTGTTAGTTAAATGTGTATTGGTTATAGCTGTTAGTTTGAAAATTTTGATTATTCAGTAATTAATTAGAGGCTGCTATTATCTTTTGTAGGGGAATTGAACAGGCAATTAAACAGTTAGTAGGGGCTACTGTTAGGAGATTGCTAGTTTTGAGTAGGGGTACATTTTAATGCTAATTAAGAGGGTAGATATTTTAAGGTTGAAAAAAAAGTTGCTAGTTGGACTTTAAGGGCTGGAATTGGACAGCAATTAGGAACTAATTAAGGGGGCTGCTGGTTCTGTTTTTAAATATACAAAAGGGACTGAAACACAAAGATAAAAGGGGACCGTTTTTTTACACACTGAAAAAGAGCAGAACATACACATTTGAGAGGTTTTAAACACTAAAAACAGTGAGAATTTGAGAGTTGAGAGCTGTTTAGTTGTCTGTTTTGGTGCTGATTTTTGTTGCTGCTGGAAATTTTTAACTGATTTTAAATCTGTTACTGGGAGTTGCTGGTTGTTATCTTTGCTGTTGCTATGTTGCTATTGTTGTTGACCTTCCCTTTTTCTTCTTATACTTTTAATTCCAGGTATTCTCGAACACTATGGACGTCACTTGAGTGTAATTGAAGTTCGAATCTGAAATCTGATTAAGAATTGATGTTGGTCATATTGGATGTTATTCCTTTTCTTTCAATTTATTGTATGCTTGCAATACTTAACATTAGGAATTGTTCTTGTTAGTGTATTGGGTATGAGTTAATTGTCATAGCATGAAATCAAAGTTTTTTTAGGTAGTTTGCTCCTTCCAGCATCATTTCTGTTTAAAAATAGTTGCAGGTGAGAGAAGTATTTTGTTAGTAATGGCAGTAACATTTAGTTTAATTTAAATAGCTTTGTATTATGTGAATATTATGTGATTAAGCTAGACTTTACATTTTAATTACTTAATAGTTTTTTTTATACTTAAGGTCCACTTTGTATTGAATCCTCTACTTTGCTTTTAAGCTTACATGCCATTCAATACAGTTATAGATCATTACCAAAGAATAGGCCAATAGTTAAAAGAAAATGTAGCTGCAAAAGTGTGAAATTTGGGCATTGCATCCTCTCCATGGTTAGCTAAAGGGTTAATTGCACGAATGGCCTGTGAGGCTTAGTTTGATCGCGTTACCTCCCTTGTGGATTTCAAAATTACAGAAAAAGCAATATTCCAATTTTTTATAGAACTATTTTGTTATTTGTTGCTTGACTATTAGAACTTACCTTTAAAAATAATGTGTTATTTATTTTCGGATGTGGCTTGGTGTCTTCGGGTAGGCAGATGAGACTTCTGAGATATAAAATGGTGAATGATATAGTGGCAGGAATAACTTTAACGAAGGTAGTATCCTTGTTTCTCTTTCTTCATTGTTGTTTCTTAAATGAGGGAATTAAATAAAAAAAATTTATTGTTGGATGTTCAAAGTGCTACAACATCTGCACGTATGTTTTCATTTCCATATTTCGCCACGTCATTTGGCTTGTTATCCATGTGAATTCAAGTTAATGTTGTGCGCTTGAATGAAGTTTGTATGTGGAATACGTTAGTATATCTCTATGCATTCAGTAGACAAAAATGGCCATCATGTTCATGTGAGTGGAAAAAGTAGTAGGTTGGCATATGTTTTAATTTAGTTAATGGATATAAGTTACCAAATTAACTTGTGTATTTTTACTCTTAGTTCGAATAAGATTGTTGATATCTAGTAAAGGAATGTATGGATCTGGACTAAGCTTTACCCAATTAAGCAGGTGGATATCTTTGTTTTCTCCCTTATTTTTTTTGTAAACAACGACCTTTATTTTGAGGATAGATTATTTCCATGTATATATGCAATGAAAGGTGGAATTTAGGTACGTTAAATAAAAATGATCATTACGTGGCCCTCATTTTAGCTAATCCTGCATCGATCCTTAGCATTTGGGACATGTCATTTAGCAAATATCGTGGCCCTCGCAAAGTTAATGACATATTAGTATAACTGCAGAATTAAGCCTTAGTAATATATATAGATATTTGGATTATGTATTTAAATTTTTTTTATACGAGTCCTCTATATAAAATTTTATTAGGCAATATGTAGGCCAGTGTTTAATCTAGTTAATGACATCACTGTAGTGGTTAATTCTTTTAGTTCTAAAATGTTAGTTTAAATTAATTACAAAAAAATGGCTAGTTTGTTTTAATGTGGTATATATTTTATGCTATTTGCCATTTCAGGCTTTAATAATGTTTACTTATAAAATACGGCACGAAATGAGGTTATAACTTATAAAAGGCTTGCATTTATAAATGTTTGTTTAATTAGGACTTTTTCTATATATTTAGAGGTAAATAAAATAATATATATAGTCATTTTAGATTTATTTATTTTTGACAAAAATAAGACAAGTTTCGCTCAAATATAAAGATTAGGGGACCTTCCTAGATATACATGTGTTAAAAAAAATAATTATAATTTGGGACGAGCCGTTTAGCTAATTTCACGGCCCTTCGCAAAGTAGTAATATGTTAGTCACTTTAGGTGTGGTTTTAATCATTTTACCTTTCTTAAATACGGGTGGGCATTTCATGCGACTCGAATCCAAATCCAACAATATTGAATAAGAATATGTCGAGGATCCGGGTGCATTTCATGTGACGTGATCCGAAAACGTGTTCTTAAACAACGTTCATTTTCTTAAGCAGTAATAATTGACAAAAAGCGGTAAATAACATTAAAATTGCACTGCAAGTTAATCTGTTGTAAATCGGATTAATAAGAAAAAAATATGACAGTTGAGCGACCGTGCTAGAACCACGGAACTCGGGAATGCCCAACACTTTCTCCCGGGTCAATAGAATTCCTTATCCGGATTTCTAGTACGCGGAATGTTAAATAGAGTCAAACCTTTCCTCGATTCAGGATTCGAACCGGTGACGTGGGACACCATAAATCTCCCAAGTGACGACTCTGAATTAATTAAATAAATCCCGTTTTGATTGTCCTTTAATTGGAAAAACTCCCATCGCGCCTATACGGGTCAGCGGAAAAAGGAGGTGTGATAGCTCTGGCGACTCTGCTGGGGAACTTTTAAAGCCTAGAACCACTGGTTTAGGGTTTAAGAATTCGAGCTTTAAATAATTGTTATATTTGGCTTATTATTTTCTGATTTTATTATATGTTTTTATTTAATGTGCTAAATGTTGTTTTAACCGCTTTGATATTTTTGTGAATTGTACATATAAACTGTGCTGAAACTAATTTTCTCTCTGAGTCTTCAAAATCATTAAGAAGGATGCACTTCGTGTGACTTCTTTTATGTATAGTGTCTAATTCCCACCTTAGAACGACGTTTGGATAAGTTGCAAATTGGTGAAGTGTCTGTATTCCCGGGTTGTTGCCTCCTCCTCGGCTCGAGCTGTCCGCTCGGGTAAGCCACGTCTAGACCAATAAACCTAGGGTTTAAACCTAGAAGAACAATGAACTCAGGCCGAATACCTAGTAGGAAGTTTGCTTGCATCACATGCATTTGACTTAGGGGACTCAACACAGGGGTTGGGTCCGTCTAGGACAGGTCACCTGAAATAAAAGGACCATCCAGTTTCATCAGATTTTATGCTTCTACTTGTTTAGATCAGCATGTTGACCAGCTTCAAATATGGGAAAACCAAAGAGAGTAGTTTTTCCCGTATAATGTCAAAATCCTGTTAAGATATTTTAGAAATAAAAAAAATAGGGTTTAGTATGTCTTCATAAAATAATATTTTTGGATTTTATTTAAGAAAATAAAAAGATTGTTATTTTTTTAAAACTTTGTTTGTTTTCTTCGCTGGTTTGATTCTCACACGGTGTGAGATACGTAGGCAACCCTTATCAGGTCCAACCTCCTCTTTTGCAAAAATAGTAAAAAATGTCAAAATTAATTTTTCATCGTAAATAAGTCGGTGATGCCATTTTCAAAACAACCAAATGTTCCCGAAAAGGGACGTCGGAAGATTGATTTTGCATAAACGGCCGCTTTGGGTCATTTTGTGGATTTATGACCCATACAGCCTTAAAATCTTCGTCCCCGAGGCGTTGAAAGGCTGTGCTTGAAAATTGAGTTTTTTATCTTCATAATTGAATAATGGAGTATAAATAAATAAAAAATTGAAATAAAGTTTTTTTTCTTTCTTTAATCACCTTAATAAATGTGCAGGATGAGCACAAATCATAATGAATCATTTTCAGTCTTTAGCGATGTCCCTCAACAGCTCCACATGTGGTGGAATGATTTGAAAGACAGTAGTAAAAAGATAGTGGAAAGAATTTTGGGAGGTTTTGTCAATCTGCTGAATATCAAGCCAAGGAAAGATATCATCGAGGCACTGATATCGTTTTGGGATCCAACCCGCAATGTATTCCGTTTTGCTGACTTTGAACTTACACCTACGCTGGAGGAGACTGCAGACTATGCGGGATTGTAATGACCCGGCCGGTCATTTTTTGAAATTTACGCCGCGATCCCCAATTTGACTGTACCCCTAAGTTCATTTCTGCTATTGAGGTTTGCCGGGAGGGTCGGTTCTGGAATTTGGAGTGTTTTGGGACATTTAGTCCCTAAATGGGAGCTTTATAGTTGGAAAATAGTCCGTAGTCGGAATAGTGTTAAGACGACCTCGGAATGGAAATCTGATGGTTCCATTAGCTCCGTTAGGTGATTTTGGGGTTGGGAGCGCGTTCGGAATGTATTTTGGAGGTCCGTAGCTCAATTAGGCTTGAAATGCGGAAGTTTGAAATTTTGGCGAATCCGAACGATAGGTGAGATTTTGATCCGCCAATTTCTGTAGCTTGGTTATGTGATTTTGGATATGTCTGCAAACTTTCAGGTCATTCGGACGTCCTTTGGTCGGGTTTTTGATTGAATGTTGATTTCGAAAGTTTAGATGAAAACTTAGTATTGAATCCGCTTTAATTCGATGTTTTCTGTGTTTAAGGACATGTTTTTATCATTGGAACAAGTTCGAATAAGGTATTAGGATGTGTTTGGATGAGGTCCCGGGGGCCTCGAGGTGTTATCGGATGGTTAAACAGGAGGAAACATGGAATATTGCAGGTTTGGGCAATTCTGTTCTGTTGTTTTCGCCCCTGCAGAAATGGGACCGCAGAGGCGAGTCCGCAGGAGCAGAATTTGGAGCACGGAGGCGGGTTGTTCGTAGGAGCGGGCCCTTGTCCGCAGATGCAGCACCGCTGGTGCGGAAGTAATGACCGCAGAAGCGGTTTGGGTCCCTTAGGTGAAAATTCAGCAGAAGCAGATGGTTGTTCGCTTAGGCGAGTCCGCAGAAGTGGACTCCTACTCGCAGAAGAGGAAGGGGCCAGATAGGCCTGGGGTTCACAGACGCGACCAAATGGTCACAGAAGCTGTCTCGCGGAGGCGGAAAACTTTCCGCAGAAGCGAAAATCGCAGAGGGTTTAATTATATTAGAAGTTAGAAATTTCAGAACATTTCAAAGCATATAGGGCTCAGCTTAAGAGGTGATTTGGGCGATTTTGAAGGGGAATTCAAGGGGTTTCTTCAGGTAATCAACTATAGACTCAAATTATGATTATTGTTGATGATACTATGCAATTATCTCATGAAAATGGAGGAAATTGGGGTATTTTATGGGGGTTTTCACCCTAAGCTTGAATTTTAGAAAATCAAGGGTTTGAATGGGCAAATGGTGTCCGAATTTAGTAAACTTTATATGCTTAGACTCGTATTGAGACGAGGGTTCCGAATATGTAAGTTTCGTAATTTTTCGAGAAGCGTACTGAAAGTCGAGTTTTGGTAACTTGTGGGTTTTGGTGTATTTTGAATTGTTTTGATAGGGTAATGCCTAATTGGCCTATTTTGATGTGATTCTATTGATTTTTATCAGATACTACACCTGTGGAGGCCGACATTCGTGGCAAGAGAGTTGCCTCTTAGCAGTTTTGTACCGGAGTCGAGGTAAATGGCTTGTCTAACCTCGTGTGGGGGAACCTTCACCCCTAGAATATTATGTGATAGTTGAATAGCCTTTTACGCGAGGTGACGGGCGTGTACATGCGCTGGTTGTTGTAACTCACTTTATTAGAATTGTCCGATTAGTGATATTCTTGTTCTTAGTTGATAAATTTGTTACATTAACCTAGTATTCACTAGAAAAGCATGACTAGATAGGATTTATATGTCTTTTTGCCTAATTGCCTTATTTGAACTTCTAGAAAATTGTTGATACTAGTTTTGGTGAAGTTGTACTTAAGCATATTATATTTTCTCTGTGCGTTTCATTATTTCTTGTGTTGGTGGACTGCGAGTTTGATTCCCGGAGATCCCATGGCTGTGGGTTCGATTCCTAGAGACCCGCAGTGGTATTGTTTGTGGACTGCGGGTTCGATTCCCAGAGATCCAAGGGCTGCGATGTGATGACCCAGCCCGTCATCATGTGAGTTATCACCCCGTTATCCCCATTATGTGCTTTTTGATGTTGTAATATGCATGTTGGGTAAGTTTGAGTCAAACCGGGTTGAGTTTGATTGAAATTGAGACAAATCGTCTCTTAGAAGAAGGAATAGTTGAGAAAAGTCAACTAGATGTTGACTTGTGAGTTAGAGAGCTCAGAATCGAATTATGATGATTCAGTCAGCTCCGGGAGATCATTTATGAGCTAGGAGAGCGATCGGAAGTGAATTTGGAGGTCCGGTGTAGTTTTAGGCTTGAATTGGCTAAAGTTGAAATTTGGCGATATCCGGTCGATAGGTGAGATTTTGATTCGGGGGTCAGAATGGAATTCTGACAGTTGCAGTAGCTCCGTTAGATGATATTGGATGCGTCTGCAAAATTTGAGGTCATTCGGAGGTCGTTTGGTCGGGTTTTTGATCGAATGTCGGATGCAGTTGTTTGAATGAAAACTTAGGCTTGAATTTGCTTGGTTCAATGTTTTCCGTGTTAAAGTATGTGTTTTTATCATTGGATCAAGTTTGTATGGTGCTCTGGAGTATGTTTGTGGCTTTCGTTGTAGTCCCGGGGGGCTCGGGGTGGTTTCAGGAGGTTAAACGAGAGGATTTGGAGTTTGGGAGCTGCTGTCATAAATTGCAGCAGCATTTTCGCTCCTCCGGATTGGGGACCACAGGAGTGGGACTGCAGGAGCAGCACTAGCATCGCAGGTGCGAAACGGGGCTTGGCCCGGTGGTTGTGCAGAAGCGGATGCTGCATCGCAGGAGCGGACCCGCTTCTGCGAGTCCTACGTCGCAGAAGAGGAAGGCGGACGACTGGGGAGGATCGCAGGTGCGGAGGAAAAATTCGCAGGGTGGTCTAGCAGGAGCAAGACCTAGGCCGCAGGCGCGAAGTGGGCCAGCTTGGTATGGAATCGCAGAAGCGGACAACTGTCCGCAGAAGAGGACTCGCAGGAGCGAGTCAGGAGCCGCAGGAGCGGAAATCGTGCCTGTGTTAAAAATAACAGAAGGGTTAAAATTTCAGAAGTTGCAAAAACAACAGCAGAGCTCGGATTTGAGAGACGAATTGGGCTATTTGGGCGAGAAATTGCTGGGAGATCATTGGGTTATCATCGGAGGTGAGTTTTATGGTTCATTTACGCGTTTTTATCTCGAAATCTTCCTTTATTTCACTGAAATTGGATCAAATTGTGAGGAAATTTAGCCTAGGCCAGGGCTTTGGTAAAACACTGATTTGAGTGGGCAAATGGATTCCGAATTTGTTAAATTGTATATGCCTAGACTCATATCGAGACGAGGGTTCCGAATATGTAACTTTTATAATTTTTCGAGAAGCGTACCAAAAGTCAGGTTTTGACAACTTTGTGGGTTTTGATGTAATTTGGGTTATTTCGAATGGGTTGCGTGAATTTAGCATAAATTGATGTATTATCATTGATTTTGAGCAGATTTGGCATCCGAGGAGATTGATTTGTGACGCAAACGCAAGGCGGACTGAGGCTTCTACCTGTTCGAGGTGAGTGGTAGTAGTAAATAATGTACTGATGGTTTGAAACCCCGTACTAGCACTTCACAGTGCTATGTTGAGATGAGACACACGTCTTGTGGCGGGCATGGTGACATTGTGATTGGGTGTTTGGACTTGGTCCTTCCCGGCTAACAGAATACGGTGTATTATGACTGATAATGAGATTTTAACTGTGTAATTGGGCTAATATCCATGTTTGGGGCCTTGTGCCGATCTGTAGAGCATTAGTGAACCTGTAGAGCTAGGTGACCCTTATATCGTGTTGGAAACTTACACTCAGCCGTAAAACTAGCTGAATAGCCTATTAATAGCCAGTACTAGATGTGTACTATGAGAGATAGATTACTTAGGGTGGAAGTTCCCAGATTTAGCTGAGTGGGCCTGAGGCCAATCCTATACTAATTGAGACAGGGTCGAGGACCCGTTAGGAGGTATTATATACATATATATAAATATCGGATCGGGCTACACACCGCAACAGTATATATATTGGACCGAGTTGTACGCCACAGCAGTATATATATTGGATCGGGCTGCAAGCCGCAGCAGTACATATATTGGATCGGGCTGCATGCCGCAGAAGTATACATATTGGATCGGGCTGCACGCCGCAGCAGTATATATATTGGATCGGGCTGCACGCCGCAGCAGTACACATATTGGATCGGGCTGCACGCCGCAACAGTATATATATTGGATCGGGCTGCACGCCGCAGCAGTATATAAATATTGGATTGGGCTGCACGCCGCAGCAGTATATATATATATATATATATTAGAGCGGGCTGCACGCCGCAGCATTATACCTATTCAGATACTTATACCTTATAGGCATATGCATATGTCTCCATTTATTGAGATGGCTGTACACCGTTGAGGTACGAGTGAGGATTTAGTCAGTGTGGGGCCTTGATGAAATAGATGTGGACTGGTGATCGAAGTACTTACTATAGGGATGACTTACCTGTGGGGGTTTGCCTTAGAACTGTTTAGTGATAGCATAGGAGTTCTTACTTTCAGTTATTGTTTATTATTATTACTCACTGAGTTGAAATATACTCACCCCACTCCCCTGCACTTTTTGTGCAGATTCACAGGTGCCCGAGAGCAGTTGAGCTGTTGTAGCTGCTGATCCTTTTCTACTTCTGCGAAGACTACAAGGTAGCTGCCGGCGTCCGTAAAACCTATTTTCTCCTTCTTATTCATTTGGTTCTTGTCATTTTGTTTAGACTTGGTTGTATTAGGATGTTTACTCTATAGAGGCTCAGATTCGTGACACCATGATATGGTTGGGACCGTATTTTGTATGCTTTTACTACTACGTTGCCATTTTGTTATGATGACTTGTTGTTTAAGTTTAACTTGATTAATTGGAATTAATAATTGGCTGGGTTAAGAGATGTTATGGTCGGGCTTGCCTAGCATTGTGTTGGGTGCCATTATGACCGGGGTTTGGGTCGTGACAAGTTGGTATCAGAGCCTAGGTTAACAAGTCTCGCGAGTCATGAGCTGGTTTAGTAGAGTCTCGTGAATCGGTACGGGGACGCCTGTACTTATCCTCGGGAGGCTACAAACCTTTTTAGGAAAGTTTCAATTCATGGAATTCTTGTCATGTGATTACTTTTGACTTGAACTGAACTTTGACATTATATTCTCTCGCAGATGGCGAGAACTCGAGCTTCTGGACAGGGAGGATGACCACCACTACCACCTGCTAGAGGTCGTGGACGCAGTCGTGGTCGTGGCAGAGGTCGGGTAGCTGATGCAGTACCAGTTGACCCACAACCCCCAGTTTTTGAGGTGCTAGCAGCACCAGATCAGGCACCAGCTGTGCCCATTGTCATTCTTGGTCTACAGGAGACCCTGGCCCAGATACTAGCAATTTGCACTGGCCTGACACAGGCGGTTTCAGTTACTACTACAGAAGCTGCATCAGGGACCGGGGTTGGTCATCAGACCCCCGCAGAACGCACTCCAGAGCTAGCAGTGCAGGGCCTACAGACACCCGAGGCTCCTCCAGTTCAGCCTGTGGTTCCGGTTCAGCCAGCAAATCAGGTTCAGGGGGACAGGGTCCCAACTATGACGGATGATGAGCAGTGTCGTCTCGAGAGGTTCACTAGGTTATCTCCTCCAGTGTTCACTGGTGCTCCGGGCGAGGACGCTCAAGGTTTTTTGGACAAGTGCCGTCGGATGCTCCAGACGGTAGGGATCTTTGAGTCCATTGGGGTATCTTTCACTACCTTCCAGTTTCAGGGGCCAGCTTTCGCTTGGTCGGAGTCTTATAAGCACCGCAGGCCAGCAGGGGCAGCACCACTATCATGGCTAGAGTTCTCCACCATGTTCTTGGAGAAGTGGGTGCCTCGATCTCAGAGAGAGGAGATGCGTAGGTAGTTTGATTGTCTCCGTCAGGAGGATATGACAATGTCAGAGTGTGAGATCAGGTTTACAGAGTTGTCTAGACATGCACCATGGTTGGTTCCTTCCGACAGAGAGAGGATTGGACGATTTGTGGACGACCTCATTTACCCTATTCATATTCTGATGACTCGAGAGAGGGTTTTGAGTCGTACATTTGAGGAGGCTATGGATATTGCTCGCAACATAGAGTCAGATCGTTGCAGAGAGCGGGACGAGAGGGAGGCCGAGAGGCTTCGAGGTTCAACTAGTTCTAGTGGCACTCAGAGCAGAGGCTAGAGTCAGCAGAGCCGAGGTCACTCTTTCAGACCTTCGCAGTCGGGTCGCTCAGATCTTCGTGGGTGGTCTTCTAGTCAAGGTTATCAGGGTTCGCACCAGAGCCAGCCATCCCTCAACGCCATGCCAGCTCAGAGTTCTTCACAGGCCCCATCTGCTCAGGGTTCATCTCAGCCTAGTTCATCAGCTGGCCACTCCAGCGCCAGGGGTCCTTGTAAGTCTCAGCCCCCAGCATCGGGGAGTTGCTACAAGTGCGGAGAGTTTGGGCACCACCGTAGAGAGTGTCCCCGTCTTGTTTCCAGGTCTTATCAGCAGAGGGGGCAGTGCTCGTCATCTGATCCTTCTACTTCATCACCCGCCCCGCCAGCTAGGGGTGAGGGTCAGACAGCTAGGGGTCGCACTCGAGGGGGAGGCCGATCAGGCGGACAGGCTAGATGCTATGCTTTTCAGGGCTGATCTGAGGCCGTTGCTTCTGATGCTGTTATCACATGTATTATTTCAGTCTGCCACAGAGATGCCTCAGTGGTGTTCAATCCTGGTTCTACTTATTCTTATGTGTTTACATATTTTGCTCGTCATTTGGGCACGACCCGAGGGTGTCTTGAGCTACCAGTGCATGTATCTACCCTGGTAAGGGATACTATTGTTGTGGACCATGTATACCGGTCCTGTTTGGTCACTATTGGGGGCCTAGAGACCCGAGTGGACCTGTTGCTTCTCAGCATGATCGATTTTGATGTTATATTGGGCATAGACTGGCTATCTCTATGTCATGCTATTCTGGACTGTCATGCTAAGACAGTCACTTTGGCTATGCCGGGCATTCAGAGGATCGAGTGGCGAGGCACGACCGAGTATGTACCTAGCAGGGTAATATCTTTCCTCAAGGCCCAACGAATGGTTGGGAATGGATGTCTCTCTTATATAGCATTTGTGCGGGAGGTCGAGGCCCAGACTCCAAGTATTGATTTTGTTCCCATTATGTGAGATTTTCCTGATGTGTTTCCCTCAGACTTGCCGGGCATGCCGCCAAACAGGGATATTGATTTTGGGATCAATTTGGTGCCAGGCACTCAGCCTATTTCTATTTCTCCATATCGGATGGCACCAGCTGAGCTGAAGGAGTTGAAGGAGCAGCTCCAAGAACTCCTAGATAAGGGGTTCATTCGGCCGAGTGTGTCACCGTGGGGTGCACCGGTCCTGTTTGTTAAGAAGAAGGATGAATCCATGAGGATCTGTATTGACTACAGGCAGCTGAACAAAGTCACAGTGAAGAATAAGTATCCTCTGCCTCGTATTGATGACTTATTTGATCAGCTCCAGGTAGCTAGGGTATTCTCGAAGATTGATCTTCGTTGAGGCTACCATCAGCTGAAGATTAGAGAGTCCGACATTATGAAGACTGCATTCAGGACCAGATATGGTCACTATGAGTTCCTTGTGATGTCTTTTGGGCTCACCAATGCCCGAGCAATATTTATGCATCTGATGAATAGTGTGTTCAGGCCCTATCTGGATTCATTTGTGATTGTGTTCATTGATGACATTCTAGTTTACTCTCATAGCCAGGAGGAGCATGCTTGTCACTTGAGTATTGTATTGCAGAGATTGAGAGAGGAGCAGCTGTATGCCAAGTTCACCAAATGTGAGTTCTGGCTTGAGTTTGTAGCATTCTTAGGTCACGTGGTGTCCCGTGATTGTATCCAGGTAGACCCGAGGAAGGTCGAGGCAGTGCAAAGTTGGCCCAGACCAACCTCAGTTACTGAGATCCGTAGCTTTCTGGGATTGGCAGGGTATTATCGCCGATTCATTTAGGGATTCTCTTCTATTGCTTCACCCTTGACTAGATTGACTCAGAAGGGTGAGTGCGAGGAGAGCTTTCAGAAGCTCAAGACAGCACTGACCACAACACCAGTCTTGATTCTGCCGTCAGCTTCAGATCCTTATACTCTGTATTGTGATGCCTCAAGAGTTGGCATTGGTTGTGTGTTGATGCAGGAGGGTAGGGTCATTGCTTATGCTTCTCGTCAGTTGAAGCCCCATGAGAGGAACTACCCTGTTCGTGATTTGGAGCTAGCAGCCATAGTTCACGCTTTGAAGATTTGGAGGCATTACCTGTATGGTGTCTCATGTGAGGTGTACACGGATCATCGCAGTCTTCAGCACTTATTCAGACAGAAGGACATTAATTTGAGACAGCAAAGGTGTTTGGAGTTGCTTAATGATTATGACATCACTATTTTGTATAATCCGGGGAAGGCCAATGTTGTGGGCGAAACTTTAAGTCGGAAGGCGGTTAGTGTGGGCAGCCTTGCTTTCATCCCAATTGGGGAGAGGCCATTTACTTATGATGTTCAGGCCCTAGCCAATCGGCTAGTGAGGTTGGATATTTCGTAGCCGAGTCGAGTGTTGGCTTGTGTTGTTTCTCGATATTTCTTTTATGATCGCATCAGGGAGCGACAATATGATGACCCACATTTGCTTGTCCTTAAGGACAGAGTGTTGCACAATGATGCTAAGGATGTGACTATCGACATTGATGGTGTTCTGAGGATGCAGAGCCATATATGCGTGCCCAATGTAGATGGTTTGCGGGAGTTGATACTTGAGGAGGCACACAGTTCGCGGTACTCTATTCACCATGGTGCCGCGAAGATGTACCAGGACTTGAGACATCACTACTGGTGGAGGAGAATGAAGATGGGTATTGTTAGGCATGTAGCTAAGTGCCTCAATTGCCAGCAGGTCAAGTATGAGCATCAGAGACAGCACTATGTGTTTTTATCATTAGAGCAAGTTTGTATGGTGCTATGGAGTATGTTTGTGGCTTTCGTTGGGGTCCCGGGGGGCCCGGGATGGTTTCGGGAGGTTAAACGGGAGGATTTGGAGTTTGGGAGCTGTTGTCATAAATTGCAGCAACATTTTCGCTCCTACGGATTGGGGACCGTAGGAGCGGCACTAGCATCGCAGGTGCGAAAGGTGTCTTGGCCGGGTGGTTCTGGAGAAGCGGACGCTGCATCGCAGGAGCGGACTCGCTTCTGCGAGTCCTACGTCACAGAAGTGGAAGGAGAGCGACTGGGGAGGATCGCAGGTGCGGAGGAAAAATTTGCAGGAGAGGTCTCGCAGGATCGAGACCTGGGTCGGGCTGAGTGTATCGCCGTTGGATAAGGGGTTCATTCGGCCGAGTGTATCGTCGTTGGGTGCACCGGTCCTGTTTGTTTAGAAGAAGGATGGATCCATAAGGATGTGTATTGACTACAGGCAGCTGAACACAGTCACAGTGAAGAATAAGTATCCTTTGCCTCGTATTGAAGGCTTATTTGATCAGCTCTAGGGAGCTAGGGTGTTCTCAAAGATTGATCTTCGTTCAGGCTACCATCAGCTGAAGATGTACATAAGATAGATCCCCATCAGCTGGAGTGGTGGCATATGAGTTGGCCTTGCAACCCAGCTGGTCCAGTGTTCATCCAGTATTCTATGTGTCTATGCTCTGGAAGTACATCGGGGATCCGTCTCATGTTTTAGACTTCAGTACCATTCAGCTTGATGGGGATCTATATTATGATATGGAGCCAGTAGCTATTCTGGGCAGACAGGTTCGAAAGTTGAGGTCTAAGGAGATTGCTTCAGTCAAGGTACAGTGGAGAGGTCAACCCGTGGAGGAGGCTACTTGGGAGGTCGAGCAGGAGATGCGGAGCAGATATCCTCATCTATTTGAGTCTCCAGGTAAGTTTCTTGACCCGCTCGAGGACGAGCATTTTCTTAAGTTGGGGCGTGATAACTCGGCCTGTCATCATGTGAGTTATCACCCCGTTATCCCCGTTATATGCTTATTGATGTTGTAATATGCATGTTGGGTAAGTTTGAGTCAAATCGGGTTGAGTTTGGTTGAAATTGAGACAAATAGTCTCTTAGAAGAAGGAATAATTGAGAAAAGTCAACTAGATGTTGACTTGTGAGTTAGAGAGCTCGGAATCGAATTCTGATAATTCGGTCAGCTCTGGGAGGTCAGTTATGAGCTAGGAGAACGACCAGAAGTGAATTTGGAGGTCCGGTGTAGTTTTAGACTTGAATTGGCTAAAATTGTATTTTGGCGATATCCGGTCGATAGGTGAGATTTTGATCCGAGGGTCAGAATGGAATTCCGACAGTTGCAGTAGCTCTGTTAGGTGATATTGGATGTGTCTGCAAAATTTCAGGTCATTCGGAGGTCGTTTGGTCGGGTTTTTGATCGAATGTCGGATGCGGAAGTTTGAATGAAAACTTAGGCTTGAATTTTCTTGGATTCGATGTTTTCTGTGTTAAAGTATATGTTTTTATCATTTGATCAAGTTCGTATGGTGCTATGGAGTATGTTTGTGGCTTTCGTTGGGGTCTTGTGGGGCCCGGGGTGGTTTCGGGAGGTTAAACGGGAGGATTTGGAGTTTGGGAGCTGCTGTCATAAATTGCAACAGCATTTTCGCTCCTGCAGATTGGGGACCGTAGAAGCGGGACCGCAGGAGCGGTACTAGCATCGCAGGTGCGAAAGGGGGCTTGGCTAGGTGGTTCCGCAGAAGCGGACGCTGCATCGCAGGAACGGACCCGCTTCTGCGAGTCCTACGTCGCAGAAGCGGAAGGCGGGCGACTGGGGAGGATCGCAGGTGCGGAGGAAAAATTCGTTGGAGCGGTCTCGCAGGAGCGAGACTTGGGCCGCAGGCACGAAGTGGGACAGCTTGGTATGGAATCGCAGAAGCAGACAACAATCCGCAAAAGCGGACTCGCAGGAGCGAGTCAGGAGCCGTAAGAGCGGAAATATTGCCTGTGTTAAAAATAACATAAGGGTTAAAATTTCAGAAGTTGCATAAAAACATTAGGGCTCGATTTTGAGAGACGAATTGGGCGATTTGGGCGAGAATCTGCTGGGAGATCATCGGGTTATCATCGGAGGTGAGTTTTATGGTTCATTTAATCGTTTTTATCTCGAAATCTTCCTCTATTTCACTGAAATTGGATCAAATTGTGAGGAAATTTAGCCTAGGTCAGGGCTTTGGTAAAACACTGATTTGAGTGGGCAAATGGAGTTCGAATTTGGTAAATTTTATATGCCTAGACTCGTATCGAGACGGGGATTCCAAATATGTAAATTTTATAATTTTTCGAGAAGCGCACCAAAAGTCGGGTTTTGACAACTTTGTGGGTTTTGATGAAATTTGGGTTATTTCGAATGGGTTGCGTGAATTTAGCATATATTAATGTATTATCATTGATTTTGAGCAGATTTGGCATCCGAGGAGATTGATTTGCTAGGCAAGCACAAGGCGGACTGATGCTTCTACTGGTTCAAGGTGAGTGGAAGTAGTAAATAATGTACTGAGGGTTTGAAACCCCGTACTAGCACTTCATAGTGCTATGTTGAGATGAGACACGCGTCTTGTGGCGGGCGTGGTGACATTGTGATTGGGGGTTTGAACTTGGTCCTTCCTGGCTAACGAAATACGGTGTATTATGACTGATAATGAGATTATAACTGTGTAATTGGGCTAATAGCCAAGTTTGGGGCCTTGTGCTGATCTGTAGAGTATTTCGGGACTTGTAGAGCTAGGTGACCCTTATATCTTGTTGGAAACTTACACTAAGCCGTAAAACTAGCGGAATAGCCTATTAAGAGCCAGTACTATATGTGTACTGTGAGAGATAGATTACTTAGGGTGGAAGTTCCCCGATTTAGTTGAGTGGGCCTGAAAGGCCAATCCTATACTAATTGAGACAGGGTCGAGGACCCGTTAGGAGGTATTATACACGTATATATAAATATTGGATCGGGCTGCACACCGCAGTAGTATATATATTGGATCGGGCTGCACGTCGCAGCAGTATATATATTGGATCGGGCTGCACGTCGCAGCAGGATATATATGGGATCGGGTTGCACGCTGCAGCAGTATATATATTGGATCGGGCTGCACGCCGCAGCAGTATATATATTGGATCGGGCTGCGCGCCGCAGCAGTATATATATTGGATCTGCTGAGCTCAAGGCATCGTCTTTGGCATGGGCCGAGCTTGCACTCTCATCCTAACCGCGAAAGCTACAAAGCTAACCGTATACATATATATATATATATATATATATATATATATATATATATATATATATATATATACTTATACCTTATAGACAGATGTATATGTCTCCATATATTGAGATGGATGTACACTGTTGAGGTACGAGTGAGGATTTAGTCTGTTTGGGGCCTTGATGAGATAGATGTGGACTGGTGATCGGAGTACTTACTATAGGGATGACTTACCTGTGGAGGTTTGCCTTAGAACTGTTTAGTGATAGCACAGGAGTTCTTACTTTCAATTATTGTTTATTATGATTACTCACTGAGTTGAAATATACTCACCCCACTCCCCTGCACTTTTTGTGTAATTTTATTCTATTTCATATCCACCGATCCGTGGAAGAGACCAAGGAAGAGTAAGATAGATTTAGGGCCATTCACAGGTCCCCGAGAGCAGTTGAGCTGTTGTAGCTGCTGATCCTTTTCTACTTTTGCGGAGACCACGAGGTAGGTGCCGGCGTCCGTAGAACCTGTTTTCTCCTACTTATTCATTTGGTTGTTGTCATCATGTTTAGACTAGGTTGTATTAGGATGTTTACTCTATAGAGGCTCAGATTCGTGACACCACGATATGGTTGGGACCGTATTTTGTATGATTTACTACTACGTTGCCATTTTGTTATGATCACTTGCTGTTTAAGTTTAACTTGATTAATTGGAATTAATAATTGGCTGGGTTAAGAGATGTTATGGTCGGTCTTGCCTAGCATTGTGTTGGGCGCCATCACGATCGGGGTTTGGGTCGTGGCATGCGGGTTCGATTCCCGGAGACCCGCAGTTATTGATATATTATTGAGATATGGACTGCGGGTTCGATTCCCGGAGATCCTAAGACATTGAGACACATCTTGAGATATTGAGACACGGGCTGCGGGTTCGATTCCCGGAGACGCGGAGATACTAATATTGGGACTGCGGGTTAAATTCCCGTAGCTCCTGGATTGTTGATTATAAAGTGGGACTGTGGGTTCAATTCCCACAGGTCCTGGCTTTGCTGATTGAGTTTTCTTGAGTCGGTTACTTGTTGTTAGCCTAATTGTAGACAGTTGTAGTAATTACCTTATTGTCATTATTTCAGATTCATTATTATTTAAACTGCTTATTATTGTTATTATCATTATGTTATTGTTTCTCTCAGTAGGGCCCTAACCTTCCTCGTCACTACTCCATCGAGGTTAGGCTTGGCACTTACTGAGTACCGTTGTGGTATACTCATGCTACTCTTCTTCACACTTTTGTTGTGCGGATCCAGGTCCATCTGATCAGACGCACTACCGGTGATCTAGGAGTATTTTCTCAGGAGACTCAAGGTATTCATTTGCTACGTCCACGGATCCGGAGGCCCTCCTTCTATTCTGATAGTATTATTAGATGTTTTTCCCTCATTTCGTTGTTTGATACTCTTGACATGTAGAGCCACATCTGTATTTCACTTTTAGTCTGTGTTGCCCGTAGGATTCCGGGTCTTGGTAGTGTGTATGTAGTGTGTTTAATGGGTGTATGTACCAAGCGGCACGGATTACATTCTTATTTATTTCGTTTTTCCGCTATTTCTTGTTTAAAAATTTATAAACTCGTATATTTCGCAATGTGTTAGGCTTACCTAGTGCAGGGACTGGGTGCCGTCATGACATGTTCACGATTGGTGAACTAGGGTCGTTACAAGTTGGTATCAGAGTTCTAGGTTCGTAGGAGTCACGGGACACATACCGGTTTCCTAGATTCTCGCTGATCGATATGGAGACGTCTGTATTTATCTATGAGGGGCTATGTAACTGTTTAGGAAACTCTTCAATTCCTTGAATTCCTTATCGTGCGCCATTTATTCAGTTGGAGCCTATGTCATATGTTTTTTTGCATCCACTTGTGTATTGAAATTACGCACTCGGTATCAAGTATGCACCCACGGTTCGTGACGCTGCAGAGGGATCTCAAGGGAGTCAAGAACTTACTCAACCATTGATACCGCGTGTCATCCATATCGATAATGCAAAAGGATTGAGAGATCTTCAATTGTGCACATGGGGGTGCACTAGGTTCTGACATTCGGTTGATAAGTACGGTCTTAAGAAGGTTTACTTAACTACCTAATCATCACAATAATGGTAGAATCACAAAGTGGATGTAGATCTAAAGATAGTCGGTGGTAATAAAGGCTATATGGTTCACATGAGATATATATTTAGCGAAGGATTCAGCCAGCAGAGATACTGGAGGAAATGAGTTTAACTGTCTTAAGAAGGACATGTACCAAACGAATGTCTTGGGTGGTCTCATGATGAAGACGTACAAATGCCAAAGGCTAGTATCATGGAATAGCAGGATGTATCTTATGGCTTTGTGCCAAGTGAAAGGATTTTGCCATCAACGATCAAATTATGGGTCATGTGTCATATCAGATTTGGCATGCGCTATATTTAGGTGTTATTCAAAAAGTTCTATGAAACTTGCGGATAGGCAAGAGTTGAGGCTCATATTGTATGATGTTGGGACTTTCGATGTTCCTATGTCCATAATAAATCTACATTTCATTATCAGTGGGAAAAACTTCGACAAAGGCTAAATGGTGCTTCATAGATGTGTGATGACCACAGCATGTCTTAAGCTGTCATTGGTAAAGAATGCTCGATGCATAGAGCAGGAAGATGTTTGGTAGTATTGAGATGAGGTCATACCCTATGGTGTCAGACTGCTAATAGAGCACATGTGGTTATGTTTGTTGGATCAAGTAAATTGCAGTTGAATAAGAGTAAATGACTGAGAGAATGGTTCTAATGTGTTCGAGAGATGTGTAATAGTGGCTTTGAGCTAAATGGAAGAGTCCCACCACTTACGATTGGGTCGCATGGTTAATTGCCCGCGTAAATTCTGTATACTAGCGTGTTAATGGGTTATTGCAGCCACGGGAAAGGACCATGTGTGGTAATTTGAGTATATGTATTATTTAATGCATGTTATGGTTGGCCTTACTGGCTCATGTTCAAACATTAGGGAAGAATCATGATTTACGCCTCGTACAGGTGCAGGTTGCGAGGGAAGTGTTTCCGTTGGGGGCTTTATCGAGAGAGTATTCATATGTTATAAAAATTCAGTAGAGTTGGTTACGTACTGGGGCAAGTCAGGGCCGGATGGCTCTCAATAGTGGTCCTAGTGAATTCAAGAGGTAAGGTGGGTGCCTGATAATACTGAGACTATAAGTACAGTTGGGAGTCAAATTTTTGAAGCAATTTATGAAGAAAGCCACAAAACGTTCTATGATGTTTTGACTTGTGGTGTAGTATTTGAGAGACATGAAATGGTCGTCATTCTTGAGATAGCATGGCCTCATGATTTAAGGTCACTCGGGGTGAGTGCAGTTGGAATAAGTTAGGTATCGAAGGGAGATATTAACATTTCTGAGGCAATCCAGGATAAACTGGAAGGAAGTAGATTGATTAGCCATAGTTGAGTTGGCATATCGGTGTCAAGGATCGGTTCATGCAACGTGATCCAGTTATGCATGTGATTTGTAGTGGTGCATTTGAGATTTGTCGGCCGCAGTGATTGATGTTATTCTGAAGTATTCTTCTATTAGGGGCCTATTACGAGTAGGCAGATCTCGGGAAGGGTTATGGTGGCTTGGACCACTACTTATAGATTGGCATATTCGATGGTTACGAGAATTCGCCTGCATATTAATATAGTTCTCCTGAAGTGAGTTAAATGGAAAGTCTTATGTGATGAAGTATTAGCCTATCATTAGTTCTAGAGTTGTGATGGAAATCGTATCTATCGTATATCGGCACGTGAGGTGCAGTGAGTGGTATGAAATTTGAAGTAAGGACCAAGGTCGCAGTTTGGTCAATGAATGTGATATAAAGAGCTCGGATGAGAAGGAATGGAGTTTTAGTGTTTGAGTAAGATGGGTATTAACGTCAGTATCACTTGAGATCGGTGTTCTGCGAGAAAGGATTTGCATCCCAGTTAGGGACTCCTGATCGCTTTTTAGTGTAAGTGCATCCGGTAGTTTGAATGTGCAAGCCTGTTTAATTATTCGGAAGATGGTGGGATCTTGTCCCACAAGAAGATTGTATAGGTGTGACATGTAGTCCCTTGATTGGTTAGAAATTTAAACCAGGTATGAGGATTTTGGTGGCATCATCCATTTGGGAATTTATGCCTGGAGGGCACTCTGCTTATTGGGTTATAGACCTGTGAAATATTATTGAATTAGCTTGGCACGACCAGGAAAGACTTAAGGTCGGTGGACAGATTTAAATGTGGAAGTGAGCCTTATGTCAGGCCAGTTGTGTTAATCTAAGCAATGCGCTCCTTATGGAGGGATAGTCGCGGTCTTATTTCGTGGCTAGTTAATTCATGTAAAGATATATTACGCCGTACGAATTGTGAGACGGCTTGGTAAATTCCTTATGTGTTGAGGTTCCGCTCAGTGGTGATGTTATATGAGCATGATGGCTCTTGAGACTTAGATTATGTATCGAACCTCAGTTGTGCTTGTGTTTGTAGCCTATAACGCTATATATTTCCTTGTGAACGATATTATGCACCTTAGTGTGGTCATGATCGATATTCAGTATTTTGATGTGATGAGCTATTCAGCTCGACGTATGGCTCCTTATGTGAGTATTATATATGGGTCGGGTGGCACGCCACCATGGTTATATTGTTTGGATCGGGTGGCACGCCGCCATGGTTATATTATTTGGATTGGGTGGCACGCCGCCATGGTTGTATTGTTTGGATCGGGTGGCACGCTGCCATGGTTATATTGTTTGGATCGGGTGGCATGCTGTCATGGGTATATTGTTGGGATCGGGTTACATGCCGCAACACTGTGATGTTTATTTCAGTGTCTATATTTGCTTTTATGTGTTCTATTTACTATTTTTCTGAGGAGGTCCATGTTAGTGTGAGAGTTGAATAGTTTTCTCTGGTATTCGCCTTCCTTTTGTATCGTGTACGAATTAGTAGCCTACTGGCACATTGTGTCATGTTGCAGGACTTTTGATTATGTCTGAGGTGGCTTATCGCCTGAGCAGTTCGTACTGGGTGAGATGAGGATATGGGATTTGGGGTCAGTGCAAATCGATGGTATGAAGTATATTATAGAGAAAAAGATCATTCTCTAGTTTAGGACGAGGTAATGGATCTTGTCAGGAGTATAAACCCTATGAATTGTTGATTCAGTAGTTTGTTATGGATATCGGCACATCTCTTTCGTCGTGTCAGTGTTGTAAAAGTTAGAACAAGCCCTATGTAGATCATTAGGTGCAAAGGGATCATCTGATTCGTTAAATTTTGGGTGAATTGGTCATAAAGTATTATCGTGGTCCTGTTGATTCTGTGTTGCAAGGTAAGAATCCAGCAAAGTTATGCATCCATGTTTGAGGACGGCGTGTGAGGAATAATTGAGCAATCTCTTGATGAAAACAGGCCTGACGTAGAATTTTGGATGTTGGAATTAGGCTCTAAGACTTATTTGTTTGAACAAGAGGGAATATTTTCAGATTATATCGGGCTAACGTGCTCAGCTGAGTCCGAGATTCATTGTCCCTTTGAGATTTTGAGGCATGTTGGGTTTCACTTCTGCTCAGCTATACGAGGATCTGCCTTATGTTGAGGAGCCAGTGGCCATCCTGGACAGGCAAATCTGGAAGCCAAGGTCAAAGAACATTGCTTCAGTAAAGGTCCAGTGGCGGGGTCAGCCGACCGGAAAGGCAGCTTGGGAGACCGAGCAGGATATGCGCATCCAGTACCCCCATCTCTTCACCACTTCAGGTATGTTTTCTATGCTCGTTCGAGGACGAACAAATCTTTTAAGTGTGGGAAGATGTAACGACCCGGCCGGTCATTTTTGAAATTTACGCCCCGATCCCCAATTTAACTAATCCCCTATGTTCATTTCTGCTATTGAGGTTTGTCGGGAGGGTCGGTTCTGGAATTTGGAGTGTTTTGGGACACCTAGTCCCTAAATGTGAGCTTTATAGTTAGAAAATGGCCCGTAGTCGAAACAGTGTGTAGACGACCTCGGAACGGAAATTCGAGTGTTTCCATTAGCTCTATTAGGTGATTTGGGGGTTGGGAGCGCATTCGGAATGTATTTTGGAGGTCTGTAGCTCAATTAGGCTTGAAATGCCGAAGTTTGAAATTTTGGCAAATCCGAACGATAGGTGAGATTTTGATCTGGGGGTCCGAATGGAATTCTGACAATTTCTGTAGCTTCGTTATGTTATTTTGGATATGTCTGCAAATTTTCAGGTCATTCGGATGCCGTTTGGTCGGGTTTTTGATTGAATGATGATTTCGAAAGATTAGATGAAAACTTAGGCTTGAATCCGCTTTAATTCGATGTTTTTTGTGTTTAAGGACATGTTTTTATCATTGGAACAAGTTCGAATAAGGTATTAGGATGTGTTGATGTGTTTGGATGAGGTCCCGGGGGCCTCGGGGTGTTATCGGATGGTTAAACGGGAGGAAACATGGAAAATTGTAGGTTTCGGTAATTCTGTTATGCTGTTTTCGCCCCTCCGTATATGGGACCGCAGAGACGAGTCCGCAGGAGCGGAATTTGGAGTGTGGAGGCGGGTTGTTCACAGGAGCGGGCCCTTTTCCGCAGATGCGGCACCGCTGGTGCGGAAGTAATGACCGCAGAAGCGGTTTGGGTCCCTTAGGTGAAGATTCCGCAGAAGCGGATGGCTGTTCGCTTAGGCGAGTCCGCAGAAGCAGACTCCTACTCGCAGAAGTGGAAGGGGCCAGTTAGGCCTGCGATTTACAGAAGCGACCAAATGGTCGTGGAAACGGTCTCGCGGAGGCGGAAAACATTCCGCATAAGCGAAAATCGCAGAAGGTTTAATTATATCAGAAGTTAGCAATTTCAGAACATTTCAAAGCATAGAGTGCTCGGCTTAAGAGGCGATTTGGGCGATTTTGAAGGGGAATTCAAGGGGTTTCTTCAGGTAATCAACTATGGACTCAAATTATGATTATTATTTGATGATACTATGCAATTATCTCATGAAAATGGAGGAAATTGGGGTATTTTACGGGGGTTTTCACCCTAGGCTTGAATTTTAGAAAATCAATGGTTTGAATGGGAAAATGCAGTCCGAATTTACTAAACTTTATATGCTTAGACTCGTATTGAGACGAGGGTTCCGAATATGTAAGTTTCATAATTTTTCGAGAAGTGTACCGAAAGTCGGGTTTTGGCAACTTGTGGGTTTTGGTGTAATTTGAATTGTTTTTATTGGGTAATGCCCAATTGGAGTATTTTGATGTGATTCTATTGATTTTTATCAGATACTACACCTGTGGAGGCCGACATTCGCGGCAAGAGAGTTATCTCTTAGCGGTTTTGTACCAGAGTCGAGGTAAGTGGCTTGTCTAACCTCGTGTTGGGGAACCTTCACCCCTTGGATATTATGTGATTGTTGAAAAGCCTTGTACGCGAGGTGACGGGCGTGTACATGGGCTGGTTGTTGTAACTTACTTGACTTGTCCAAATTTGTGATATTTCTGTTCTTAGTTGATTAAATTGCGACTTTTACCTGATATTAGTTAGGGAAACCATGATTAGATAGGATTTATCTGTCTATTTGCCTAATTGTCTTACTTGAACTTCTTGATAATTGTTGGCACTGGTTTTGGTGAAGTTGTAGTTAAGCATATTATATTTTCTCTGTGTGTTTCTTTTATTATTTGTATTGGTGGACTGCGGGTTCGATTCCCGGAGATCCCAAGGTTGTGGGTTCGATTCCCAGAGGCCCAAAGTGGTATTGTTTGTGGACTGCGGGTTCGATTCCCGGAGATCAAAGGGCTGCGGTTTTGGTTCCTGGAGACCCGGAGTTATTGATATATTATTGAGATAAGGACTGCGGGTTCGATTCCCGAAGATCCCGAGATCATTGAGACACATCCTGAGGTATTGAGGCATGGGCTGCGGGTTCGATTCCCGGAGACCCAGAGATACTGTTATTGGGACTACGGGTTAAATTCCCGTAGCTCCTGGATTGTTGATTATAGAGTGGGACTGTGGGTTCAATTCCCACAGGTCCAGGATTTGCTGATTGAGTTTTGTTGAGTCGGTTACTTGTTGTTAGCCTAATTGTAGACGGTTGCAGTAATTACCTTATTGTCGTTATTTCAGATTCATTATTATTTAAACTGCTTATTATTGTTATTATCATTATGTTATTATTGTTTCTCAGTAGGGCCCTGACCTTCCTCGTCACTACTCCATCGAGGTTAGGCTTGGCACTTACCGAGTACCGCCGTGGTGTACTCATGCTACTTTTCTGCACACTTTTGTTGTGCAGATCCAGGTACATCAGGACAGGCTCGTACTAGGTGATTCAGCAGCACATTGGAGACCTCAAGGCATGATGTGCTACGTACGCGGATCCGGAGGCCCTCCTTCTATTCTGATAGTATTATTAGATGTTTTTCCCTCATTTTGTTGTTTAGATACTCTTGACATGTAGAGCCACAGTTGTATTTCTCTTTTAGTTAGCGTTGCTCGTGGGATTCCGGGTCTTGGTAGTATGTATGTAGTGTGTTTGATGGGTGTATGTGCCAAGCGGCACGGATTACATTCTGATTTTATCGTTTTTCCTCTATTTCTTATTTAAAATTTTATAAACTCGTATATTCCGCAATGTATTAGGCTTACCTAGTCGCGGGGACTGGGTGCCGTCATGACATGTTCACGATTGGTGAACTAGGGTCGTGACAGGGATTAAATGGAAAATTAAGAGGACAATACCTGTTTTCACCAAGACCGGTATCTCCGCATGGGTTTCTGGATTTGTTAAGCATTAGTCGGAAAGTGCAAAATGATGATTTGTCAGGAGGATGTTGCGCTCTCCAATTCTTATACCAATGGTATGGTACTCCTCAGGGTTTTGAAGAGTCAAATCTTGGACTAACTCATGCTGGGAATAGAACCAAATGGGACACCAGACGAATTCTAGCGTTCATAACGGCGTTCCTGGGGATTGTGATTTGTCCACACAAATATAAGAAAATAGAGATAAATCTTGTAGGAATAGCCGATGTTGCAATCAAAACAGCTACCACCACGGTAGTCCCTTTGGTTTTGTCCGAAATCTACCGAGCCTTGACTGTATGCCGAGAAGGGGGCGACTTCTTCCAAGGATGCAATCTGTTACTGGGAATAGAACCAAGTGGGACACCAGACGAATTCTAGCGTTCATAACGGCTTTCCTGGGGATTGTGATTTGTCCACACAAATATAAGAAAATAGAGATAAATCTTGCAGGAATAGCCGATGTTGCAATCAAAAAAGCTACCAGCACGGTAGTCCCTTTGGTTTTGTCCGAAATCTACCGAGCCTTGACTGTATGCCGAGAAGGGGGCGACTTCTTCCAAGGATGCAATCTGTTACTCCAATTGTGCATGCAAGAACACCTCCATCACCGAGCACGATACATGAACCGTGGGTTGACTGGAAAAATCTATATTAGTTGTTTTGAGGAACGGATGATAGGCGATGTATTCCCCGAAGGGGTCGAAGCATGGCTTGCATGATTAAGTTCAATAAAGGCCGACCAGGTTGAATGGGCGTTCGCGTGGTTACCTGATACTGAAGCAGTATACATGGCAGCCGAGAATGTTATATTCTTCTGATGGGGGTTCGTAGTATCCAACCATATGTTCCTCATCGAGTATTGCGTCAGCTAGGAAGATTTCTGGTTATTTATACTGATGAAGATCTAAGTAAGCACTCCATTGAATTGAGCCTAGGAGTTGTATTCCCCGAAGAAAAGATTAGAAAGCTGTGGCATGAATGTAGATTCCTTGAGCCTAAGACTATGGTTCGAGAACTAGCTAAGGGTGAGGTAGACCCAAAGTACAATGTTTGGTTCGGGAAAAGGTTTCAGATTCATCAGAAATCTGCTAAAAGAGCCCATGTCCAACAGTTCACGGATGATTCGCAGGAACAATGGAATTGGCTAGCAAAGGAAGAAGGTTACAGGACGAAGATTGGCAAGATAGAACAGCAGGTCCAGGACCTTCAACTCGAGAAGAGTATGCAAGCTGCTGCAGGCGAGGGGGTCAAAAAGAAATTGGCTCAAGAAAAGGACACTCTCAAGGCTCGAATCTGGCGAATCAGACAAGAAGCCAACAACCAACCAAGAAGCCGAGTTGATCAAAGGTTGATGAACGAACTGAACCAACGGCTTAAAAAAAGCCAAGAAAGTTGGAGAGGTCCGAGGCTAGCAGAGAAAGAATGCAGGCTAGATGGGCGAGAGGTGCAGCAGAACGAAGGTAATGCTTGCGGCAGGTCAAAAGGGATTGTGAGATGAGCGTTGCGATATTGAGAGAGACAAATTCCAATCTCCAAGAAAGGATCTACAGACAGGTTCATGAAGCTAGGGAGGACAAGGAACGGTGCTACGACATGATGGCCTTGATGGAAGAACAAATGACAAAATTCCAAGATCGGCTTACGGACGATGCGCGAGTACTGGGGTTGAAAAACTGACAGATAGAGCAGTTATTCAGAGAAAGGGATAACATTCGGGGAAGGATCGACGAGATTGGATACAACATTCACATGAGATGCCTATCATGTGAACAGATGCCCCAAGATGTCCTTTTTTCCTCTATCATGGGTTATGTCCGTCGGATCATGGAAGAATTGAAAGATCTACGAAGAGGTCTTGCACCAAGGACCACAGCCAGGCCAAACAGGGCCCCACCGACACAGAAGCTCAAAACCTTAAAACTTGTCTAGTTTTGAACTTGTATTTCTTTTTGAGTCTAGTCGTGAGACTATTTTTCTTATAGGGGCTGAATAAGTTTTGACCATCATTTTAAGTTGGGTTGTTATAATCAAATTCTTTTGAAAGCCTTTGAAAAAAATATTTTGCGTGTTATATTTACACGAACTACGCTAGGGTCTGATTCATGCGGGGACATGATACGTAGACAATCTACATAAGATTCGACCACTATTTATAGTAAAAAAGGGAAAATAAATAAAAGAAGTGAGAGAAATAATGGTTAGGAATAATTGATAAGCCGGGATGACGCATGCGGTCTGAGCAAAAGCTTAATAGAAATGGTTTATTGCATAAGGACACTGCATCCCCAATGTGCTTTTACCATATCTGTCACAATTTTAACACTAACAAGTTTGTTATTTTTTAATACACAGTTAGTGTTAGAGTGTACTGGCATCACACAGATATCATACAAGATCGAAAGGACCTATACCTAAAAGTATGACTGGGTCAGATTACAGCAGTGAGTCAGAAAAAGCAATGAGCCAGATGCTCAAAGAAGCTTTGGAAAAAATGGAACAAATGTAGTTGAAAATGAGCGAAATGTAGACGGTGCTGGCCAGAGCACAAATGGGTCCGGAAGCACCCACTACTCCTACCTTCCCACCAGGATTTACCCCAAAATACCTTTCTCCCGGTCCCTCAACAAGAGTCCCAGACCTTCATTACCACCAAGGAAGGGATGCTTACATCCACCCAGCTCCACCACCAAATCAGAACCCTTCTCCACCAAAGGTCCCTATCTTTGTGGCACCTCCCCCAGCTCCATTGCATAGATCATGACGTGAGCCATTATTTCAGGTTCACGACACTCAGTATTACCCCCCAGAACCCACGTTCAGGGCACCCGAACCACCCACCTATACTCCTCCCTTTGAAGTCCCAGTGGAAAAGCCGGCCAAGAGCTCAGAACAAGATGAGATGATATGAAAAGTCAAGAGCCTGGAGTAGTCCTTCAGGAACATGCATGGAATGGGGAATCAAGTTAGCGTGGCTTATAAAGACTTATGCCCTTTCCCCGACGTACAACTGCCAGCTGGGTTCAAAATGCCCAAATTTGATCTTTATGAAGGGTATGATGATCCCATGTCTCATCTGCGAGGATTTTGCAGCAAGATGAGGGGAGCAGGCGGAAAAGATGAGCTACTGGTAGCTTATTTTGGACAGAGTTTGAGCGGGTCTGCCTTAGAATGGTACACAAGGCAGGATCTAAGTAGATGGTATACTTGGGATGATTTGGCGCAAGCTTTCGCCGGGCACTTTCAATATAATCTGGAGATAGAGCCTGACCGCCTCACACTATTAAAGCTGGAGAAGAAACCAGGGGAGAGCTTCCCGGAATTTGGATTTTGTTGGAGAGAATAGGCGGCTAGAGTTGATCCTTCTATGAGAGAGGGGGAGATGGTAGATTACTTTCTGCAAACTCTCGAGCCGACCTAGTTCGGTAATTTGGTGACATCGGTGGGAAAATCCTTCAATGGAGTGGTCAAAATGGGAGGCATGAGAGAAGAAGGTCTCAAGACGAACAAAATATTGAGTTATTCAGCGATCAAGGCGACAACACAGGCCATTCAAAGCGGCACATGAGGTGCGCTCGGAAAGAAAAAAAGAGAGGATGTCATAACGATAGAGGCTGGAAATTGGTCTCGATCCAAAGGTCCTTCCCCCCATCACCAATTCAGACCCCCTCACCCAAATTACCCCCACATTCCGAATTATCCTCCACAATCCTATTACTCCCCTCGAGAACCACCTTTTTCCGTGCACCAGGCACAGGCATACAATCAACCACCGATTCGCCCACAATGGCGTGCACCGGTTCCCCAACATACATATGTACCTCCTCAAAACACCTATCCACCACAAAACACATACCCACCACCCCAAAATGCTTATCCTCCACCAAGGGCATACAAGAACCCTATAAGAGCAGGTTTTCGTGGAAATCCATCTTCCAAAAATGACAGGGTACAAAGGCAAAGAGCCTTTACCGAATTGGGAGAAACCTACACCGCCTTGTTCCACATATTGAGGCAGGTAGGTTTGTTAAGTCCTGTCGAGCCTAGGGTACAAAACCCCCCGCCCTAAAATTTGGACCAATCGAAGAGTTGTGAGTACTATTCGGGGATGCTAGGACATGAAAGTGAAAGGTGTTGGAGATTGAAACACGCAATGCAAGATCTCATTGACACCTGTAAGATCGAGTTCCAAACACCTGAAGCGCCCAACATTAATCAAAACCTATTGCCGGTGCATCACGAGACCCAGATGATTGAGTTCGTGCATGAGGGAGGAGACACGAAGAAGCCATCACAAACAGTGATAATGATCCGAGTTATTCCAAAAGGAAAATGGTGGGTAAGGAAGCAGTGATAGGTGTGAAGAAGGTAGAGGGTGAATCAACAACGATAGTGGAAGAAAATGCAGTCGTTTCTTTAGAGAAATCAGAATCTACCAAAGTGGTAGTATCAGGGGCGCCATTCGCACCCGCGTTCGTTGTAAAAGGAGTTTGCCGAGAGCCGGTCATTGTCAAACCGGTAGTTCAATTACCGATAATAAGCAACAAGGCGGTGCCTTGGAAATATGAGAAAGCGGCGGTGATATACCGGGGCAGGCAACTGGAAGAGAACGTATGTCAGACTCAGGGATTGACTCCTTCAGGGAGATGCTTTGCTCCCGCCAAGGAAAGAAAGCCCAACTCGACAATAACAAAGAAGCTAGTGATGGATGAAGAAGCCGAGGAGTTTTTAAAGAAGATGAAGGCCCAAGATAATTCCATTTTGGAGCAATTGAGGAAGACTCCGGCTCAAATTTCACTGTTATCTTTGTTGATCCATTCCAGTAACCATTGCCAAGCGCTAATGAAAATCCTGAACGAGGCTCACGTTCCGGACAAAATCTCAGTGAATCACTTGGAGAAGATGGTGCAGAAAATTTTCGAAGTGAATCGAGTAACATTTTCTGACAATGAGTTACCAATGGAAGGCACAAAACACAACAAAGCCCTATATCTAACGGTGAAGTGCGAAGACTCGGTTGTCACCCGAGTACTGATTGATAATGGGT